>CM031243.1:331505325-331718977 GCA_018340775.1 Taxus wallichiana var. yunnanensis | reverse complement strand
TTAAAATCAATGGACACCCATACCTACTTATGATATTCTCCCAAAGGAACCTAGTTGCAGTAGTAGCTATAGTGCAATCCTTCATAGGTGTTTCTTCCACCCACCTTATAAGATAATTTGTACAAGTAATGATATAACGTGACCCATTCCTATGCTTTGGGGGGAAAATAGGTCCCATGAAGTCGATTTCCCATTTTTGAAAAGGTTTGCACTTGTTATATGCCTCAAAGGCATTTCATCTCTATTCCCAGGCTTCCCAAATCATTGTAAATGATCATAGTCCTTGGCATATTCTATGCAATCCATGTTAAATGTCTCCCACCACAAACCAACCATCGAATATATGCATGGTGGCTCACCCTACATAGTGTTCACCACCAATCCCTTAATGATCTTCCTCCATAATACCCATGTTCTCATGTTTTTGTACACACTGACACAAAATATCATCCAGGATAATTTTTTATAGATCTCCACTAATCAACATGTAAGGCACGACGGGAAGAGTAATTTGTTTTTTTTATACTCTTCATTCCATTAGATGCCACACTTTTCATAAAAAGACAACAATATCCTCCAACTCATAGGGAACACGTGGTAATCCGAACAACTCTATATCTGAAATTGTGTCTTAAATGCTCTATGTGTACTCACTTGAAGTAATTATTGGAAGATGTTTGGGTCCTGAATTGCTCTTTCTTGGCTTTACTACGAATGAAAAGTAAAACTCTTGAAATAACAAGATCCAACGACATATGTACCCCTACAACACAAGCTTGTTTACCAAATACTTAAGTACCATGTGATCTATGTAAAATATAAATAAAGTATCTAAAAATTACTTCCTAAACTTATGCAGCGCATAAATCATAAACAAAACTTCACACTCCATTGTTGTGTAATTCTACTCGGGATGGGGTTAGCTTTTGCTTGCAAAACACAAAGGGTGATCAACAATGCCTTCTCTCGGGCTATACTATAACTTCTCCAATTTCCATCCCCGACCCATCCACATGCACATGAAATGGATTTTCCTAAGAGGGAAATCATAAAATGGGTAGTAGTATGCCTCTCCTTCAACGTATCAAAAGCCACCTATTTCGCCTCACCCAAGTGAAATCTTCCCTTCGCCTAAAAATTCTTCCAAGGGCACGAAAATCCCTAGCATATCCTTTAATTAATTTCTGTAGTAACCTATATGCTCTAAAAATCCATGCACTTGTGCTTTTATTGGTAGGCTCCTCCGAACCCAAAATAACAAATTTGGGAAGATATCCCAATAATCCTTCATTGTAAATAATATGACCTAGAAATGTGCCAAAAGAAGTAGAAAAGAAACATTTCTTAATGTTTAGATAGATACTTTACTATCTACACCTTTCAAACATAAATTTCAAGATGTCACAATGATGTTTCACCAATCCATACACTATCCAATCATCCAAGTAGACTTGTAGAAACTTATGAATAAAGTCTTGAAATGTTTACACCACAATGTGTGAAAATAAAGTAGGCGCATTGTTAACTCCAAAGGGAATAATTGTGTATAAAAATTCCCATTCAATGGTGAAAGTATTCTTCTTAGTATTTTGCAATCTTTACTCGGTGATGCCCTAAGAATCCATCTATAAAAGAGTAGATTCCTCGCCCTGCTACACCTTCCAATATTTCCTCAAGTAAAATGCATTAGAAAAGAATCTATAACACATGCAACATTCAAATATTTGTAGTCTACATAGATCCTTATCCTCCCATATTAATTGATACTAATTACCATTGGGTTAACCCATTCAAAATATTCAATGGCTTAAATGATCCCGTATTCCAATATTTTATCAATCTCTTCTTTCACCTTCACACACGATTAAGAATCATCGTATAATGTATTTTCCCGATCGAGTGCACAAATTCCTTCAAATTACTTTGTATATCTCACAATGAGTGATGAACCCATTTCAATTCATGGTATCTACATGGGAACAAATCCTAGAAGCCACATAATAGCTCAATTATCTTGAAACCTCTTAGTTTTTCTAGTAATCACCAATGATTACATCTTTAAATTCTACTTCATAGCCAATATTGAACTTACTTTTTCTTCAAAGGATCATAGTAAGCATGTGCACCTTCTCATCTACACTATCCAAGACTTTGTGTGTACCCTCTATATGATCAACATCTATGTTCTCTACTTCCTCATCATTTATCAGGTACACCATTTTTCCTTTCTATTTTTCTAGGTAGGCGCATTCAAACCATACTTCATCTATTTCTTCTTCTTCAAAGAAATCCTCCAAATCAAATTCCCCTAGAAAATCTTTGATGAGGTCCTCATCTTTTGTACTATCTCCCAGAGTAAGGTGCTTGGCTACTTACAAAGCTTCATTCACTGATGCTTTAGAAGATAGATACTTAAAAGTATGAATAATATATGTCGTCAACTCATGTCAATCACCTTTCTAAAAATGTAATTTTGAATAGACATACCATGTGTGTGCACAACCCTGCAAGGTGGAATAGAACTTATGCACCTAGAGTGAAGGGGATAAAGCTTTTGGACCTTTCATCTAGGATTTCTCACATTCCTAAACGTGGTACAAGGCAAATTCCCTCCCATGATAGTCACATATCTTTGAAGGTGCATTTTTCAAGAGAAATTTAATAGATAACGTGCTTATTAATTTGTGTCACTCTATAAGATTATCCCGATGAGTCATCCACCAACGCACTACTATTCCACACAAGGTATAAATAAGCATATTCCTTTTTCTACTTCATAAGTCCACTGGACTTCCATAGCGCACAAAAATACATCAAGGTTACCTTCTCTAGTGTAACTTAGTAATTATATTCCTCCTAGATGCCTAACCAAGTACGCCTTGACAAATCAAGTCACAAAGTGCCCTTCAATTCTCTCCCAACTAACTCATAAGTCCCATGCACCCAATTATCACATGCAATTCTAGTTATATCACTCATGGAATGAGCATCATCCCACTAAATGACTCCTCTCAATGGTTCAATAACCTTTGGGTCTTTGATGGTGTGCACATAAATTCTATTCATGTCATCTTCATCCAAAGGCTCTACATAAGGTGCAGACCTCCCATATATTAGTGGAATAATCATGCACTCCTTGTTCTCAAAACTGATGTATCCTTTGTTGAAGCACAAATCAACATTATTCACATAACACCAAGGGATTCCAAGTAATGTTGGAAAACTACCTACATCAGTAAGTGCTAAGACATCAAAATCCCTAGTGAGCTTGGCCCCTTAAATGGTTATAGAAGCATTCTTCAAAACTGATGGGCATAACTTTAGTTCTATTCGCCATGTATAAAACATTTGAAGATAGATTCAATGGTGGTCTCACCATTTGATTCCATGTATCCAAAGTAATAACATTAACCTCTACATCTATGTCAATTAGTATGTTTCTTAGGATCCATCCATAAACTACCACATTAAACGTGATTTCCTTCTCGTAATCAAGACTATGAGAGGGAAAATTAGCATGTAAGATCTATCTTTCACGCACACTTCTATCATGCACTATATTTTTCCTCTCAACCATTTCCTAATAGGGGAATGATATTTTCATGGCACAACATCTTACATACCTCTTTAACATCATCAACTTCCTTATGAGGGGTCTAAAGATTCTTCACCTACTCTAACTTCCCAATCGGGTCTTTCAAGCATTGGATATTTCCTTGCAAACTTCTAATAACCTCCATAGTCTCTTAGTAAACCTCCTTCTGATAAGTTGGATTAGGGTAATTTCCATGCAATACTTATTCTCTAGTAATGAGAGGCCTCTACTTTGGTATTTTTTTGCGTGCATAGCTTTAGCACATGTAGTCACTAATACGGTTTCTAAATGAGGATTAAGTGATACCTTAAGCATGAATAGTGGCTCAACGCACTTCACACTAACCATTCATGTGCACTTTTCCTTCTTATGATTCTAGCTCATGTGATCATATAAATTATGGAACTCCTCATACTTATATTTATTTCTAAACCATGAGGATTATAGTAAATCTGGGCATTCACACTTGTAGTTATCAGTAGATCCACAATTGAAATAAGTTCCATGGGGAAATACACTCCTTCCTCCACTATGACCACTACAACCTCTAAATCCTCCATGAAAACTTCTTCCCCTTCCTCCTCCATCTTCACATCCTTCATGCCGACACCCTCATTTTTAGAACTATTGTAATGTTGGTCTGAACACACCATTATCAATTGTATCATGAATTTGGTATATCATCGGAAATCCTTCGTATCATGAGTAGTAAATGTAAAATATTACAATAGCAAGACACATTCTTACGAAACGTGCGTTGTAACAACAACCATCTACTTGGATCATGATCCCCATGATAGATTTCACAATCTAACGACATGGCGTGAAATGAATTTCGAGGAAATTATCCTTAGTGTGTCCTTCTACTTCACAATTTGCATGCCAAATTTTGTTGAGGTCTTATGTGTTGATTTTGCAGACAATTTTTCAAGTTTCTTTTCCATGGAAGAAATTTGTGCCTCCAAAAAGGGACTTACCCTAGTATCAACACTTTCAATGACCTCAAGACACAGAGTAGCCTCTAAGGCCTCACGCAGATCCATGAAAGTCTTATGTGAAAGTTCTCATCTAAAAGGTGTTATCAAGCCTCCAATGAACCACTGATCATGCTGAGAGGGATGGATATCATAAGATAACTTTGAAAAGAGAGTCTTAAAGTACGCATCATACTCCTACACACTCTCTACCATACCATGTTGAATCTCCTTGAGCACATTGATTCTCTTTTTCTCAAATTTAGGAATATTAAATTCCACCAAGAAGAAGCATCATGTAGTGCATTATAATCCACCACCTTCTAATACGGGTCATACTTTCGGTACCAAATATGTGTGTGCCCATGCAAAGTAGTTATAAACTATGGCTTTCCTTCTTCTCTGGTAGCGATCCCTTAGAGTTTCATATTAATTCACACTTGTGTACATGCTCTGCAACATCCTCAACACCTTTATAATCAGGTAAATGAAGAGACATCTCATAAAATACCTACTGATGGGGTTTTGGTCCTTGCCCACCAGATCCAGAACCCTGATTCCCTCTTGTGTTTCCTCCACCACTAGATCCACTAGATCCACTAACCCCTAATCCACCAGATCCACCTCTTGTAGTAGGTACAGGGCCTGAAGTAGTGCTACTATGCGTTCCCACCATTTTTCTAAATTGAGCTCCAACATTCTATAAAGTTGAACTACTTCCAGATGTGATACCCATGTTTTGCGCACCCACACCTTGTCTAAATGACATGCCTAACATGATACCACCAAACATAAGAAATGTATGCATGACCATAGAAGAATTCAATAAAAATTTATATCTACCTAATGATGCTCACTTACCAACACAACACCAACCATACTAGTAATACTTGTCTCAAGAATTGGAAAACTAAGCACAAGGGTTTGGTCACCAGGTGGGTTCAAATGCACACCTATATTTCATATCCTTTCTTCATCTCGGTGATCTCTCATCGAAGTTGAGGGGTTATTCTTCCACACTTACCAAGATGTGGTAACATAGAATGATCAGGTTCTATGTCCTTTTCCTGAACCTCAAATCCTTCACTTAATGTCTGCCTCCATACATCCATCACTCATGTAATCCCACATTGTTTTGTCAATTCCCTCTATCATGCTTCATTATACTTGATCCTCCTTTCCTCTCTCTCTACTTCTGCCTTAGGACCCTCCATTTCTTACCACACTTTCTTCTACACCCCACACCTCATGGGATTTTAGCCATCCATAGGAAATTCTTCTAAAGGTAGAGTGATGATCAAGATCTTAATGGCTAACAAGTAAATCACGCAAGAAAGATCCTCTCAGTTCTCGCAAGAACTCAAACTCAGCAACCTATGGGAAATAATAAGTAGAAACCATGTATTCCAACGTGTAGCTAGTCAACACACCACTCCACTAATGATCAAAAACATGATTCCAGATCATATCAGCATCATGAAGCCATTGATAATCTTCTTGGGTCCAAACATGAGGTTGATAATACCAACTCTTCCTCAATGCATATGTTGACAACCATTCATACAGTTATACTAGAAAACAAAGAATAATGTCTCATAGAGATCATGATATAGTTTGTCCTCTACCCATGTATGTGCATCAAAGCTCAGTTCCTATGTTGAATCTCTGTGAAAACTCATCCTCCGTGTTCTTAAGCCAAGTTAATGTTGTCCAAGGTCAAGCATTCTACCATAACACACCATTCTTGTAATAACTTCAAAAGAGGTCCTGACAAAGGAACCAAGATATAGTCACTTTTCCTAAACCTTTAATTCACGAAGCACATAGCATATCATCCAACCTAAAGTGTGCCCTCGCATGAAGTGCATGAAGGTGCCAAACCCCTCTTTTATGTGAGCTTTTCAAGAATGTTACCATGAATGATGGAGTAGTGCACAATCATGAACGCATGCATATTATACCAAGGATAAAGAAACTAAGACCCAAGCATAGATGAACGAGATCATGACCATGAACATAAAAATCACATCATGTAGGAACTAGGTTGAAACCATGAACACCATAACAAACACAAATAATAGATCCATAAGCAATGATATTCAGAACAAACACTATTATATTAATCCACCATTATTATATTAGCCAAATACATCATAAGAACCATAAATGGACTAGATACATCAACATAACATCATTCTAACCATATAATTACACTACTCAAGAAGTTCCAACAACATTCTCTCACATCTCTTTCTTAGTTCGCTCTTTCTGCCGTGTAAATCAATACATATCATGGAGAAAGGTGGGGACTTTCCCTTCACCACCTAGTCATCACTCAAGAGTAGGCCACATGCCAAATTTCATCATGCTCTACCATACTCAAGTACCCTAAGCATGAAAGCTTTCTCTTGATGATAGCTAAACTATAACTAACTCTACTTTACAACTCTTAATCCTATCATGATGATCATATCCTAAAGTAGGATTTTCTTGGGCTATAAGTCTCCATGCTTTAGCCTTATCCACAATCAATACTGGATGCATCTCCACATGTCCTTCATTACAAATATAAATGTGGCCCAAAATGTGGCTAATTATCGAGATTCGTCTTCCTAGGTGTGAACCTCGCTCTTCCTAAAGCTATTTGGGTGTGAGCCTTTACGCCTCGTTGTTGCATGAAAAAAACCTTCACGCCTCAAGTACTTAGTATTTTTAGGGGCTCAATAATTTTATTATCCTTGCATATAAATTATTAGAAGAATACTCCTAGGTGTGAAATGAGTGCAAAGAACAATCATTCTCATTAGTTTTTCATATTTCAATTGCTAAGGGAAGATAATTGTGCATTCTGCAGTATGTAGAGTGACACCAATGTTTTCAATTTTATCAGATATCCTATCAGATGCATGCCTTGTATGTTTGTTATTAACTTGATGGCCACTGGTTGTATGGGCTTCTCTAACTAGAGTTATTGTCTCCAACAAGATTCATTAGCATCAACGTGATTAAAAATGAGACATGTTTAATTTATTTAAGTACTAATTAGAAACCCAAAATAGCAACGTCTATTTTGGTTATATTTTTATTTTTCGTAACTTGGTCATATAATTATGTGTTATTACACTAAAAGGCATGTTTACAGAGGGAAAGAATTGGGAGTATTTTTCAACATATTTTAATGATTTCGGTTGACGTGGTCTTACGTATCAACGTTGTCCATGTACTAACGAAATCTTCACCCTCTGCATCATCAATATACCAACATCCAAGTTAGAATTATTTTTCATGTTTGACCTTAACAAGTTATGAATTATTGTTTGATAGGTGTATATAATGATGCTAATTTTTTCATTGATTCAACTGAGAATATTATGGACAACGATTTCAATGTTTATATTTTATGAATTGATTTAAAATGAAGCACAAAAAATATCCATCAATAAGTAATTTAACCCCAACAAAATGGGAGTAATTTGGAAATTAAAGAACAAAAAAATCTAAGTTCCTAAAGGATTTGTCTTAGGGGTAGTCAATGCTAATAAAAACATGTATTTGTAGATATGAAAATTAGGTCATACTACCCTTATAGCCCCTTGTTAATTAAATTAACCATACCTTACCTATTCATATCCCATAGTGCACATGATTAATTGAATTAATTACTTTAATTAATTTAATCAACATCCTCACTTGACCACCTCACCCTACCAACTCACCTAGCCACCTAACTCCATGACCCACTCAAACCCCATTAATGACCTAAGACCAAGTATAAGCCTATCCTAACTAACTAGGAATTAGTCTAAACCCATACTTAAGTCCTAATAACAAACCTAAGAGGAAGCTTACTCATTATTCTGTGATCTATCACTCGAGACTCGGACGAATATTGAAGACCATGCCAAAAATAACAACAATTAGGCTATTTTTTTCCAACCTAGATATTCCTACCTTAACCGACACTAGTTATACCTCAACCAACGTCGGTCCCCTAACCATTGTTAGTTAGGTTAAATACATTTCCAAAATCCTTTGCTGAGGTTGGTCATTCGATTCAGGATCTCATACAAACAGAGACTTGGAGCACTTAGATTTTTGAAGCACTCAGGAAAAGGAAAACACACGAGAATAGTATCAATAACCATTGGTTTCCATCATCTTCTTCATGATCAAAAATTCACACAGAGAAGCACAAAGGTTCAAAATGTTGTGACAAACGTAACTTATCTTCTCTTCGGATATCCACCATCACCGTCCTCATCACCTGAACTCTCCATGCCCATTCTTCAAAGTACCTAATATCTCTTCATTTATTTTTTTTTCTTTAAGTAAGATTTATTATTCATCTCAGTAATTTATTCTTTTATACATCCTGCATACACCTCCTTTCCTCCCACCAACTTATCTTCCACATGTATTCCCCCTATATTAACCATCTTTGAACCTTTTAGACCATTCCATGACCTCACCCCCACCATTTACAGGCTCTATGAAATCACAGAGAGTCTAAAGACCATTTCTAATAACTTTTTATTAACTAGCCCTACTGACGCCAATTAGCCAACCGATGTCATTCATCCTACAAAACCAGCATTGGTCACATAGATGATGTCAGTTACTATGTTTGGCAACATTCCTTATACCAGTGAGCTCATACCCATTCCCTAACAACCTAGAATCATTCCTAATATTTATTAGCAGCCTGACACAGACTTGTAACCCAATACCATCCCATCACCTGACCCATTTTGATCTCAATCACCTTTTACCTTATCTTTCTTATTTGTTTTGTATGAGATACCTAAATGTTTCAATTCCAATAAGATTGTTATTTCATGTTTATTTTGGATAACATTAATATTGTTATTTTAAAAAGTGGATTGACATCCTATTCAAGAAGCATCACACTTCCTGAATCTAGCTTCTACTAGGAAGTCCACTTTTTGTTTTATTTAAATCTATCTATTGTATTGTTTTCATTTTACATGTAGTTCCTTCTATCCAAAAGGGATTATTCAAAATCAACATTGGATCAAGAAATCAGAATGCGCACACAACCTTCAACTGACATCATAAACATGTATTCATCCTTGTCATATCACCCTCTATTTATTTCATTAATTTTTTAAGAATCCAGTGAAACATTTTGGCATGACCGATGGGACCCATTTGGGGTTCCTTGCATTTATTCATTCTTAGGGAATTTTTGTATGTTTATTTCTTTTCAAAAGGAAGAAACATTAAATCTTCTCCTTGGGAATCTATCTCTTTCTTCTATTTTGTCTAAATGACATTTGTATTTCAGGATTAAAAAGAATCATTATTTTTCTTCTTGCATCCACATTAGTGAAATTCATTCTCTTTCCTGTTCACTCTCTGTTTACATCGAACATCACATTTCAATTTTGGGTTCTAAAATACTTGCATTTCATACTTTTGTGCTTGCATTTTTAGCTCACATTAAAACTGAGGGCAACCTATACACTAGAAGTCATGCCCAGCTGATGGTTGACATAATTGAATCGTAGAAGAACTTTCTCTTCTCTCTCTTTTCCAAACTGCACAAATATAAATTTACACATCTTCTTAAACAACACCTTACCCGAATATCTGTCAATGATCACATGATTAGAGGATTGAAAATGGTCACCCTATTAGTTTCTTTGACTAGTCATTATCAGAGAAAGTACCACCCCCACCAAAACATAACCTAAAACCACCCTTAGATATTACCTCTTCATAGGATGCCTTCCCAACCAAAAATATTTGTTCTGAATTCACAAGTCAGTCTTAAATAGCATAAGCTAAACATACAAATTCACTTGTAGGATTTTTGTTTTTCTTAGATTTTTCTTGAGTTGTTGTTTTGAGTTGTAAGGCCACATTCTTCATTTTCTTCTTCCTTTCACACTCTTCCATTATATTTGGTGTATTATGACTATTTTTAAGTGTGTTAGGACCCATTTTTATCATACTCAAGTTTCTAGGTTGATATTCCATCTGACTTAATTCACAAAAAATGATTTTTCTTCACTTCTTCAAATTTCACAAGAATTCAGAAATGGTCTAGTGATCATCACCGCTTACATTTGAACCATCATCGGTTTACCTAACGATGTCGCTTTTCTAGCTCTTTTGGGTCATTTTACCTAAAACAACATTCACCACATCTTATGTTCTTTTTGAAGTTCTCAAGACATCATCATACCCCCAGAATTTTAAAATCATAGTCACATACAGCTTCCTTATTTCATTTGCATTTATTTTTGCCTCATTTTCTAAACTATTGATTTCCCATAGTAACCAAAGATTCGGTTAATGTAACCATCATTGTCACCCTTTAACTATCATCGGTTAGTCCAACCATTTCGGTTCCTCTATTTTGATTTTTAATTAAAACACTAACCAGTTTCACCTCTCATAATTTATCCTTCTCCATTTCTGTTGTTTTTGTGTCATTTATAGAGTACAATTTACTAGGTCTATGCTAATTCACATGGTTTTGACTTGTAGTCAAGCCAATGCCCTTGTGTTTCATGCTAGCCTTTAACCACTTCCACCTAGCCCATCACCACCTTCTATCTTGTCACCTATGGATCCAACTCAGCCCATCACCATTAGTACCAATGACGAGGAGTTCACAAGACTCCTTGACTAAATTCCTTCTACCTTGTAATATTATCTCACTCACTCATCTACCCGAGACTCCTCGAGACGGTTGGTATACGAGTATGACCGTGTCTCATCCCTCCTGCCCTCACCCTCACTTCTACATCATCTACCACTAGCTCAACATTACCTTCATCCACCTTACCACCTATGGTGTCTCAATTGGACCCCACATCCTCTATAACTACTACACCTATGACATCTATCACACCCATGGTTTCGACCATTCCTTCACCAGCCACCTTAAGCATAGCCCCATTTGTACCCTTTATCTCGTATGTACCGGTTACATCAAAACCACCATGGTGTTGATAACCCATACCCCATTCTAAAATCTCATCCTTTCCATCCCATAGTCCCTACCCCTAATTACCACAAGAGTCATTACAACTACCCCACCTACTTATACATATCACCAACAACCCCCAATCTCATCTATCACCTATTTGAGATACCTTCTACTTGCATCTATTCCCCCTTCACAGTTCTCATACTCAGCACCACCATATACTGGGATGTCATCCACATCATACATTCATCCTCAACCCCCTTATACTGCAAGGGGTGCCCATTCATCACAACCCACCAATGACCTCATTAAGATGATGATAGAAAAGATGCAAACATTAGAATCATCGGTCCACCTCTCGCAACTCCTTAACTTATGAAAAATATGTAATGAGCCTATTCATCCATCTATCCCCATTCTCCCATATCGTGTACATTGGGAAATTCCCAAGTTCAACCGTTTCAACAAAAAGAAGACCCACAACAAAACTTGTTGTCATTCCGGACATGGGTGTTATCTAATCTCCCAAGATAATGCTTTACTCTTACAAACATTCCCTATGTCCTTGATAGGACCCACATTAGATTGGTATAGTGGTTTACCCAGACATTCCATTTACTCATTTAACCAAGTGGCTCAAGCATTCTTGGACCATTTCTCAATCAATGTCATAAAAAAAGTCACCATGACTGACCTATACTCAACACGATAAGTACGACAATGAATATATCATAGATTTTGTCACTCACTGTTGAAGCCTTATCAATCAATTAACATTCCAGTTACCTCAAAATGAGCTTATAGAGTTGTTCACTAGAGCTTGTGTTAGGCACATCTCACCAACTCTACAAGTACAAACCTTCTGTACCTTCAATGAAGCATTTATCATGGCACAAAATTGTATATTCATGCCATCAAAGAGAAAAAATTCAATTGTGTAACAAAAATGCCACCTTCAAATCAAATGATGCTTCTTCCTCTTCAAAACCCAAAACAATTATTTGAAAGCCAAAGGATCTACCAACGCGGTAGTTCTCAAATCTGGTCCATCTCATCCATCTAACCAAACAAAACCTTCCTCCAATCTCTCTCCCATTCAAACCTTTCAGTTCAGATGGGAATAATGGAAGTACACTCCAATCAGGGAGCCTTATTCCGTAGTATAAGAAAAAATTATTAAATCCGGAGCTATTACTCTTCCACCCATAAAACCAAAAACTGGTTTGGATTTGCTCATTCTATGCTTGCGCATGGTATAAGGAGAATGACTATGTAACTATCATCACGTAAAGAACATAGTGATGGTAATTACATAACCTTCAAGATTATTGTCCAAGAAATGTTAGATAATAGAGATCTCATCTTTGAGAAACCCAAATGCATGGGAAAATAAAAAATCACACATATTTAAGAATTCATTCCCTAACCATACACCATCTAATCAAAATGGTGAATCTTCAACCAACGATGGAAATGTCCATGAATTCCATGTTATTTTCAATGTCATACCAACCATCCCTCAAATTCCTCCTATCCCCTCTATTGAGGATATTCTAGCATGAGCTCCTCTACCCATGGAGGAGCCTACCTCATCTACTCCTTCACCCACAGAGGATTCCCCTTCATCTCCCTCTTCACCCAAAGAAGAGTCCATATTTTCTACTGATACCATTTCTCCATCCACCTCACAACCCAATGATCAAACTATGACATTAACTCTCCTACCCATGGGAGAGTCTTTGTCACCTTTTTCTCCCCTTAAAAAGGATTCTACTTCACCCCACCTATCATCTCTCCTACCCATGGGGATCCTTTAGATGCCACTTCCTATTGGTGACCATTCCCCATTAGCATTCCAGGATCCTGTTGATCTTCTCTCGACTCTCTTACCCACAAAGTCCGAGGCTAACCAGTTCCCTATCTCAAAAACATATTTTATAGGGATTTCCACTAAAATAACTACATATCCTCTTACCGATGTTCTATTTTCATGACCTGGTCAATCACTTGGATTATGTTAAAATTCCATGCTTTGGGGATGTCTTGACTCCCTTTTCGACCCACGTGTAGATGTTGCTTACTGATACCTCCACGATATATCCGAAGGTATTTCAAGCAACCAAATAAACAATTACCATGCCTATTGAAATGGATTCTTCTTCATCACCCTTGCCTACATCCAAACCTTTAACCACAACCAAACCCGTTCCTATGCCTAAGAACCTACCTATACCTATATCGTCTCCCATATCTAAACCTATCACTACCATTGGTGTCATGCCAAAATCAAGCCTTTCCCATCCACCCATCAAATTGGACTTAACCACGTCCTCCAAGCTCGCATGAAAACCAATATTCCACCTAAAAAGAAGACCCACTTTCAAGACCGCATACACAGTTTCACCCACTACGCGCCTCTTTCATGTTCTCCCTTTCCATATATCCTTGGACCTTATTGGTATCCAAATTTATTCTCCCTTTCAAGTTGAGCGGTAGATTGCAGATTTGACATAGAGCTTAGAGACAGGATAGATCAAAATATGTGTCGTTTGGTAGCTTGAGGATGAGATCTAACTGACCCTTTATCACTCATATTTGTGGAGAGATGGATAACACCTTCAAGAGGATTTGACCTATCCTCACTACTTTAGGTCATACCTTTTGACCAGGGTGAGAGGACCCGTAGTGTAACCTCTATTTGATGAAGGAGATGGAGATATCCTTCTTTTGCACAAATTTTATGAAGAAAACCTTGCTAAAGTATGATCAATACTCTATAATTAAACTCTCAAGAGTTGTCATGTCTAAAAGATGGAGATACTTTTAAAACAAGGATAAGGTTTTGAAGACATTATGAAATCCTGATTTGTTCTACATATTTTAGTAAATAGATTTTGTTCCTTTGTGGATATACAGGGTAAAATAGGGGTAGTTTAGGATGGATTCATGGTTTTTGAATAATTTTGGTGGGAGATTAAGTAGGATAAAGTTGATTATACCATATCTCTAAGAAACTTCACAACAATGGACACCTTAACAAAGAAAGCTTCAAAATAGTTAATACATTCATTTAACCGAAGGTGTGCTTCAATAGAGGCCGAGATCAGCTTGTTTTCACACAATATTTGAGAATCTAGCACATGAAGACTCAAGTTAAAAACTAAATTAAACACCAAAATCTCTGATCAATCACACCTAAGGTATACCCAAATACTTAGAGACAATATTTATCAACAAATGACAATGGAGTGATTTTAATTTTTTTATCTCATCACAGGATGAAGGCTCTTCTTGAAATGAAATTGCAAATGCCACTAAATTGTCATAGGGATGAGATCCTATGTGATTTCACAAATATTTCAATGTTAGATTGCAATAGGAACAAAAGAAACAATTTGTAGACATTATGAAACAAAGCACACAAATTACTAGAGATTAAACACAAATTAATTTCAAAATTGCTAGGATTCATCAACAAGGGAAAGCTTCAAGACAAATCTCAGTGCTCGTTAATGGCTATACATCTGCAACCAACTTGACATGATAGAAAATATAACACATAAGGAATTAACTAGGTATCTCGGATTGGTCACTTAAGAAGATGGCTTTCTTAAATTTTCTCTTAAGAATTCAACCCCGACATTTGCTAGAGATTGAACACAAATTAATTTCAAAATTGCTTAGATTCATCAGTAGGGGAAAGCTTCTAGAGAAATATTAGTGCTCATCAATGGCTATACATTTACAACCAACTTGACATGATAGAAAATATAACACAAAAGGAAGTAACTAGGTATCTGGATTAGTCTCTCGGAAGACGGCTTTCTCAAAAAAATTTGTTAAGAATTCAACCCCCAAAATTGGTAAGAGTATTCTCATTACATTTATACATTTTACTCACTCAATTTCCCACCCAAAAGAGAGGAATATTTGAGGGACCTTTTCTTGTTACCAATTTTCTTCAGAGAGTGACGTTTTAACAAATTCATGCCTAAAAAATACAAGTAGAAAAATCATGAATTAATCACATTTCGAAACCCTCGAAATGACTACGATGTCATGCCATAACCTTTTGATAGTCCTTTTAATCATTCTGATTATGTCATCCTAGAAATCCCCATTTTAATCATTTTTGGAGGCTCAGTATAGATGGATCCGATAGGAAATCCTTTTCACTCTAGAGGTAACACCTTTTTCATCTTTTATGCTTCAACCTTCATCATTTCATTCTTTTCCATCTCTTTCCTCTGAAACTCTACCCCGCATCCATCTTTGTGGTAATTCACATTTTTTTAAGTGTCGAGCAATTCCAACTTCAAAATATCTACCTTAACAAGCCTTGGACTCAAAAATTAAGTTCCGAATCCATTTAATGGAACTTTACAGATAGAGATGACAAGGAATTTCATCAAAAAATGATGAAAAATAGTGCGTATTCACATCTCTAGGATTCTTGGAGAAAAAATGGTGGAAAAACAAATGCAATACACAACAACCATTGATTCTACCCCTTCTCCACTTTATTTTATATCCATCCACATGTTTCCTTAGTGCGAACTACAAAGGAGAAATATAGGGCAAGTTTCCAAACAAGTGCAGGCCTTCAATGTGCCCTGGGCCCAAGAAAAATGCCTTTTGGCGTTTGAAAAGACTCGGTATAAAAGGAGCTAGCAGAAGACACCAGGTGTCTCATTGGCACACTATTAAGATGGTCCCCAAAAGTAGAGACCCCAAAAAAGTGTGGAATCACCTCGTTTCCTAGCCTGAAAAATTTGTTGAAAAGTTGAAAGACTAGTGGAAGGCGCCATGTGTCTAGGGTCCAAGAAAATTTTCCTTGACCATTGAAAAGTCCAAGCAAGGGCAAAGTGATCGAAAGCCTCCAAGTGTCCTCTTGGTACTTCTTCAAAAAAAATTTAGGGGTCGGTCCCCAAACAGGCATAATCCTTCCACATTTCCATAGTCTACCAAAGTGCACCGATCACATAAAAATGTCTAAGTATGGGCAAGGTAGGGAAATTGTACATACCTAAAATTATAGGGTATGCACTACTAGAAAAATGTTACACATATCCCAATGATGATATAGGTCTCCTCACAAGGTGTTCGGGATCCAAGAAAGCTTCGCCAAGTATACGTTTGTATCCCGTATGCCTCGCTCGGCCTCCGCATGCTTTGTTTTTCCCTCGCCCCGTTTTCCCTTACATTTTTCAAGTGATGAGACAACCACCTTGCCTAGGCATTTTGGTCCGCCAGTGATAGAGGCGGAGATGTCCTTAACCACCGCCTGCACAGGGTGCTGGTCTTATTCACATTTTCTAGAAAGTTCTAACAATCGCGTAAAATATAAATCTTCAATTTCTACGCATTCTTCAACTACTTTACTTTGGATTTATGTTTTGGTTTCCCTTTGAATAGTTTTCCCTTTATTTATAGTAAAATAATTTAATTGGGAGTTATCCTTGTAAATACATTTCTATAAATAGCCACTTATTAAAAAAAAGGCCCCTCTCCTTCTCTATTTAATCATTCGGTCTTTGAGTTTATTTCTTAGAGCCCATTAGCTTCATGTTTTGCATCAATTATCAGCTTTCCTTTGTTGTTTAGAAGTCATTCAATCTTCTTGTTTCACCTTATTCCATTGTTGTTCCATACAATCAGCTTAGGATAGAATAGTTTCATTTCTAGATTAGAATCCATTTAGAGTTACAAGTTTTGTTTTGTCACAAGGATAGATTCTAAAACTCTCGGCACATTTTTGTTGTATTGCCACAATAAATCCCACTAGGAATTACATAGTCAAGCTCTATTCACTTGCACTATCTCTCTCTTACTCACATTGTATTCGGTCTATATTCAAAGTTGTAATTGTTAAATTTCTTTATTCTACTTCGATACTATCATATACATGCTTTTCTAGGATTCAAAAGAACATGAAGGAAATAAGGAGATCACACTGAGGGGACAAAGTCACACACAAATAGATTTTGCACTATTCTGTAAATGCTAGGTTTGAGTTATCAAAGTTCTAGTTACAACGTATCAAATAAAGTAGTAAATTATTTCATTTTAGTCAAAGATCACTCTTGATATCAGGGGAAGCTATGGGGATTGATAGTTTTGAGAAACCATGATTCATTCCTCACTTCTGAGGTAGAATCGAGAGTCTTTCAATTTACAACAATTAGTTGCTTAGATATTTAGATAAATTCACACTTGCACAAGCAAATAGCCATACTAGGTTATTTTTGTTTGTTTTAATTTTTTCTTAGATTAGTTGTCCATTTTCTAAATATATATTAATACCTTCTCTTTAATTCCACTATTAAAATACTTCATAGAAAACAAAAAATAAATAAAGATATATGCATAGTGTAGATACATCTTTCATAAATTATTTTATTAATTAAAAGTTGAATCACTTTGATGAAAATCACAAGACTTAGAGATCCTAGAGAATATATATTTGAACCAATAGTTCCTCAACCAAATCTACCCACAACATTAGATGATATAGATCAAGACCTTAGGAAATAGGTCTTTCGAGCAACGATCAAACCTATAAGAAATTAGTGAACAACTGAGAGGGATAAATATCAAAGACAACAAAGCTTACACATTTTGGTCAAACCATCCTAACTATAGACTACCTTGATAAAATATCCGAATGATTGTACAAGGATTCAAAAGAGAACAAGTATTTGGTTTTGATCCTTTCAGTTCCAAAACCCGACATATGAGACCTCCTCATTGACATAGATACTATCTTACGCATTTAAATTTCCAAAACACTTGTAAGGTATTATGAGAAAATTATACTTCTAGTTCTAAACATAGAGGCTGAAAAGGTGTATGATTACTAGATATTCGGAAGAAGGGATTGAATCTTCACATGACCATAATAGGTCCACAATAACCACGATCTTACGGTTGTGATCCCTAAGTCCCATAACCCAATGGGCCTATAAATCAATTAAAAATTGATACTAGTTTACAAATGTTGGTATTTACATCCTCACCACTCCCGCCATACATCATAATCTAGTTCTCCATATTAAATATAGAGGCCAATAAATCTAACATTTTTGACTAGACCAGAAAACCACCCATAGTTCACTACAAATCCATTGATCACCATTTTCATGACCTTTTCTAGAGATATATACGAAGCTCCCACGGGTCACTTCCCACGTATCTAATAGCCAATAAACAGGATCTCAAAGAGAGCTAACATTGATTGGAGCCTCCTAGCAGCTATTATATCCAAACAAACCATTACACCAATTTAGGTTAGGAGGGCCTTCTTTGCCTTAGATTCGTAGATTCCATTATTGCATATTGAGGATATAAGATTACTCGATTAGTTTTTCTATATCTAGAAAGTTTTGACGATCGCATCAAACGTAAATCTTTAACTTCTACCCACATTCTTAGCTACTTTACTTTTCATTTATGTTTTGGCCACCTTTTGAATAGTGTTTTCCCTTTTTTATAGTAAAAGAGTTCAATTGGGAGTTATCCTCTAGTAAATACATTTTCTATAAATAGCCAACTTGTTTTCAAACAAAAGGCCCCTCTCCTTCTCTATTTAATCATTCAATCTTTGAGTTTCTTGCTTAGAGTTCCACTAGCTTCATGTTTTGCATCAATTATCAGCTTTCCTTTGTTGTTTAGAAGTCATTCAATCTTCCTCTTATCTACCTCATTAACCTTCACATCAGCTTCACCAACAAAATTGGTGAACCCGATGTGAAACAAACAAATATTCCCCTTTTATTTTTATTTCTTTCATCCACCTTCGCTCTTTCCCATTATTATGCGGGTATTCATATACCCCCTGAATATGTCGGGATATGACACATATGGTAGACCTCTCTCAGGTCTTGAAATAAGTTATAGTAAAACAAGTAGACAACCATCACCCTCGCTTTCTGCATGGGCTGATAACTATTCAAGTAATTACTTGTCATCTCAAACTCCCCTCAAAGAACTAGTTCCAGTTCTTCATTCTGAATTGAGGAGTTTGATCAACTTGCACAAACACAATAGCCAAAGCCATTATGATCTAATAATATGATGTTTATTGGAGAAACCACTTCCTACCCTCGAGTCTTGTTTAGACCAAAGATTAAGTAGATAGTCAAATCCACTCCCATTTTTGGATGAGGAGTACTTATTACATTATGTTAGAAGTGAAGAACAATGCTTCCAAAATATGTATCCACCTATAGGGAGTTTACAAACACAATCTGATACCCTATTCCAAGAAAACACCCCCATTCCTCCACCTATGGGAAATACCCTCGGTGAAGCTTGGTAGGGTAATGATCAATTCATAGTATGGTATCACACCCCTTTACAACCTCAAGGTATACAACAAATTCCATTAAGGAAAAACACTGTGTCTTCACCAATAAAGTTTATTTCAGCCTTAGTTGAAAAGGTTAGAGGGTTGGAACTTGCTCAAGCAAACCAAAATTCATATTTTGGGAAAGTAGGAATCCCTAACCCTCCACATCACCCCAGTTAGGTTGACCTCCTTATAGGAACAGGCACGTTAGGCATTCCTCCTCAAAACCCTTATAATTACTTACAACAAACACCAACTAGGACCATGTTTTCAAATACGCTCCAGTTGAAAACATAACACCTCCCGGCTTGGCACCAAACAACCCATACCGAACAATGCTCCTCATTACTTAAACATTTATTCAAAGTCACCACAAAGGGACATGTTCTCTTCTCTCAAGATGTTCGTTCAACCACAAGGATTCCCTTATGCCCCTACAAATACATATGATATGCCATATCAACAAACCTTGCCACCCCCACTCCCTCGTGAAGCACCATCGATGGTCAAGGCCTACACATAGGGACTTATGCAAAGTATTTAAAAGATCCCCTAGACTTCACCATACGAAGTTTTATGCTTCCAAGACCTCTTCCCGATTTACCCAAATACAAATGGGAAGGAGATCCAAATGCACACATTAAGGCCTATGCCATGACCCATATGGGAATTACTCCCTTGGGATGGGGTTATTTCTAAGATATTCCCTAAGACCTTAGAGGGTATTGCCCTTTATTGGTATTATATAATACCTAAAGCCATCGATACACTCATTTAAACAACTCGTGTCGAGTTCATGAAAGCTTTTGACATGAACAAATTCTTAAGAACATGAATAAGGTGAATTCTTACATATTAAACAAGAACATAATGAATCCTTACTCATTTTATCCAAAGATAGTGTATGGTTCTCTACTTATCAGAAAGTGCTCCAAACATGGATCAAATGGAACTATGCGATTTATTCCTTAATTCTCTCAATAGAGAGATAAAGGAAGAAGTCAGAAGTTCCCACTAAGAACTTACGATGAAGTACTCGAGAGTGCTCTCCGAATTGATCAAGTAGTAATAGATAGTGGTTGTAAGACATATGGAACAAAGGAGAAATTAACCACTCTCTAATCAAAACACCACGGCCTATCCAAAATTCAGAACACTAATCAAGGACCTAAGATCCTTAACAAGAACCACGGAGTAACAACAGATGGAGTAAATGACCAAACTAAAAGAGTAAATGTTGTAAAGATTTCACTATCTATTAATAATCAATGAAATAAAAATTTTACTCCAACAATCAACACATTGGATTTTAATCATCCACCATGACCACAAAAAAATGACAACAATGACAGATCCAAACACAAGGTCCAAATAAAAACCCAATGGATATCGAGTCAAAACCAAAGGCAACAACCTTAAAATTTTAACTCTAACAACCAGCAACCTTATCAAAATTTTGGGCCACAAAGGTTTTAAATCAATAACCTCTAAATTATAATCCCAATTTGTATTATGGCTTCCACAAGATTTAAGTCCAAAATACTAGGACTTGTCGTGACTACAATAAATTCATGCAACATTTTCCGAGGAAGATCAAAGCAACTTTATAGATATGTTTTTAGCAAATTCTTTAATACCTACGCCAAACACTTATATAGGGGAAGTTTCCCCTCAAAATGCACCCCTCAAGATCTTTAATGATCCACTCCCAAACCATTTAATAATAACAAGCTAGATCTAACAGAACAAACAAGGGTGTTATAATAGGAAACAATGATCATGAACTTCAACTTCATTAAATCCACTAGTCACACCCAACTAGGAACTCGACCCCAAACCAAGATAGTTGGTCTAGTGGAGTTAAACATCGAGCTACCTATAGAAACCATAACAATAACATGGGATTATTCTTCTCAACCAACTCCAAGTTATCTATTGGAGCCAAACAACATTCAAAAAATGTTGGTAAAACCCATAAGCACCTATGATTTAATTAACGACTTAACTAAAACCTTCTCTCACATTTCCTTTATGGATTTGTTAAAAAACTCTCCCACCCACAAGGCTGCCCTCTTAGAATAATTAGGACTTGGTCATTTAATCAACATCACTCCTCCTCTAGAAACGTAAGTAAACCATGTAGACTTTGATGTTTATCCTCCAGGGCAGCCAGATAGGGATACTGAGTTTATATTCAATATAAGCAAAATGCCAACAGATGCTGAAATTGCACGAAGAGGTGACCCAGCCTTACATTTACAAGTATGGGTTTACAATAATTATGTTAAATGCGTAATGATTGACGATGGGGCAGCAGTTAACATAGTCCCTTTTCTTTTCTTCAAAATTTAGGATATGGAGAGACAAACTATTCCACAACACGAAATACGTTAAGAGGATATGATAGCCTCAAGGCCACTTCAATTGGAACCATAGTTTTACCAGTCACTTTAGGACCCAAGACGGTCATCATTGAATTCTATATTATAGATCGGAAACCAACTATAATATCATCCTCGATCTACCATGGATACACCGCATGAAGGCAATCCCTTCCATGTTATTCCAAGAAATAAGATTTCTACACTTGGGAAACTATTTGTGGCACAAGGTAACCCAAAACCCTTCGATATACACCTAGCTAATTTGAAGAAAAGACTGGTTTTCACTCCTAGTTTTAACTCCCAAGAAATCAACTTATTAAACAAATTAATTCAAAACAAAAAGAGAAGTTGATACCACCACAAATTTGGAAATTAGAAATCTAGCCGACGACATTCCCACTCAAAAATGAGACCAACGTCATAGAAATAGTGTCACTAGGGACTACCACAAAAATTTGTTGAGTTCTTCAGAGAAAGACTTACCTATTCTCCTACCATTTGATTCTATGGGTATGGGACACACCCCGAGAATTGATTCTCTTCCATCGATGAATTTTTATGGTAGAAGTAACCAAGCAAAAGAAATAGATATGATATATATCCCATCATCCATTTTTCCAAGCAAGTATTGGACTCTCCACTTTGATGGAGCTAGATGTCACTTTGGAGATGGGGCAAGAGTGATCATTACTTCACCTGAGGGAAAATCCTACCTTTCTCCTTTAAATTAAACTTTGAATGTACAAACAACGGGGCTGAGTACGAAGCTCTCCTCCTTGGCCTCATCTAGCCAAAAGAATGGGTGTCGATAACATTAGAGTGCTAGGAGAACAACTAGTTGCAAACCAAGTCTCTGAGGTATATGAAACTAAGGTGAGCATTTACAACTCTATAAAACAATAGTATTAGATCTAAGCAAGGGATTTAACTTCATATCAATTGAAGCAATCCCACGAGAGCAAAACCTTCTCACAGACTCAATAGCAACCTCAACTTCCCGTTTCACTCCAAACAACAAGTTGGAAGATACAAATTTCATAATATCACTTTGTACCAAACCATTAGTGCATAAACTACCAAAAATTCAATCCTAACTCATGGAGAATTTGAGGATGATTTTTCTATCATGGATCACTTAGATGATGATAGAGTCACTCTCGAATATCTAAACACCTATGCGGAGCTACACCTTGCTCATTGCATAGTGGATCTTTCCCTAATACCACATTCCTCTTCCCATTTTGGAAATCCCATGGTTGAGTCTCCTCCATAGAAGGATCTCGATATCTACAAGATAGAAAATGGAGAAATCTTGGAACTACCTCCAGCCCCACCTAAATTTGAAGAAGGTAACACTTCTTTAATAGAAGAAACCATTGACATAAACATTGGAATAGAGGAAGAACCAAAATTTTGAAGTTGGGATCCTTGTTAACTCCAGAGGAGATAGAAATACACACCCAAATCCTCAAATAAAATAAAAAGGCTTTCGCATTTAACTATAAAGAAATGACGGGAATTACACCACATATCGTGGTACATAATCTTGTCACTAAACTAGATGCAAAACCAATTAAACAGAAGTCAAGACCAATGAAGCCAAAAGTGGCTCTCATGGTAAAAGAGGAAGTAATAAAGCTTCTCCAAGTGGGATTCATCAAACATGTTGACTATTCACAATGGGTATCTAATATCATCCATGTTCTAAAAAAGAATGGGAAGATACACATTTGCATAGATTTTTGGGATATTAACAAAGCTTGTCCCAAGGATGACTTCCCATTACCATCCATTGATGTTATCATTGATACAACAACTAGATTTGAATTATTGTCCCTCATGGATGGGTTCTCAGGGTATAATTAGATTAAAATATCTAAATAGGATCAAGCCAAAACTACATTCATAACCCCTAGGGAACTTATTGCTACGCTGTCATTCCATTTGGTCTTAATAATGTCAATGCTACGTATTAGTGGGTAATGACATGTATATTCCATGATCTTATCCATAAAATTTGGAATCCTATGATGATGACTTGTTGGCCAAGGCCAAGAAGCACTATGATCATCCGAAGTGATCTCGTATCATCCTCTCATGATTAATTGAATATGGCATCACATTAAACCAAGAGAAGTACGTGTTTGGTGTGATATGAGGCAAAATTCTGTTCTACATTATATCTTCACAAGGGATTGATGTCGATCCAACCAAAATCCAAGATGTTCTAGAAATGATTCCACTATCAAATGAATCTAGAATCAGGTCATTTCTTGGGAAACTCGGTGTAATCTAAAGTTCATCCGGATTTAATTTTTTCCATTCATCCAATAAACAATCTATTAAAGAAAGATTATAGCATTGATTGGGTGAAGAATACAACGAGGCCTTCAATCAATTAAATGCTTCTTATTGTCTCCAACCATGCTAATGCCTTCCAAACTAAACGCGCCTTTGATCCTATACTCATGGGCCACTCATGTCTCGTTAGCCTACATGTTGGCTGGCTCAAGAAGACAATGATAAACGGGAATGTGTGGTCTATTTCATTAGTTGAACGTTGGTCGATTATGAAACATGTTATACACAAGAAGAGAAAGAAAATGCCTTGCCATAGTCTTTGCAACAAAATGTTTAAGACATTACATATTAAACCAAGAAAGAAGAGTCATTGTAAAGAAATATCATTTATGAACATTTCTCACACAAGGGTCTTTATCTAAAAGGATGGATGTTTCATAACCTTAATGGGTGAATTTGAGTTTACATTATAAACCAAAAACCTGTTAAGGGACAAATCATTGTAAATTGTTAGCTGAAAATCCACTAGATGGAGGTAATATGGGAAATATGGACTTTCTTGATGAGTGTGTATACTTCATTGAAACCAAGTCCCCCATCTCTATATGTCCTCAGTACACCTGATATCATCAATTTTATCATAGACCACACATACCTAGAAGGTGCCACATCACAAAAAAGAAGGCAGTTATGCATTATTACCGCTAAATATGTTGTTTTAGAATAGGTACTCTATCGTAAAGCCTTCGACGGCATGCTTCTAAGATGCGTCGACACAGAAGAATCCAAGAAGATTCTTCATGAATCCCATAGTGGGATATGTGGAGGCCACTTCGGTGGTCATGCCAGTGCTTGCAAAATACATCAGATGGGCTATTTTTGGCCCACTCTCAAGCATGACACAGTGGAATTTGTATGTAAGTGCCATAAATGCCAAGAATTATCTCATGAGATTCACATGCCAACATAATCCCTGCAACCAATAGTGACCTCGTGGCCCTTCTCCACATGGGGTCTAGACTTGATAGGGAAATTCTCTCCCTCATCAACCGATGGCCATAATTTTATAATTACAGCCACAAAATATTTTACCAAATGGGTGGAGGCCATGCCTCTCACCACAATACCAGGTTTGGTAATTGCCAAATTCATTCTGAACCAAATCATTTACAGGTATGGTGTCCCATAATTCATTATCTTAGATAATGGCATGTCCTTTAAAAATGATGAAGTCTATGAGTTATGTAGAAAATTCAAATTAAACCATCACATGGCTCTCTTTACTACCCTCAAGCCAATGGGTAAGATGAAGTGAAAAAAACATTAAAAGCTATTCTCCTCAAAACAATCAAGGAGAACAAACAAGATTGGCATTTAAAACTATATCCAACCTTATGGGCCCATCTAACCTCAATAAGGACATCTAAAGGAGAAACCCATTTCTGTTGGTATTTGGGAAGAAGTAGTTCTCCCACTTGAGGTCGAAATACCCAATCTCTGTATCTCATTACAAGGGATTTTAGACGAAGAAGCTTACAGGGAGGCACGCCTCTCTCAACTAGAAATCCTTGACGAGGCCAGGCTAAATGCCAAACAATGTCACGGAGCCTATGCTGACCGGATGTGCTGGCAATATAACAAAAAATTCTATGAGTGAGAAATATATGAGGGAGATTTAGTTCTAAGACTAGATAGCCAGATCAATAAGAAAACCGGCGAAGGAAGGAAGTTCTGGCCCAAGTGGTTGGGCCCATACCAAGTCATGAAGGATTACGAAAATGGTGCATATCTTTTGTGCTCACTATAAGGTTAGGAATTAAATGAAACTATCAATTCCTTGCATATTAAATGGTTTTACGCATGAGACATCAAAATCACCACTTGTACATTATAGTTACCTACATTGCATTAGTCATTTAGTTGTTTCATTTTGTCCACTCATTTCGTAAAAATTGTAGTCAAGGAGCTTACTCTTAAGCAATCTATTACAAATTTCTGAAAATATTGGTAAAAGAATTCAAAACACATCTCTTTAAACATCATCAAGTATTTTCAAATCTTCTCATCAAGTTTGATAGACAAGAATTGACGAAAACCATACCAAGGCCTGCATACTTGGCTTTGCTCTTTCTTTCTACTAGGTGAAGTTGTCCTTACCTACGGTTTATTCTAGAAGCTTCTTGGTGTCACATCTATCCCTCTTAAATCTCTTTGAAAGAAAGGATATCCCAAAGTTATAGGTCAAAAAAGTCAAAATCAAATGGAATCAAAGGCACCAAAAAAAAAAACTTTTTTTTACACACTTCTTTTCCCCATCAACCTTCGGTGATAAGCCCACATCTCTTACTAGTGGTGTGAGGTTGGGAAAGGAAAGAAGTTCCCTTACTCGCCTATATCCCACCTTTGGTGACAAACCCATGCTTCTTACTAGTGGCATGAGGTAGGATGTGGGGGGTCCATTCACACAAATTAACAAATCTTGGTATGCTAGAAGCACAAATCAAATTATATTAAGAGAAAACAAATGTCCAAACTCCAAAAGAGATCAAATCCTCAAAACCATATTTTGTCAACCAGGTTGCCATTTATAAATCTAAGTCTAGATAAACTAGAAAGTAAATGGCCTTCTAAGCTTGGTGGTAGTTTTGAGTAGGGTAAGTGTGTAGGTCTAAGTTTGGTTTCTGTTACTGGTTTGTCTATCTCTCATCGTTCCATTCAGTCAAGCTCATACAATTTGTGCCCTTCCTAACTCTTGGTGTAGAGCCCTCACATCTTACTAGTTGCGTGGAGTTAGGAATGGGGCAAGTTCATCTCTTTATCACTATACATTCATCACATTTTGCCAACATAAGAAGAAATCACAGACATTGCCCAAAGAGGTCAAAAGTTCAATACTACAATGTGTTAATCATCACATATCAGCATTACAAAAGCATAAAAAGAGAAACATTCTGCTCAAAATTTGTTATCATTTGTCATCCATTGCATACATACTGAAGAAAACATGAAAGAAAATACTCTAAAAATCATCTAGTATACATGTGGAAACAAGTCACAAAATTCTAGGCACCAAAGTCTAGATCAAAAAGATATATATATATATATATATCAAGTTTTATATATAATGCCATCATGCACTAGGCATGATCAAATTCTCAATGAGCCGAAAAGTACAAAAACACTCATATAAATATCAAACAAAACACTACAAAAATGGCCTCTCAACCCCTATGGGATCCCTCGGGATGTGCATGACCACGTCTAGGACTCGGCTATGCTGGTGCTCGAATGCATTGAGGGCTCGCGGCAGAAGCATGGCTAGTAGCTATCGTCTCACTATGAGAATGACTCCTCATCAAGCGCTCGGCCATCCTATATCCAGCTACCTCAGCACGGAGAGAAGTCATGATCTTTTCTACCTACCAAACAAAGGTGAAACATCGGTATGCGTACCAGCTGCTGAAGTCTCCCCACATCTATAGAAAGCTCAAGATGAGTCTTCTTTAAGGGGAGAAGCAACGTCTATCAGTGCATACTTGGTGAATCAAGTCTCGCCACTCATTCAGCAATCACTATAAATAAGGGACAAAACAAGTTAGAAAATGATCAAAAATAAAACCAAGAATAAATGAAATGAAAAGAAATAACAACTAAGAAAATTATAACTAAAAAAAAGTCAAGAGAAGAGTGTGATAACTCACTTATATCTTTAGGCCTCTAGGAAGGGTCTTAGGATCCACACGCCAATGATGATGCTGTTGACTAAGCATCTCTCTCCCACATCCAGGGTAATGTGACGGCTTGTGATGGAGTCGCCATCTCCCCTAAATCCTGAGAGAGAAACTCATCTGAGATCAAAGTCACCCTCTCTGTGCTCCACTCCGCCCTCTCGGCTCATAGGATATCCTGAGTGTCATGCCACTCAGAATCACTATCATCCTCCCCACCCATTCCTCCGATCTCCATCTCCTCTGCCTCCTCCTCTGTCTCTCCCAGTGAACTCCTCAAACTTGGAGTCCACATCAATGGGCTCATCTCTGCTATGGGTAGGACCGGTGGCAATTTGAAGTAAAGGTGCCTGAGGATCACCGGCTCCCCCTCAAACATGTACCACCCTCCTGGCCGCGATAAGAACACCAGGGGTAACAATAGTCCAACCCCGACCTCTAGGACCTCCCGAGCCTCACGAACATATCTATACACTGGCCTCGCTAGAGGAAATATGTCTATGTATGGGAGGTTGAACTACTATGGTACTCTGTCAAAGGGGTGGATCTCCAACTTCCCCTTCCTATCTACCAGCTGACTGGTAGTCTGACAAGCAATCAATATGACAGTATCCTCTCCCCATAACCATACCATGGCACGATAAGGAGTGGCCTCCATGTCTGCGGTGGTTAAAGAATCCACCGGCTGGTGAGGTGCACTCTAAGAATGGTCATCCCCATCCACCTCGCTTCCCGATGGCCCCTGGGATCCTCCGCCTCTACACCTCTCCCATAGAGTGATATGCTCATACACCCAACTCATGACAAGAGTGGGGTGGCTGGCTTGACCTGTCCTTGTCCTGTATACAATGTATAAATCATGGTAGGTGGTCCCAAGGATGTCTCTCCCCAAGCGTAGACATGTCCATGGCCCTCAATCTTTGTAATAATGGGGGCCCAACAATATAAGAGGGTGTCCCCTCCCTTGTCCCCAATAAATCTGAAGAAAGGATGCCCATGATGGCCTTGTGGAGCACATGAATTTATGACTCAACAATGGAGTGGATCCTCACCCCCTTCTTCGACCCCATTTAAACAACTGCATCCCCCATATATGTGGCTACTTGAACCACCGAGATCTCGATAAATCTTGTGCTATCTTAAGAGACAACCACCTCCCAAGGATCAAACCCCCTAAGTATACGGTAAACATCCTATAGGGTGATGGTCCACTCACCCCTAACTCTTGGCAATTAGAAAGTATTTGATCCGCATCCCAATATGAAAATAAGTCACATAGTATGTGACTAGTAGGTGTAACATGAGGGACCTATGCAATCCTCCAAATGCTAGTCCTTTGAAGAGTATCTCGCTCTGCCTGAGTGAGTGCCTCTAACACGATAGAGCCAATCACACTCCCTCTCTTAGCTCCATCTAATATAGTCCTCCTTCTGCATACACCTAAAAACATAGAAAAGGAGTAAGTTAGTATCAAAATCTGATTGGAAAAGCTATCAATAACATGTAAAAATGCTAAAAATGCAAAAATGAGTAAGTAAAGCATCTTGTTTTGCTTTTTTTCATGAACCACCTCCCCTGTGAGCAGAAATTCCAGTAACCACCGCCTTATAAAGGCGGTGGTCCCATAAAATGCCGCCTGTGTAGGGAGGTGGTCCTATCTGAAAGCGCAAATGGCTCGGAAGCCCTAAAAATGCCTAAAAACAAGCAAAAGATGTCATTTTAACCAAAATAAGGACCTACCCTATGGGCGCCCCTAGAGACTCATTTAAAACTAATATTTTCAAAAATAACCCCCAAGACAAAGATTTCATCATTTCCACATTTTAGGTTCAAAAACAATAAATTGAGAAGAACTAACCTGAGACTTCATAGGTTGATGTTCCACTCTTGGAGGCATGATCACTATCTCACCACGAACATTTTGACTATAATCTCATTGAAAACCGTCACCATGGGTCCCAGAGCTCAAAAACTATCAAATCATTCCACGTAAATGAATAGTGAAATGAGTTCATATATATATATATAGCCTTTTAAAATTGATTTTGAATGTCTTTTGTAGGGTTGGAGCATCAACAGGGGTAAGTTCTAAACCCCGTGTAGATGGTAAGTCCTCATTTCATATCAATTTTATTTTATTTCTCAATTTATTTTATCTATCTACACTTGAGTCCCTTTTTTCATTTTGCAGATAGTGGGATTTTGGGTGGTGACTTTCCGACACACGGGCATGTCAGGTATAGCTCCTAACTCTCCATTTTGGGACAACCATAATCGGATCCACCATTTTACGCCTCTTCATGGCTAAGATGCTTCTTCAGGGGGAAATATGTATGTACCTAATAAATTATAGGGTACTTTGTTTGCGAGAAAAATGTTACACATACCCCAATGATGATACAAGTCTCCTCGCAAGGTGTTTAGGATCCAAGAAAGCTCACCAAGTATAAGTTTGTATCCCGTATGCCTCACTCGACCTCCGCATGCTTTTTTTTCCTCTCTGCCCCCTTTTCCTTGCATTTTGGTCTTCATTGAAGAGACCACCACCCGCCCAGGCGGTGGTCCGTGACCGCCACCAAGGATAGGGCGACGGTTCCTTAACCGCCACCGCACATGGCGTGATGGTCTTGTTCGCATTTTCCGGAAAGTTCGACGATCGCGTCAAACAGTAAATCTTCAATTTCTAAGAACATTCTTCAGCTACTTTGCTTTGGATTTATGTTTTGGCGCTCTTATGAATAGTTTTTCCTTTCTTTATAGTAAAAGAGTTCAATTGGGAGTTATCTATGGTAAATACATTTGCTATAAATAGCCAACTTGTTTTCAAACAAAAGGCCCCTCTCCTTCTCTCGTTTAATCATTTAGTCTTTGAGTTTCTTCTTAGAGTTCCACTAGCTTCATGTTTTGCATCAATTATCAACTTTCCTTTATTGTTTAGAAGTCATTTCAATCTTCTTGTTTCATCTTATTCCATTAATGTTCCATACAATCATCTTAGATATAATAGTTTCATTTCTAGATTAGAATCCATTTAGAGTTACAAAGGTTTTTTTTTGTCACAAAGATAGATTCTAAAACTCTCGGCACATTTGTGTTTGTATTCCTACAATAAATCTCATTAGGATTGTATAGTCAAGCTCTGTTCACTTGCACTATCTCTCTCTTACTCGCATTGTATTTGGTCTATATCCAAAGCTGCCATTGTTCAAGTTCCTTATTTTGTTGATATTATCATATATACACTTTTTTAGATTCAAGAGAACACAAAGAAACAAGGAGATCACACCGAGGGGAAAAGTCACACACAACTAGATTTGACACTATTCTGTAAATGCCAGGTTTGAGCTATCAAAGTTCTAGTTACAACGTATCAAATAGAGTAGTAAATTATTTCATTTTAGTCAAAGCTCACTCTTGATATCACCAAGGAAGCTGTGGGGATTGATAGTTTCTGAGAAACCATGATTCATTCCTCACTTCTGAGGTAGAATCGAGAGTCTTTCAATTTACAACAATTAGTTGCTTAGATATTTAGATAAATTCACAATTGCACAGGAAAATAGCCATACCAGGTTATTTTTGTTTGTTTTAATTCTGTTACTAGATTAGTTGTCCATTTTCTAAATATATATTAATAGCTTCTCTTTAATTCGATAAAATACTTCATAGAAAACAAAACAATAAATAAAGATATATGCATAGTGTAGATACATCTTTCATAAATTAGTTTATTAATTAAAAGTTGAATCACTTTATATGACAATCACATGACCTAGAGATCCTAGAGAATATATATTTGAACCAATAGTGCCTCAACCAAATCTACCCACAACATTAGATGATATAGATCAAGACCTTAGGATATAGGTCTTTCGAGCAACAACAAACCTACAAGAAATTAGTGAATAATTGAGAGGGTTAAATATCAAAGATGATAAAGCTTACACATTTTGGTCAAACCATCCTAACTATAGACTACCTTGATAAAATATCTAAATGATTGTACAAGGATTCGAAAGAGAACAAGTATTCGGTTGCGATCCTTTAGTTCCACAACCTGACATAGGAGACCTCCTCATTGACATAGATACTAGCTTACGCATTCAAATTTCGAACACTTGTAAGGTATTACGAGAAATTATACAACTTTTAGTTATAAACATAGAGGTTGAAAAGGTGTATGATTACTGAATAGTCGGAAGAAGGGATTGATTCTTCACATGACCATAATAGGTCCACAACAACCATGAACTTATGGTTGTGATCCCCAAGTCCCACAACCCAATGGCCTACAAATTAGTTAAGTATTGATACTAGTTTACAAACGCTGGTATTTACATCCTCACCACTCCCGCCAGATATCATAACATAGTTCTATCCATATTAAATATAGAGCCCAATCAATATAATATTTTCTGGACTAGACCAGAAAACCACCCATAGTTCACTATAAATCCACTTATCACCATTTTCATGACCTTGTCTTGAGATATATACAAAGCTCCAACAGGTCACTTCCCACATATCCAACAGCCAATAAACAATATCTCGACAGAGATCGACATTGATTGGAGCCTCCAAATAGCTATTATATCTGAACAAACCATTACACCAATTTAGGTTAGGAGGGCCTTCTTTGCCTTAGATTCACAAATTCCATTATTGCGTATTGAGGATATAAGATTACCCGATTAGTTTGTCTATATCCATTTATATTCCACATTCACGGTCATCTCGACATGACCCCAAGAGGTGGATTATGAGGAAGAGGTACTTGTAGATTCCCATGCTCGCATGTCACTTTTCCATCGTATAGAAACCTCCACGTGTCTCCTTGGTGTAACTTCATAATAAAATTTAGGGCGGGACCCAAATAGGCGTGGGCCCTCTTATTTCATCCTTCACATTATGTTTCCCTTCCATTTCCCCCATTTTTGTGCCTTCCTCCCACATGCCCGCTTTCTTCCATTCTTCCCGCATGCACACCTTCTTTTCTATACCCTCACACCCTCCTCGCCCACCCTTCTACATACACCTTAAAATTTTCGTACCTTCTCTTCCTCTTGCGTGCCCTCATACATCCTATTATGCCACAAAATCTTACTGTGGAAAAATATAGGAAGGAAAAAACCTGATTTTACGCCCAAGTTACAAATATTTCACATGGACAAAGGAATGCAAAACAAACTATGGATTTAAAGTAATCCTGACCAAATGAAGGGTGATCATGGCAACCAAATGGAGGACAGAGTTTTCATGCATCAATATAGGGAGATAAAAAAGATGACAGAGCCCAAAAATTGAATAATTTCAAGGACAAACGAGGTGAGACCAAATTGAGCACCAACATCGGCTCCGACTTGGGGATGGGCACTCCCTGTGAGTTCCACAAGAACAAATAGTAGACCAAGTGCAAAATTACACCATTGGGCAATGGAGTCAAAGAATAAGCTTGCATATTAGAACAATAATAACCAACTCCTCTAAGGATGAACCGAGAAACCAACAAAATGGCCGCCAAGGACAAGGACAAAATGAAATAGGAAAACATGAAATTAAAATGAAAACAAAAGACTATACATTGTATAATGGCAAGAGCATCTTGATTCAAAGAAAACCATTAAGGAAAAACTTCAAGTGTCTCGCCATTTTGGATATGACCATGCTAAGCAGTTCTGATATGTCTTTAACAACTGATCATATGGTTGTTTTTCTTTTCCATCCAAGTTGTTATCTAACCATATTTTTTCAGGCTTATCCTTTGTGCATGTGTCAATTTTTTCAACATCTCTCAAGTATGCATCAAACATCAAATTCCCAAGAAAATCAACTTGCTCATGATACCTACATTGATCAATTTCATACTTCTTGAAAACAATATAGCTCATAGAGTTATCAATATCAATATCTAAATGCAATACTTCATAAGAAACATTGGGGTCCTTAATAAGATATAACATTTTCTTTTTTTTAGTACCCAAATTGATTCTCCCTAGAAGTCGAGAAGCATCAAAGGTTTGGAAGGAAGCTTAGAGGCAAGTAGAGCATGTAGTGTGTCATTTTGTATCTAGGGATGAAATAGCTTGGTCTTTTCACTCGGATGTGGAGAAATGGGTAGCACCCTCAAGAGGATTTTCCTATCCTCACTACTTTATGGTTGTTCCTTTCAACAGGGTGATAGGACACTTTTGTAGCTTTGTTGTTTGTGGATGAGATAGAGATATACTTCCTTGTGAAATTGTTAAGAAGACATTGAAGAAAATATGATCAATGCAACAAAACCTAACTCTCACGAGTTGTCACTCTAGATAATGGATATATTTTCTAAGAAAGGTTCAGGCCACTAAAGACAATGAAAACCTTATTATTTTTGCATGTTTGGTAGTAAAAATTATGCATTTGTATACACACATGACAAACATGGGTATTATGGGTATGATTGGTTATTTTTAAATGAACTTTTGGTAGAGGTGAGGCAAAAATGAACTTGATTATCTAGATTATTGAGAAATTTTAAAAAATGGAGAGCTTGAACAACAAATATTTTGGGATAGCTAGGATGTTCCTTTAACCGAGAATATGTGCTTCAATGGAGGCCTAGATCACACTTTCACACAAACTTCAAGGATCCAAAATGAAGGCTAAAATTGGAAAACTTAATTAAACATGTTATCAACCTCTATTTCATCACGCCTAAGATAGCCTCAAAGGCTAAAAACAATCTTAAAGTCATACTAGGAGTCACAGTGATTTTAAATTTGTTTATTTCACTATCAAATGAAAGATCTTCTAATAAATGTAATTGCATATGCCCCAAACTATCACAAGGATAAGATCTTGTGTGATTCGAGAAAGGTTTTAATGTAATATTGCAATAGGAATAAGAAAACTACTTGCAGACATTTACGAATGAAGCAAACACAAATTTTGCCCAAAAATAATGCAGATTAACTCAAGTTTGATTAAATTTATCAGCAAGGGAAAGTTTCTAGAACAATCTCAGAGATTGTCAATGGATGTACACTCACAACCACCTTGACATGATCAAATTTAACACAAAGGAGATAAATAGGTTTCTTTAGATGATTTCTCAGAAGGATGGGTTCTATCAAGATTTTATCTTAGAAAAATCAGTCCCAACCTCTAACACTCCAACATTCCAACCATTTGCACGAAAAAATTCATGAAATTTATAATACTTCATTTACAACAGAGTTTTCCCCCTAAAAATCCAAACATTGAATGCACTAGTGCTTGCCATGATCCCGATCATGATTCCCAGAATCAGATATGTAAAAAATTATTAGGTGCTCAGGGGTGGATCTCTTCAAACATCTCCCGCATTCAACTCCCTCTTCTAGTAGACCACTCTTCCCTCTACTCACCAACCACTTCCACCCCTAATCTATCAAATTTGGTTCTTTGCATGCCCGAGAAGGAAAAATGGAAGATCAGATCGAGCCAGAGGTCAGATCTCATCTTAATGGTAAAAGATGTCCCTAGATCTTTCTCACCAAACTTAGATATCAAATTAACTCCCCTTCCCTATTTGGCATGTAAGAAATATCGAGAAATCATGAAGACTCACATCTCTAGGAGCTCTGGAGTGAAAATGGTGAAAAAATCAGATACAGATGCACAGCTACTATTGATTTCTATTTTGAATTTGGACTATCCACATTTTATATCCACTTTAAAATGGGCATGTGGTTCCTTTTTTCCTTTTACAACTTTTTGGAAAATGTAAAATTTTCACATTTTTCTCCACCTCCACCCTTGAAAAATGGTCCTGACACATGTCCTAAGGTGGGTCCCAAAGGAACCATGGACAAATTCTTCTATTTCACCTCTTTTTTTGGAAAAGGAAAATTTCCAAGTTTTCCCATAGCTCTACCCTTGAAAAATGGGCCCGACTAGTGTCCCGATGTGTGTCCTAGTGGAACCACTCTTCCTTTTACACTTTTAACTCCTTTTTCCACAAAAGGAAAATTTTCCAATTTACCCCTAAAAATCCGCACCTCCGCCATTGATTGGAGAAAGTTTTGACTTTTCTCTATTGGGCCCACAGGTCATTTTGATGATTTTAGTCCTTTGAATATCAAGGGAAAAAATCCAATTTGCCCCCGATGGCCCGCCTCCCCACCTCTTGATATTTTCAACGCCAACCTTGACCTTCTTCTTGTCGGGCTTGCAGGCCATTTTGATATTTTAATCCTTTTGATGACAAGAGGAAAAAAATCCAAGCTACCTCCAATGGTCCACATCCCCGCCCCTTTAAAATTTCAAACTGCCACGTGTCATAATGGTGCATCTTGAGATGGTCCCCAAAAGTTGAGAACTTGAATGAGCATGGGTTTGCCATGTGTCTCATGAAATTTAGGAAGTTGCTAAAAAACTAAAGAAAACCCGGTAGAAACCTCCACACGTTGTTATGGCGCGAATTCAAAAACCTTAAGGCTTCAAAATGATTTGGCAGGGGTGTGCTTCCATTTTATAATTTTACTCATTTTTTCCAAAAGGTAAAAATATCAACCTACTTCCAAAGGCCCGCATCTTCACTTTTAACTTTTCCACATATCCTTCTCTGCCAGGGTCAAAGTAAGACTTTTTCCCTGCTGCTTAAATTTTCTTTAACCAAAGCTCTGTGGCAGTCCACGGGGTGGGTTCAAAGTATTTTCCAAAGTAGCAAAAATAAAAGTTCAAAAACAAACCCAAAGACGTGCCCGATCCAATTAGAAGAAGCCACTTTAGTACCAAAAGAACCAATTCGAAGCGTGGAGCTACGGGACCAAATTAGCCTTTTTACCAAAAAAGTAAAAAGTGATAAGTTACAAAAATTTCCCTCCATCCCCGACCAACCAAAATAAGCCACGTGATCGATGAATGTTGAGGAATAAGTTTGCAAGAAAAAAGGTGCCGCTAAACCGTCAAAAACACATAAATTCACCATTCATGCCCAGAATCTGATTTTTCACTAAGGATGAAAACATTTGAAACAAAACCAAGTGAAACATGGTTCCAAGCATCTTTCGACCATGGATTTTGATTTTTAGAGGCACACAAATATAAATTGATCATTCTCGAGCTTCCATGGTCGTGAAAAATAGGAAAATGATAGAGCCATGGATTTTGAAGAAATTAGGGGAATGGTGCAAGATCAAGATGAGCTTCAACATCAGCTCCAACTATGGGATGGGCACTCCTATGAGTGCCACAAGAACAACTAGAAGACCAAGTTCCAAGAAAAACTATTAGGCAATGGATTCGAAGATAAATCTAGTGTAGTGGAACAACCACAACCATCCTCAAAAAAAATGAACCGAGAAACTAGCTAAACCAAGTCACCGAGGACTAGAGAACGAACAAAAAAATAGAAGACAGAAAACAAACCAACAAAATATACACAGACATGCGTGTGATGCTCACCTTGATTCTGGGGAATCAATCTAGAAATGCTTCAAGTGCCTACCATTAATAGGAAATTCGAGAAATTCACCATCCAAATCTTTTAAGAAGGTATGCTCACCAATCCAAATGTTAATGGAGTAAGGGCCCATCCACAGTGCATCAAATTTGCCATGCTTTCCCTTGTCTTCATGTTTCTATCCCAAAATAGCATAAGATCTCCAATGTTGGATGCTCTAAAGCATTGACCTTCTTGTCAAATAACTTCTTCAATTTTCTCTAAACTTCACATGCCTTTAGAGATCTCTCCTTTCTTCATCAAGTTCAAAAATCTGATTAATGTGAGCCTCATATGGACTAACTTCTTAATCTTCCAGTTGTTAAATGAACTGATATGAGGATAACTCCATATGCAAGGGTAAGAGCTTGAGTGTCATACACCAATTCAAATGGACTCTTTCCAGTGGATCTTTTAATAGTAATTTTGTCAACCCAAACAACGAGCTTTATTGTTCACCCCATTTTCTTTTGTTCATCTCCAAGGTTCTTCGATAATTTTCAGCAAATGTTTATTATTGGATTCATCTTGTCCATTTCTTTTGGGATTGTAATTAGAGGCATATGTCAAATTTATCTCGTATTCTTTACACATTACCACAAATGGTTTAGCTCGATGCTCATGGCATTCATCAACAACAACTTTGACTAGCACCCCAAACCCGTAGATGATATGATTCAACATAAAATTCATGATAATTTTGTGTATTGCTCTTTTGGTTTAGATTACCTCCACCCACTTGGTGAAGTAATCAATGGCTAAAAGAATCCACTTATGGCTAGACTTGAAGGGTCTGAAATCTCGCCAATGAAATGCATTCCCCATTGCTTTAATGGGGCTTGATTGATATAGGATGCAAAGGTAGGGAACTCGAAGCTTTCAGTCTTCCAGAGAAGCGCTGAAAACTCTCACATCTTCTAACTAAAAGAGTTATATCCTTGAAGAGATTTGGCCACTAATAACTAGCCCTCAAGATCTTGTGTGTTGTGACTCTTCCAAAAAATGCCCCCACAAACTCCTCCATGAAGATCAACAATTATCTTGGGGCTTCATCTTCGAGAATGCACCTTAAGAGAACTCCCTCACGGTTCTTCCAAGCTAACCCATAATCAATAATGACATATTTCTAGGAAGCCAACTTAAAGGATCTTTTCTAGTTCTTACTCAAATACTCAGGGCAATATAGATGTCTAAGATAAAAATTACATCTTTGTACTCACTCAGAACTCACCAATTTTTCAAAAACATCTACCCTTCCTTCTTCTACCTCATTTACCTAAATAGTTTGTAAATTGATCTCATCCATAAGCTTAGCTAAGCCCAAACCCCTCAAAGCAGAGCTTCGTGGTTTGGATATCCATGTCATATTCTTCCAACTTTTCACCCATCTACATCTTTTCTTGATATTTCCATCTACGATAAGATGTCTTTCACCATAGTGTGAGGAACATAAACAAAAATTTTAGAGCTCAAAATGTAAGGTCTAAAAATATTTGTTCCTTTTACCAAGGAAAATCTTGTTTCTCCATAATAGTGTACTTCAAGTTGGCCCCTATAATGCCTTACTAAAAGGCAATTGGCCTCTCGGCCCCTTCATCATCTTTCTACAATAAGACAGATGCAATAGTGTTCTCAAGCAAAAGAAAATAGTTGGAAAGGCTTCTTATAATTTGGAGCTTCTAAAATAGGGCATATTTTAATGCCTCCTTAATCCCATTCAAAGCTTGAATGGCATCCTCATCCCATTTGATGCGTTGGTACTTCTTCATCATGCCGGTGATTGGAATGGTCAACTTAGTAAAATTTGATATGAATCTCTCGATAAAGTTTATCTACCCAAAAAGGACTGAATCCCCTTCTTGGTTCATAGAATTGGGACCTTGTTGATGGCATCTACCCTTTCCTCGAATCAATCATTACCCCTTCTTGTGACACGATGTGACCAATAAATTTTTCTTTTATATTTGAAATGGCACTTCTTTGGATTGAGTGAAATGCCATATTCTCTACATCTTATTAGCATTTTCTCCAAGTGCTGCAAATGGTCACTTCTCTTCCTGGAGAACACAGTTACATCATCTTGGTAGACAACAATAAAATCATTGATGTAACCAACAAAAGCAACATCCATTTCTCTCTAAAAGGTTTCTCTAGCATTCATCAGTCCAAAGGGCATCCTGACATATACATATGTTCCCCAAGGGGTGGTAAAGGTTGTCTTAATTCTTTCGATTCCTTTATAACAACTTGGTTATAACTCAGAGAAGCCATCCAGGGTAGATAGCAGCTCAGAACCGGTCACTAACTGCAACATGTTTTCCATGTTTGGTAAAGGATAATTATCCTTCATTGATTCTCTATTCAGATTTCTAAAGTCCACACATAGCCTGATGTCACCATTCTTCTTTCTAACTAGTACTAGGTTTGCAACCCAAGAAGAATACCTTGTAGGCTGAATAATCCCTCCATCCCTCAGTTTCTTTAGTTCTTCTTGCATTTTAAGAGATAGCGGTGGATTGATTGGCCTCTGTTTCTACCGAATGGTTTTGCATTAGATTCCAAGGGAATCTCATGTTGAAATAGATCCTCTCTCTAGGCCTTTAATTGAGAATAAGTCCAAGCCATGTAATCTTGATACCTTTTTAGCAATTGGACATAAGATTATTTTCATCCTTGCTTGAGATTGCTTCCCAACCAGATCTTCCTTAGTTTCTCCTTTGTGCTAAGGAAATGCTTCTCAATATCCCTTTAGGCTGATATGCATCATTTATAATGTGATCAACATTATCAAAGTTGGATTCAAGAGTAACCAACCCTATAGGAATGGTATTAGTCTTTAGTTGGATGATGCCTTTTCCAAACAAGGTTTCTTTACCCTCTGCTACACACACCATTGGCTCCCAATCAATATTTTGATCAACAAACTCCCCTTTGTTCTACATAAATCTTCTGACCTAAGCATCATCATCAAAAACTTTCCAATGTTTAATATTGTCAGTGCAGATGGCCTAGTTAACACCTCAACATCATATTCACAATATGGGGATACTATACAAGTATCAAACCAAGATCCTAATACTACAAGTTTGTCTACCAAATCATTGAACCTCCTATCATGATGCACAATATTGAATGAATCAAACATCTCAATGAGATACCAAGTTACATGCTTGTATTGTTTCATTCATCGATTTTTGTGTCATAAAGTTTTTGACTTTATTTACGATTAATTGAATCTCCTTTGACAATGATGTCTTTAACACCATATTTCCAAGAAATCCTAGACCTAACAAAATTTTCTCATACTCAGTAATGTTGTTAGTGCACTCAAAGTTGAGTTTGAAGGAAAATAAAAACTCTTCCCGGCTCGGAGAGATTAGAACAACACCGACACCATTTCGAAATTGGAGCAAGCTCCATCAAACAATAAAGTCCAAGGAGAGCCTTCTATTCAAGAAATTTTCATTCTACAATCTTCTTTTCTTTTCCATTAGCAAATCCTACAAAGTTATCAAAGCATCAACACTTGTGTACAATACTTCATAAGATGCATTTTTGGGACCTTCAATAAGGTACAACATCTTTTTTTCCCCATACAACTTGAAAAGGCTGCCCTCAATTGGGATGGTGGCATAGGAAATATCCATTTGAACACTCCCACCAACACTTGCAGCCCATTTTCTAGACAACAACATACCCCACTTGGCTGGGTAGTCAACAATAACTACATCAAGCTTCAAGTTCCTTCCCAGATAGGCTACAAGTTGTACCACCAGATCTTTCACACATCCCACCACTAGCACCTCTCTGGAATCCATGGTAGTGCACTTCCCATATGCTATTGTTACCTTGATGTTCAGTTCATTCATAACTTCTAGAGGCATAACATTGCATGATGCCCCCAAATCAAACATACAGTTGTGCAGTAGTCTATCCTTAATTATCAGAGTGGTGAAGAATGGATCCACATTTAGTTGAGAATCTACCAAGGATGTCCCCAAATAAACTTCAGTGGTTCATCTAGCTCTTCTGATGCTGGTGGTGCTTCTAGTTCTTCAATGATTGGAGGAGTCTCCACAATATTTACATTTTTTCTGGGGCACTCTTCTCTTCTTTCAATCCAAAATACTCCAATGCCCTCTTCTTGTGCTCAGGAATCCTAAGAAACTCAACAATTGGAACTGAGATCTTGATCTGACTCAAGACTTGGGAAATATCATAAGGGATAGACTTTGATAAGGCAACATTGGAAGGATGTTTGACACACTCATTAGATGGCACAAGATTTTTGACATCTTGGTCATGAGGAGGGATATGAGTTTTGTTTGAGACAACAAGGCCCTTGGCGGATGCATCTTTCTTAGGATCCTTTTAGGAATATTTGAAAGCAATGGAGTTTTTGGCTTGGCTTGAGGCCCTGTCCCTTTGAAAACCCTACTTCTTGTGTCATACTCATCTTGGGCAACAACAATGTTCATCAACAATTACCTATCCTCCTTAGATGGGATTCCTCCATCATACTTCTTTATCATCAAAGCTCTTAAATATTCAAATTCATTATTGGGAAATTCAAAAGCTTGTATAGTATCTACTTCTAAAGTATGAGAGGGAGGAAGAAGATGTACTTGGTGGATGCAATCCCAAAAGTTAGCAACAGTTCTAGCACTTATTACCTCAATTAAGGTTGCCCCTTGTTTTGAGCTCGTGGAGCAACCCATCATACAAATATCATCATCATCATCTTCTTCTTCCTATTGATCTTCCTCACATGGAGCATGGGGCATGAAACATCTATCACATTAGTAAATGACATCTATCTCCTCCACAACAACAACACTAGAAGCCAAAGGATCAGGAACCATTCTCTTTTCCTTGGCCTAGGACTATTTGTTTCCAAATCCAACAGGTCCCTTGCCTTTGTCAGTAGATATTTGATCATTTCTATGATGATTTGTAAACTTGTCTTGGCCTTATTGCTTGTGTTGACCTTGTGAACTCTGCCCAATTCCTTTTTCTACCCGGGCTAATTTGTATGATATTTCTTTGACAACCCCTGCCAAAGTTTTCACAACTTCCTCCAAATCAGCAACCTTACTTGTTTGAGGCTTTTCGGGTTAATTAGTTTTACACCCTCCCTTTTTGGAGGCTTTCCAATTGCCTTGATGTTGTTCTCTATCTAAAGAGCCATGGTGAAGGCTTGCCTCAAATGAGTAGGGATTTTTTCCTTCAAGTAGTAAGAAACTTTTTTATCAAAATGCATCTGAATATTTGATCAAACACGATTCATCACATGGCCTTAAGATAATAGGAAATCTCTTCAAGGTCTTGTTAAACCTTGTGTTGAAATCATGTACTAGCTCATTAGGATTCTTCTTGATGTTTTCAAATTATGATAAAAGAAACCTAGGGTCAGTTCTATCACCATACTACAATCTAAATGCATTATTCATATTTTTCTAAGAATCAATGGAATTATCTAAAGCAAAGCTTTATACCAATCCCTTGCATCCTCTTCCAACAGATGAAAAAATAATTTGATATATACATCCAATTGTTCAATATTAAAGTCTTCCATCATATTAATAAAAATCTTTAGATGTTGATCACCGGTTATAGCGTTGTTTCCTTGGAACTTTGGTAATCTATTTCTTACATCCTGGGAACTACATTTGGATAACCAACCTTCCCTGTAAAATTTATAGGACCAAAGGTGTTTACAACAAATAGAGGTCTAGGTGGGGGTAGGGCCATGTTATTTTGAGGAGGTGACCCTGGAGGGGAGACAAATTGATAAGGGGTAGAGGGCCTCGAAACATAGGAGTATAACTTTCAAAATGGATATCCCCTAAAGGCCTTGTTTCTTGGAAAACCCTATCAACTTCTGAAAAAATATGGGAAGAATGAGAAGCAAATATTTCAAAATCAAATGAAGGCCCCTCTCTAGTTGGAGAATTCACTCCCATAAAGAGGCTACCGATTGTAAGCACTTGAATGGAAATCTTCAATAATAGGCTGATCACTTTCATCAATGGAGATCCCTTTTCTTGTCTATTGATCTCCAACAACTCTCCAGGATTTTCTTCCTTCTAATTTTGTTTTTCCTATCTCTGGAAATAATGTCCTAGCAGGATCCCTAGCAAAGAAAGATATTCTTCCTTCCATATTTTCAAAGATTAGTAACAAATCTCACTTGACAGAGGTTAAGACACTGGTACTCATTAAGAATCAGATCAACAAGGAGTCGCCACTAAGGATTTCTACCTTATTTGTGTAAATGCACTAAAATATTATCAGTCAAATGTTTATCACTACTAGAAGCTGGAAATGGGATGATCGACTTTTCTTTACCCTGCATTTATCAATGAAAGCTAGTGCACTAAGTGTGGAAACTGAAATAATAGCACACAACACTTGCAACTTTGAAATACTTCTTATAGGCCCGAACACAAGATGATGTTTAAAAAAGTGTATTAGCACTTTGAGCATATAAGAAGTGTTTACTGTGGTCGAATATGAACTCTAACCATTATGTCCCATGACAACGGTGCTAATCGGTGTTGGTACCCAAATTGATTCTCCCTCGAAGGTTTAAAAAGCATCACAGGTTTGGCGGGAAGCTTATAGACAAGCGAGCATGCAGTGTGTCATTTTTAGATGGGGATGAAATGAAGCTTGCTCTTTGTCACTCAAATGTGGAGAAACAGGTAGCACCCTCAAGAGGATTTGACCTATCCTCACTACTTTATGGTTGTGCCTTTCAACCAGGGTGAGAGGACCCTTTTGTATTCTGTTGTTTGTGGAGGAGATAGAGATATCATTCCTTGTGAAATTGTTAAGAAGACCTTGAAGAAAATATGATCAATGCAACAAAACCTAACTCTCACGAATTGTCACTCTAGATAATGGAGATATTTTCTAAGAAAGGTTTAGGCCACTAAAGACAATGAAAACCTTATTGTTTTTGCATGTTTTGGTAGTAAAAATTATGCATTTGTATACACACATGACAAACAGGGGTAGTATGGGTATGATTGGTTGTTTTTAAATGAATTTTTAGTAGGAGGTGAGGCTGAAATGAACTTGATTCACCGGATTCTTCATAAATTTTACAAAAATGGAGAGCTTGAACAACATAATGTTTTAGGATAGCTAGGATGTTCCTTTAACAGAATATGTGCTTCAATGGAGGCCCGTGATCAGCACTTTCACACAAACTTCAAGGATCTAAAATGAAGGCTCAAATTGGAAAAATTATTTAAACATTATCAACCTCTGTTTCATCACACCTAAGATACCCTCAAAGGCTAAAAACAATCTTATAGTCATGCTAGGAGTCACGGTGATTTTAAATTTATTTATTTCACTATAAAATTAAAGATCTTTGATAAATGAAATTGCACATGCCACCAAACTATCATAAGGATAAGATCTTATGTGATTCACTTATATTTGGATGTAAGATTGCAATGGGAACAAGAAAACTACTTGTAGAAATTTAGGAATGAAGCAAACACAAATTTTGCCCAAAAATAACGTAGATTAACTCAAGTTTGATTAAATTTATCAACAAGGAAAGTTTCTAGAACAATCTCAAAGATTTTCAATGGATGTACACTCACAACAACCTTGACGTGATCAAATTTAACACAAAGGAGATAAACGGGTTTTTTCGGATGATTTCTTAGAAGGATGGGTTTTATCAAGCTATTCTCTTAGAGAAATCAGTCCGACCTCTAAGCACTCCAACATTCCAACCATTTGCATGAAAAATTCATGAAATTTACAATACTTCATTTACAAAAAGTTTTCCTCCCAAAAATCCAAACATTGAATGCACCAGTGCTCGCCATGATCCCAATCGTGATTCCCGAGAATCAGATCTCAGTAAAACATTATTAGGTGCTTAGGGGTGGGTCTCTTCAAACATCTCCCTCATTTAACTCCCTCTTACGGTAGATCACTCTTCCCTCTACTCGCCAACCACTTCTACCCCTAATCTATCAAATCTAGTTCTTTGCGTGCCCGGGGAAGGAAAAATGGAAGATCAGATCAAGCCTAGAGGTCAGATCTCATCTTAATGGTAAAAGAAATCACTAGATCTCTCTCACCAAACTTAGATATCAAATTAACTCCCCTTCCCTGTTTGGCGTGTAAGAAATATCGAGAAATCATGAAGACTTGCATCTATGGGAGCTCGGAATGAAAATGGTAGAAAAATCGATACTGAGATGCACAACAACCATTGATTTTTATTTTGAATTGTACCATCCACGTGGGAGATCCACTTTAAAACAAAGCCCATGGGTTCTCTTTTTCCTTTGACAACTTTTGGAAAAATGTAAAATTTTCACATTTTTCTCCCCACCTCCACCCTTGAAAAATGGCCCGACACATGTCCTAAAGTGGATCCCAAAGGAACCACGGCCAAATTCTATTTTTCATCTCTTTTTGGAAAAGGGAAATTATTCCAAGGTTTCCCTATAGCTTCACCCTTGAAAAATAGGCTTGACATGTGTCCCAATGTGGGTCCCAAAGTAGAACCACGCTTCCTTTACGATTTTAACTCCTTTTTCCACAAAAGGAAATTTTTCTAATTTTCCCCCGAAACTCCACACCTCTATCATTGATTGGAGCAAGTTTTTACTTTTCTCTATCGGGTTTGTGGGTCATTTTGATGATTTCAGTCCTTTGAATATCAAGGGGAAAAAAATCCAATTTTCCCCCGATGGCCTACCTCCCCACCTCTTGATATTTTCAACACCAACCTTGACCTCCTTCTTATCGGGCTTGTGGGCCATTTTGATATTTTAATCCTTTTGATGACAAGAGGTAAAAAAATCCAAGCTGCCTCCGATGGGCTTCCTCCCCCTTTGAATTTTCAAACTACCATGCATCACAATGGCACATCTTGAGATGGTCCCCAAAATTTGAGACCTTGAATGAGCGCGGGATAGCTATGTGTCTCAAGCCCTTTAGGAAGTTTCTGAAAAAATAAGGAAAGAAAACCCAACGAAAACCTCCACGTGTTGTTATGGCGCAACTTCAAAAACCTTAAGGATTCAAAATTATTTGCAAGTGCGGGCATGCTTCCATTTTATAATTTTACTTCATTTTTCCAAAAGGGAAATATATCCACCTACTTCCAAAGGCCCACATCTCCACTTTTAACTTTGCCATGTGTCCCTTCATGCGGGGCCAAAGTAATACTTTTTCCTTGCCACTTAAATTTTGCTTTCACCAAAGCCTAACGAGGTGCGAGGCGGGTTCAAATTTTATGCCAAAGTAGTAAAAAGAACAAGTTAAAAAACAAACCCACCACACCTGATCCAATTAGAAGAAGCCACGTAAGTACTAAAAAAACCAATCAAAATTGAGGGAAGCTATGGGACCAAATTTTCCTTTTGCAAAAAAGCAAAAAGTGACATGTTAAAACATTTTCCCGTCATCCCTAACCAACCAAAAGAATCCACGTGACCACCGAATGCTGAGGAATAATTTTGAAAGGAAAAAGATGCTTTTCGGACCATAAAAACACATAAATTCACCATTCAAACCTAGAATCCAATTTTTCGCTAAGGATGATTTTTTTGAAATAAAACAAGTGAATCATGGTTCTAATCATCTTTCAACCATGGATTTGGATGTTCAAATGCACAAAAATATAAATTGATCATTCTTAAGCTTCCATGGTCGGGAAAAATAGGAAAAATGGCAGAGCCCATGGATTTTGAAGAAATTAGGGGAAAATGGTGCGAGATCAAGACGAGCACCAACACTTTTCACTAGGTAACTTCACAAGGTGCCTTCAATTGGAATGGTGGAAAAATGCATATCAAACCTTAAGGATTCAAAATTATTTGGCGGGGAATGCTTCCATTTTAGAATTTTACTTCATTTTTCCAAAAGGGAAATATATCCAACCTACTTCCAAAGGCCCACATCTCCGCTTTTAACTTTTCCATGTGTCCTTCTCGGAGCCAAAGTAATACTTTTTCCTGCGCTTAAATTTTGCTTTAACTAAAGCCTAACTGTAAGTGCGAGGCGAGTTCAAATTTTATGCCATAGTAGTAAAAAGAACAAGTTAAAAACAAACCCACCGCACCTGATCCAATTATAAGAAGCCACGTAAGTACTAAAAAAACAATCAAAATTGAGCAAACCTACGGGACCAAATTTTCCTTTTTGCAAAAAAAGAAAAAAGTGACATGTTAAAACATTTTCCGTCATCCCCTAACCAACCAAAAGAATCCACGTGACCACTTTGAATCTTTGAGGAATAATTTTGAAAGGAAAAAGATGCTTGTCATACCATCAAAAACATATAAATTCACCATTCAAACCTAGAATCCAATTTTTCGCTAAGGATGATTTTTTTTTGAAATCATGGTTCTGGTTCCGTCATCTTTCAACCATGTATTTGGATGTTCAAATTCACAAAAATATAAATTGATCATTCTTAAGCTTCCATGGTCGAGACAAAATAGGAAAAATGGTAGAGCCCACGTGATTTTGAAGAAATTAGGGAAAATGGTGCGAGATCAAGACGAGCACCAACACTTTTCACGAGGTAACTTCACAAGTCTTCCTTCAATTGGAATTGTGGAAAAATACATATCCATCGAAAACTTCCACCAACACTTGTAGCCCAATTTTTTTATAACATAATGCCCCATTTGAAAGGACAATCAATAATAACAACATCAAGTTTCAAGTTCTTACCGAATAAGCTACAAGTGTACCACACAAAACCTTTTACACATCCTACAACTGACACCTCTCTAGAATCCATTACAAGTACACTTGCCATAAACTATTGACACTTTAATATTCAATTCATTCATGACCTCTAGAGGCATAACATTGCATGATGCTCGAGAATCAAACATACAATTGTGTAGCGGTGATCTGTCCTTAATAATCAGCATAGTAAAAATGGATCAACATTTAATTGAGACTCAACCAAAGATGTTCCCAAGTAAACTTTAGGTGGTTCACCTATCTCTTCCAATAATTGGGGTTTTTTCAATTCTGTAAAGGTAGGAGGGATCTCAACATTTCTTCCTTGGGTGACTTTTTCTTCTCTAAACCCCAAATATTAGAATGCTCTATTCCTATGCTCAGAGATTCTAAGAAACTCAACAATAGGACATAAAATCTTGATCTGACTCAAGATTTGGGCTATGTCGTAAGGAACATATTTGAGTAATGCGGTGTTAAGAGGAACGTTTACAAATTCATCGATGGCATAGGATTTTTACGGTCTCACCATGGGGAGGGACACAAGTTCTACTTGAGACAACAAGGCCTTTGCCAAATGCATCTTTCTTTGGAGTTTCTTTTGGGACATTGGTGAGAACTGAGTTTTTGGTTTGGCTTGAGGCCCTGCCCCTTTGACAACTTTACTTCTTATGTTATACTCTTTTTCTTGGGCAACAAAAACATTCATTAGTAACTTCCTATCCTCCTCGAAGGGATTCCTTCATCGTAGTTTTTGATCATTAATGCCCTTAAGTATTCAAAATCATTACTAGGAAATTCAAAATCTTGTACCATATCTATTTCTAAAGTATGAGATGGAGGAAGAAGAGGTATCGGTGAATGTAATGCCAAAAACTTGCAGCGGATTCTTGCACGTATTACTTGATTTGAAGTTTCTCCTTGTTGTGAGCTTGTAGAGAGATCCACCATGAATGCATCATCATCAGTGTTATCATCATCATCATCTTCTTCATCTTGATGATCTACTTGACATAGTGGGTGGGGTAAGAAAAATTTGTCACACCAATAAATTTCATTTGTCTCTTCAACAACAACAACTCTAGCATTTAGAGGATCGAGCACTACTCTATTTTCCCAGCGTGGGGTTGTCTAGCTCCCATAGGTCCTTTACTGTGTTATCAAATCTCGATCATTCCAAGGATGATTTGTAAATATGTCTTTTCCTTGTTGCCTATGCTGACCTTGAGAACCTTGTCCAATTCCTTTCTCTCCCACAGCGACTTGTAAGATATTTCTTTTGACAACTCGGCCAAAGTCTCGTAGAACTTCCTAAAGATCCACAACCTTACTTGATTGAGGTTTCTTTGGGTTGATCAGTTTAACACCCTCCATCTTAGGAGGTTTTCCAAATTCTTTAATGTTGTTCTCAATTTGTAGATCCATAGTAAAGGCCTACCTCAAAGTTCTAGAATTCTTGTCCCTTAAATAGTAAACATATTTCTTATCAAATACATATGAATACTTTATCGGACATGATTCATCACATGGCCTCAAATTAACGAGGTAGTCTTCTCAATGATTTGTTGAATATTATATTGAAATCATGCACCGATTCATTAGATTCTTCTTAATGTTTTCAAACTCGCTAAAAGAAACCTAGGGTTTGTTTTATCTCGCATATTGTAATCTAAAATCATTCTTCATCTTTGTCAAGAATCAATGGAATTATATAGCAAATATTTATACCAGTCCCTTGCATCTTCTTCTAGAGTATGGATGAATAATTTAACGTACACAACCTCAAATTCTATTTCAAAGTCCTCCATCATATTAACAAAGAGATTCAAGTGTTGATCACCAGTGACTACATTATTTCCTTGAAAATTAGGTAATTTATTTCTTACATCTTGTGGCACAACATTTAGATAGCCATCCATAGCTCTAAAATTGATGGGACCAAAAGTATTAACAATAAATTGAGGTCTAAGTGGAGGATGAGCCATCTTATTTTGAGGAGGTGACCTTGGAGGAGATGCAAACCGACACAAAGTGAAAATTTTGTGTGGTACAGGGGATGTAATTATTAGAATGATGGCCCTCTAAAGGCTCTATTTCTTGGAAAACTCTATAAGATTTGGAAAATAAAGAGGTAGATTGAGAAGAAAAAATTTCAAATACAAATGAAGGCCCCTCTCTAGATGGAGAATTCTATTCAACAAAGATAATACCTAATTGATTCACTTGAGAAATTAATGCAATCTTCAATCACGGGATGATCGGTTTCACCAATAGATATCTCATTTCTTTATCGCTGATCTCTAACAACCTTCTATATTCTTCTTCCTTCGAATCGAGACTTTCCCAACTCTGGAAACTACCTTCTACTAGGGTCCTTGGTGAAGAAAGATCTTCTTCCTTCCATCTTTGTAGAGATTAATGAAAAATCTTACTTGATATATGTTAAGACACTGGTATTTATTAAGAATTTAAACAACATGGAGTTGCCACTAAGGATTTTCACCTTAGTTTGTGAAAATGCACTATGAAAGACCTATCAAATGTCTATCAATACCAAATTCATGAAAATCTTACAAGATTCGCACTTCTTCTACCCAAATTTGTCAATTAGGTTACAAAATTTAGTGCAATAAGCGTATTGTAACACCTTTAATAGTTCTTATTTTCCTGTTATGTTCTTTTGATTTTTTGAGATCATGCTTGATATGGATAAATCATCTTCTGTTCTTAAGATCCTTTGACTGAATTGGAATGGTTTCCTTTGAATTCATTTTTCACTTCTTGTAGGTGAGTTGCAATCTGGTTTAAGAATTGTAAACTTATCTATTAATCTGACTCATCCTTGGATCAATTTCAATGATCAAGGAATTTTAAATCTACTCTATTGAATGAATGGTAAATCGACATTCCATGAATTAAAAGACATATGACTAAACTTTGATTGATTACAAGTTCTTTGATTGTTGTGTGAATGTGTTTCTATTCAGTCGTATGTTGTGCTTGGATCTTTTAGTTCGATCGTGGTAGGACAAAACGCTGTGCACAAATGAACTATAGCCTATTCACGGCATGGGAAACATTCTGGTTCCTAAAACTAAAGGGATTGTCCTACTGAATCCTAAGCTAGGTAAGAAAATATATATTATCTAGCTATGTTAATTAATTAAATTTTATCCTAACCTAAGATTTTACTAAAGGATTATGGAGAGGTTACTAGGTTATTTGAATTATCCTAAAACCTAATGCCATATGGTTATATCTAACCTAATGCCTAAAAACTATTGTGTTAGAATTAATCTAACCTATGTGGAAACTACCTAAGGTGGTGATTTATTGATTGGGTTATATCCTAAGGTTACCTATCCTAAGCTAACCTAAGATCTAACCTAAGCAATTATGTCTACCCTAAACTAATGGGCATGAAGGGGAATTGGTGGTCACATGTATTATAGGTGATGGTTCCAAGGCATTTAAGTTGTTGATAAGGTTTTAATTACATAGAGGTACCGCCAATTATGGTGGTAGGGCTAGTTGGATTGGTGGAGGCTTATGTGGAAACTTCACTAAAATGGAATTCCTTGTTAAATTTGATTTGGCATTAGCTAAACTTGGAAGGTGGTGGCAAGGAAGGATAGGTGGGAAAATAGGAATTAATGGAATTTATTGTTTTCATTTTTTGTGCTCGAACCGTTTTGGAAAGCATGCAAATGGGTTTGTATGGGGTCATTTCACCTTGCATGTTTCACGATTTTCACTCTGCATGCTCTCTGGTTTTTGAACCAGCAGATTGAACTGCACTTAATGGCTATTCTTGAGATTTTTGACCTATTTTTGGTTCGTGGAATATATAAGAGGCATGGTGGAAAAAGAATATTTTTGTTTGATCTTTTCATGGAGAAGAGGAGAAGTTGTGAGCTCAGTTGGAGGTTCTCTTTGATTTTGAAGCGCTATCAGGCATGATAGGCTCTAAACTTTAAGATCTCATGCTTTCTTATAAATGTTTCATTAAAATGATTATGCTCTTTTGAGATTCTTGGATTTCTTATCTTATCTGGTTATTTGCTTGTTGGGTTTATTAAATCTTGTGATATTGATTTTGAATCCTTGGTAAAAGATGTTCTGTTTAGAAACTTACCATGTGTAGTTCTTAAAAAAGAGAATGCATGCAAAAACGTATCTCTGTAGCTCGGATTTTTCATTCTGGAATGGGTAATTGAAGTATTTTGTTTAAATGATCTTTGTTGTTATTTAGATAAGGTTCAGAGTTTTTGAGAACCTTGGGTTCTATCTGACCTTGTTGGAGTTTGTGTTTTATTTGATCTTGAGCTTGTGTTGAGATCATGTTTTTGTTGAGCCTTTATTCAAGCTCATATTTGATTTGGAACTTGGTTTTGATTTTGTGTTTGTTGAGAACTGTTGATGGAGGTTCTTGTTATTTGAACTAGCATTTGGAATCTTGGATAATCTGGGTGTTGTTGAAGTCCGTATGTAACTCGGTGCTTGAGTTTTATTTCCTTATGACAACCTGGACTGTTAATGTCAGTACATAATATACACGGCACTCGTATTCTATTATTTGTGTAGATTCTGAACTTTTTAGGAACCTTGAGGCTGTAGGAGCTAGTATTTGGGCTTCGCATTTTGATACAAACTCTTGTTGGAGCCATTTGTCGCTATGAACCTAGTGTTTGTATTTTTGGATAAATCGGGACTGTTGTTGATGTCGTATGTGGCTCTGTACCCATGTTTTATTTAGTGGAATTTTGAACTGTTAATGGAGGTTTGTATTTTTCATCGCATTGTATTTGGTTATTTGTATAGTTCTGAACTTGTTAGGACTTTGTGTCGACTCTGTTCTAGTACTTTGGAGTTGGGTTCTACTTGTAATAAATGTTTAAAACTTACAACTCTTTTGTCGAGTTTTTCTCAAAGAAAATTGGGAGAATAATTGGTTTAGTTGTTGGGAAAACTCTTAGAGATCTTGATGGAAAAATGTCCTTGTTTGATGAATAAAGTTGGTAATTCATTTTAAGAATTGTTTCCTCTTTTCTGAGATGTCAATGGCATTTAATTGAGGGTACTCTTTTCCCCTCTATTCATGGAAACTTGTATCTTTAGATCTCTTAGAATAGGTTCTGGGTTTCGTTTATGAGAAGAACTTAATAAATTAGTACTTTGTACTATTATGGAGGGATTACTTGACTCTGTTCTAATAGTTTTTGTATTATAATACTTATTGAATCAAGAACCGGTTATTCTTTTTGTAATGCAAAAATGAAATCTGACTATGGGATTTCAATCTGAGTTGTTGATACTTCTGATCATGTTAAAATTACTGATCGGTTATTTTTCTATCTCATCATGGATACTATAAATACACCTTGTGACTTTATATAGGAAAGGAATGTGATTCCTTTAGAACCGACTATGTTTTTGGACTGCTATTTTTATTTCATTATGTGTATGGAATTGAAACTCATGCTCCTTGAAAGTAAAGAAGTATAAGAAATATGGTAGTGTGCTTTCTTCTTACTTGTATAGATCATTGGTTGAACTTCTGTTTTGATTCTCCTTTGAAATGAAGTTTTCTTTATGAGTTGTTTGGTCTTCCTTTACCCAATCATTTGTAGAAATGATGTTGGAAGAGATTATATTATTTAGTTTTATTGAGCTGGAAATGCCAGCTTGTTTGACAGACTTGTTGTTTGACAAGACTTTACTTGTTTGGTTTGAGATGAGTGAGTTTGTCTCTTACACTCTATCTTTTAAGAATTCTCCTTGGATGAACTAGGATAGAGAATAACTCCTGTATGAGTCCACCTTGATTTTTGAACGTTGTTTAAATCTTTAAAAGTTAACTTCTATATGTGGTAGGAGATTTAAACTTGCAGGTTGACCGATTGATTCTCTATTCCTTCTTGGATTAAAATGAAATTTTGTTCTGATGAATATCTTAATTGTTAAATTTTAAGGTAATTGACTTTTGAAAAGAAACAGTTAAATCATGTTTTGAAATCTATTCTGTTTCTCGGATGTGTTGGGTTTGGGCATAGTTGTAATGGTTCTTCTTCTTTTGTTTAGGAGTTAGATGAGTCATCCTAATAAGAACCATGCTTTAAACTCTTCCTTTGGCTTGAAGCAAAAGATAAATGTTGTTTTCTTTTATGAAAAATTGGGAACAATGAGATGTTATGATATGTTGTTTGCCTAAGGATAATTGATAGAATCAATTAGACTCTATTTTGTAAGGCTGATATGGTGGATTATATTTTGTCCTTTTCTTGAAAGTGAAATCAATTGTTTAAAATGTACTTCTTTTCCGTTGCTTTTGATATATTGATTATATGATGTAATAATTGTCTCATTAAAGCAGAGTTGTTTTAATGGAACAATTATTGGAATGCACTTATTTTTAAGGCTTAGTGCTTATCATGCTCAGTTCATTGAACTGACTCGTGCTAGAAATTTTTATAGATGGACTTCGTAAGTGAAAAGGAAGGCATAAACTTATGTGATCATTGGTTGTTTTAAGTCTGATTTTTGTAAAGAACTCTGAATCATTCTCAGAGATTGTATTGAAAAAGAAAGTAGTATTCTTTTGTAATGGAAGGTAGTTGTTAGGTAGCATACCTAAATGTATAAGTTTTAGAGATGAATTAAATGTTGAGAATTTATTACTTTGGGTGTGTATATTATCTTGTACTTTCATTGCATTGATGGAATCTTATATTTTGTTATACTCCATATTATGTATATGCTTAATGGGGTATTCTTAGATAAGTTTGATAGTGGGAATTGGACTAATTTCCCTAAATAGGATGCAACTTCTTAAGATGCAGAATTTGATGTCATAACTAAACAATTCAATATAGTAATATTATATGGAATGAACATTCAGTAATAACTATTGAATTTGTAATGATTTATAGGGGTGCTAGGCCCTAGCACTTAATCATGTAAAGGAAGATTCTTCCTCTATCTTGTGAATGCAAATAAAATGGAAGACATGATTCCTAATTATTAGACTTCATTTAATAAAGTCTACTTAGTTACAACCTAGATGGTTGTTACACTTCCTTGAATGGTTAAGTCACAATAAATGGAACTTATGATGTTGATATCCTATTATGGTTGATGGTTGTTAAGTCCAGTAAATAACATTAAAGGAAATCTTAAGCTATGAAAGTTCTTTAACAACCAATTGAATCTGTTGTAGAGAAGAACTTAAGGAGTGTTGGATTAGGGTTAGGCAAGGTTGCTGAAATCTATTTTTAATAATCCAAATTAATTAAATTTATAATAAACTCCTTGAGGTATGTACATCTCGATGAGGTTGTTCTGTAGGATGTTGGCACACACCTACTACATAGGGTTGTACCTTGAGAAGATTAGGATCTTCTCGAGGATACAACGATGCAGTCGACATGTGGCAACACCCTTCTGCATTGATCATCTAGATCTACACACATGGACTTGATCTTAGTTTCTCTCTAGGTCTAGTTAGTAACATGTCTAAGATATGGGGTAGCCCCCTAAGACTTAAGATACCTTGGCACATGGGGTTGACTTAGGTTGACCCAGTATGCCAACTTACCCTAAGTCTTAGTGAGCCTCTCCCTATCATAACGTATGTTGTTAACTCGAACTAGGGTTAAACCTTGGGCAAGTGGATTGATGAAGTTAGTAAAGGACATTCTAGATAACAATAGAGTGGGGTGAAGGATGTATTCTGGATTGATGAGTATGCCATCAAGGAATAGTAATACAAACAAAGTATGTTAGAAATCTTTGGCCAAAGTATCGCAAGTTGTTGGTTACGTTGTCCTATGTCACCTAGTCTAAGGTTCGTGATGCAGATGAATATTGGTAACAAATATTCAGATAGGTTCCTTAGATAGATCACTCAATACCCTGAATAGGGAAAGAGAACCAAGTATACGTAGTATACGGAAAATTATTCAATACTTAATGTTAAACATGAATAGATCGGTAGTTTACCGAGTCATGAAATGAATAGATCGGTAGCACACCGAGTCATTATAACTGCATATGGTTATCTATTATATGAATGGTTGATAAAGAATGTGTGTTCTAAATTATGAATTTAGAACAGAGAACATTATTTTAAAAAAATTCCTTGTTTCTAAAGTCTTAAAATGGGAATGTTACATCTTGGTATCAGAGTTGAAGGTTGCAGCTCTTGGACCTATTGTGTCCACAATCTGATTAAACTTAAATTTTCTTATAACAAAAAATGGTGAGAACAAGAGGAAATGTTGCAAATAACCCTCCACCTAAGGAAGGAGTGGCAACTACCTAGAAACTTGATGAGATCCTTACTACCCTGTTGGACACAAGAGATCATTTGATGTGTGCTTGAACAACAAGTAATGGGAAATGAGGAGGAAGAAGAAGCGATAACAATAATCAGCCACCTCCAGGGGACAATGCCAATGTGGGTGTTGATAATAACAATGTTAACATACCTATTCACTTGAGAACAAAAAGGCTAGACTAGCAGCAGAACTCACTAATGACATAAAAAGGATAAGTCCACCCAAGTTTGATGGCACCACATTAGGAGATGGAGCTGAGAATTGGCTCAGTGAAATGGAGAAGTACTTTGCAATAAGGAACTTCTCAGAGGAAACCAAGGCTATATGGGGAGCATATCAGCTTTCCCATGAAGCATCTTCATGGTGGGACAGCCGTAAGGTTGAGTTAAATATTGATGAAACTAACATCACTTGGGATCAATTTAAAAGTTATTTTAGGCAATGATGGCTGCCACAACTCTACTATGATAAAAATGACTGAATTTTAGAACTTAGCTCAAGGAAAGCTAATAATAATTGAGTATTGGGAATGGTTTACGAAACTCCTCAAGTATGTACCTCAATATCAAACTGATGAGAAATTAGGATATGGAAATTCATTATGGGATTGAATCCCATTATTGGGGGAGAAGTTGATGTTCACAGCCCAACCACTATGGAAGGGGTTGTTGAAAAGGCCATAAGGTAGGAACAAAAATTAAAGGCTATTTCTACTCATAAGGAGGAAGTAAGGAAGAAGGTTTGAACCCCTCTTCAGCTTCTCTTGCACCTAAGAAGGGACCATGGAAGAAGTTTGGTAATAAAAGTAAGTTTTCAGCTGATAACAATAAGAAAACAACAATGAATAAGACTGTTGGAAATGCACGAAACAATTTTTCCAAGAATAATAACAATGGACAAGAAGTCCTATGGAGGTCAGAATAATAACTTTAAGACTGGAAATAATTCTGAGTCTAGAAAGGGACCTATAGGAGGTTGTTATAATTATGGCAAGGATCATTATGCAAATCAATGTCCTTTGAAGAAGGATGATCATAATCAGCAACACAAGATACATGTTGCAGTAGCTGATAAGCAAGCTGAAAAGCAAGCTACACCTATAGAAGTTCTGGTAAGTTATTTGGCATACCTGTAACTATTCTTTTTGATATGAGAGCTACTGAATGTTTTATTTCTAGTAAACTTGCTTCGAAACTTAAAAGAAAAGATGGAAAAATGGATAAATCATGGATTGTACATTATGGTAATAATTCTATTCATATAGTTAGTATGTGTCTTTTTGGAGCAGTCCTTGAATTACCTAACTTTTCCACAGAGGTTGATCTGTATGTTGCACCTTTAGGGTCTTATGATGTAATCATAGGTGTTAATTGGTTAGCAGAACATAAGGCTAAAGTGGACTATTTTGAAAAATGCATTAGTTGTTTAGATGACCTGTAGAAAATAGTAGAGATTTAGGGTGTGAAATGTGAGATTTTGTTAGGAAATTATCAACTATGCAACTTAAAAAGGCCAAAAATAAAGGATGTACCTTATATGTAGTAAAAATTTTAGAAACTACAGAGGAAAACAATGATTTCATGGATCGATATCCGTTGTTACGAGACTTCAGTGATGTATTTCTAGAAGAATTCTAGGTCTTCCACCCAAAAGGGAATTTGATTTCACGATTGAGATCAAGCCTGGAACCGAACCTATATCTAAGGCACCATATCGAATGACTACTATAGAATTAGTAGAGCTTAAGGCTCAATTGCAAGAATTTTGTCTAAGGGTTTGATTAGACCAAGTGTTTCACCTTGGGGAGCACCAAGTGATCTTTGTGAAAAAGAAAGATGGAACACTTAGATTGTGCATTGATTACAAAATGTTAAACAAAGAAACAATCAAGAATAGATATCCACTTCCTAGGATTGATGATTTATTTGATCAGATGCGTGGAGCATCGGTATATTCTAAGATAGATCTTGATCTGGGTATCATCAATTGTGAATTAAGGATGAGGATATTCATAAAACAACTTTTCAGAACAAGGTATGGACATTATGAGTTTACGGTTTTACCTTTTGGATTAACTAATGCACCTACGACATTTATGAATTTAATGAATAATATCTTTCAAGAATACTTGGAAAATTTGTGCTCGTATTCTTGGATGACATTCTCATATATTCTAAAAGCATTGAAGAGCATCATGAGCATTTGAAAGTAGTTTTGGAAATTCTGAGAAAGAGATGGTTGTTTGGTAAGTTGTCCAAATGTTCTTTCTATGACACAGAAGTCCACTATTTGGGTCATGTAATAAGTAAGGATGGAATTGTTGTAGATCCTTCAAAAATTACAACTATAATGAATGGCTTGCACCAAAGAATGTACATGAAGTTAGAAGCTTCATGGGACTTGTTGGCTACTATAGGAAATTTGTAAAAGACTTTTCTAAGATAGTTGCACCAATAACTTCCTTACAAAAGAAAGATAAAAAGTTTGTTTGGAGTGAGAAATGTGAAATTGCATTTAAAACCTTGAAGGGACAGTTAACTTCAACACCTATTCTTGTAGTACTAGATCCTGATGGAGATTTTATGGTGGTAACTGATGCATCCGGTGAAGGTCTAGGAGGTATTTTGTTACAAAGTGGTCATGTAATAGCATACGAGAGTAGAAAACTTAAGTTACATGAGTTGAATTATGCTCCACATGATTTAGAGCTTGTTGCCATTGTTCATGCACTTCAAGTTTGGAGGCATTATCTACTTGGTAAACCATTTGAGTTGAAAACTGATCATCTTGGGCTGAAGTACATTTTCACTCAGCCAAATCTGAATGCAAGACAATGAAGATGGTTAGATTTTTTGTCTCAATATGATTTTGACATAAGTTATATAAAGGGTAAAGAAAATAGAGTGGTTGATGCTCTAAGTCGTAGGAAGCACATTTCTGCTCTTATAACACTAAGAACTCAGTTTAAGGATGAAGTAAAAAGTGTTATGGAATCTGATTCTTATTTTCAACAAGTAAAAGCAGCACTTGCTATAGATTCTAATGATTTGAGGTATAAAGGTTTTCACTTTGATAAAGAAGGAATCTTATGATTTGAAAATAGAGTCTATGTACCTTTGCTTAATGATTTGAGAAAGAAATTGTTAGTTGAATTTCATAATTCACCTTTTTTGGACACCCTGGTATTACAAAGATGCTTGCTGATATAAAACAACAATATTTTTGGAAAGGAATGAAAAAAGATGTTATTGATTTTGTGACACACTGTCTTGAATGCCAATGTGTTAAGGTGGAACATATGCACCCAACCGGGTTATTGTATCCTCATAGCATACCATAGTATAAATGGTAGGTAATAAGCATGGATTTTGTACAAGGGTTACCTATGTCAAGAAATAAACATGATGTTATTTTGGTAGTTGTTGATAAACTAACAAAAGTAGCTCATTTTATTGCTAGAAATCTGAGGATGATTCTCTGTTTTGGCTAAAATATTTGTACATGAAATTTTCAGATTACATGGAGTACTTGAATTAATCATATCTGATAGAGATCCTAGAATGACGTCAAGATTTTGGCAAATGCTTAATGCAGCTCTAGGAACTAAGCTAAATTTCAGTTTTGCGTATCACCAGAAATGGATGGACAGACTGAAAGAGTAAATCAAGTTTTAGAAGATATGTTATGGATGTATTGTATGGATCAATAGTATAAGTGGGAAGAATATCTTCCATTAGTTGAATTTTCTTACAATAATACATATCATGCTTCTCTTAAGATGGCACCTTTTGAGGCACTTTATGGAAGAAAATAGAACCCCTATTAGTTGGGATAACATAGAGGATAGAGAGGTAATTGGACCTGAAATCCTTACGGAAATGGAACAACAAGTTAAGTTGATTCGTGAATGCTTGAAAGAAGCAGTAGATAGGAAAAAGAGTTACGTTGACTTGAAGAGGGTTGATAGGAAATTTGAACTTGGTGAGAAAGTCTTTCTTTGGGTTAAACCGAAAAAGAGTTCTATAACTTTTGGCAAGGCTGCCAAGTTATCACCTCGTTATGTGGGACCTTTTGAGATAGTTGAAGTAATCAACCCTGTAGCTTATCATTTAGCATTACCTCTGCTTTGTCATGAATGCATGATGTTTTCCATATTTCTTTACTTAAGAAATACATTTTAGATTTATCACACGTGTTAAATTAGAATTCCTTGTAGGTCCAAGACCAAGAATAATCATGGTTAAACCCATTCGAGTGTTGAAACTCACCAGTTGCATTTAAGAAATCGAGAAATAAGTCAATGTAAGGTCCAGTGGGACTAGTTTAACGAAGAGAGTGCAACTTGGGAAAATCTAGAGGATATGAAAACTACTTTTCCATATCTATTTGATCTGAATTGATTTTGTTGACTGATAAAAATTTATGATTTTATCTTTGCATGACATTAAATATGCCAGTTTTGGGTAGATATTTATTTGATTTGGATAAACAACTAATTAATGTTGATTTCTTGAACTATAAGGTTCTAATATATTTTGACTTATGGTAAGAGAAGTAAATGAAGTGATTGTCTGAGTTTTATTGTTAAAAAAAAAGGGGGTAATCATCGGGATGATGATTCTTTTAAGGAGGGGAGCATGTAACACCCTTGATAGTTGTTATTTTCCTCCTTTACATTTCAAGTGTTGACATGTGATTTTCCTTATAAAGATATGTTCTTTTGATTTTTGGAGATCATGCTTGATATGGATAAATCATCTTCTATTCTTAAGATCCTTTGACTGAATTGGAATGGCTTCCTTGAATCCATTTTTCATTTCTTATAGGTGAGTTGCAATCTAGTTTAAGAATTGTAAACTTATCTATTAATCTGACTCATCCTTGGATCAATTTCAGTGATCCAAGGAATGTTTTAAAATCTACTCTGTTGAATGAATGGTAAATCGACATTCCATGAATTAAAAGACATATGACTGAACTTTGATTGATTACAAGTTCTTTGATTGTTGTGTGAACATGTTTCTATTCAGTCGTATGTTGTGCTTGGATCTTTTTAGTTCGATCGTGGCAGGACAATGCTGGTGCAAACAAATAACTATAGCCTGTTCATGGCATGGGAAACATTCTAGTTCCTAAAACTAAAGGGACTATGTCCTATTGAATCCTAAGCTAGGTAAGAAAATATATATTATCTAGCTATGTTAATTAATTAAATTTTATCCTAACCTAAGCTTTTACTAAAGGATTATGGAGAGGTTACTAGGTTATTTGAAATTATCCTAAAACCTAATGCCATATGGTTATGATCTAACCTAATGCCTAAAAACTATTGTGTTGGAATTAATCTAACCTATGTGGAAACTACCTAAGGTGGTGATTTATTGATTGGGTTATATCCCAAGGTTACCTATCCTAAGCTAACCTAAGATCTAACCTAAGCAATTATGTCTACCCTAAACTAATGGGCATGAAGGGGAATTGGTGGTCGCATGTATTATAGGTGATGGTTCCAAGGCATTTAAGTTGTTGATAAGGTTTTAATTACATAGAGGTACCACCAATTGTGGTAGGGGCTAGTTGACTTGGTGGAGGCTTATGTGGAAACTTCACTAAAATGGAATTCCTTGTTAAATTTGATTTGGCATTCGCTAAACTTGGAAGGTGGTGGCAAGGAAGGATAGGTGGGAAAATAGGAATTAATGGAATTTATTGTTTTCGGTTTTTGTGCTCGAACCATTTTGGAAAGCATGCAAATGGGTTTGTATGGGGTCATTTCACCTTGCATGTTTCATGATTTTCACTCTGCATGCTCTCTGGTTTTTGAACTAGTAGATTGAACTACACTTAATGGCTATTCTTGAGATTTTTGACCTATTTTGGTTCGTGGAATATATAAGAGGCATGGTGGAAAAAGAATATTTTTGTTTGATCTTTCGTGGAGAAGAGGAGAAGTTGTGAGCTCAGTTGGAGGTTCTCTTTGATTTGACAGAAGCTATCAGGCATGATAGGCTCTAAACTTTAAGATCTCATGCTTTCTTATAAATGTTTCATTAAAACGATTCTGCTCTTTTGAGATTCTTGGATTGCTTATCTTATCTGGTTATTTGCTTGTTGGGTTTATTAAATCTTGTGATATTGATTTTGAATCCTTGGTAAAAGATGTTCTGTTTAGAAACTTACCATGTGTAGTTCTTAAAAAAAAGAGAATGCATGCAAAAACGTATCTCTGTAGCTTGACTTTTTCATTCTGGAATGGGTAATTGAAGTATTCTGTTTAAATGATCTTCATTGTTATTTAGATATGGTTCAGAGTTTTTGAGAACCTTGGGTTCTGTCTGACCTTGTTGGAGTTTGTGTTTTATTTGATCTTGAGCTTGTGTTGAGATCATGTTTTTGTTGAGCCTTTATTCAAGCTCGTATTTGGTTTGGAACTTGGTTCTGGTTTTGTGTTTGTTGAGAACTGTTGATGGAGGTTCTTGTTATTCTGAACTGGTGTTGGAATCTTGGATAATCCTGGCTATTGTTGAAGTCCGTATGTAACTCGGTGCTTGAGTTTTATTTCCTTATGATAACCTAGACTATTAATGTCAGTACATAATATACATAGACACTCGTATTCTATTATTTGTGTAGATTCTGAACTTTGTAGGAACCTTGAGGCCATAGGAGCTAGTATTTGGGCTTCGTGTTTTGATACAAACTCTTGTTGGAGCCATTTGTCGCTATGAACCGGTGTTTGTATTTTTGGATAAATCGGGACTGTTGTTGACGCCATATGTGGCTCTATACCCATGTTTTATTTAGTGGAATTTTGAACTATGTTAATGGAGGTTTGTATTTTTCATCGCATTCGTATTTGGTTATTTGTATAGTTTTGAAACTTGTTAGGACTTTCGTGTCGACTCTGTTCTAGTACTTTGGAGTTGGGTTCTACTTGTAATAAATGTTTAAAACTTACAACTCTTTTGTTGAGTTTTTCTCAAAGAAAACTGGGAGAATAATTGGTTTAGTTGTTGGGAAAACTCTTAGAGATCTTGATGGAAAAATGTCCTTGTTTGATGAATAAATTTGGTAATTCATTTTAAGAATTGTTTCTTTTCTGAGATGTCAATGGCATTTAATTGAGGGTACTCTTTTCCCCTCTGTTCCATGGAAACTTGTATCTTCAGATCTCTTAGAATAGGTTCTGGGTTTCATTTATGAGAAGAAATTAATAAATTAGTACTCTGTATTATTATGGAGGGATTACTTGACACTATTCTAATAGTTTTTGTATTATAATACTTATTGAATCAAGAACTGGTTATTCTTTTTGTAATGCAAAAATGAAATCTGACTATGGGATTTCAATCTGAGTTGTTGATACTTTGATCATGTTAAAATTATTGATCGGTTATTTTTCTATCTCATCATGGATACTATAAATACACCTTGTGACTTTATATAGGAAAGGAATGTGATTCCTTTAGAACTAATTGTGTTTTTGGACTGCTATTTTTATTTCATTCTGTGTATGGAATTGAAACTCGTGCTCTTGAAAGTAAAGAAGTATAAGAAATATGGCAGTGTGCTTTCTTCTTACTGTATAGATCATTGGTTGAACTTTTGTTTTGATTCTCCTTTGAAATGAAGTTTTCTTTATGAGTTGTTTGGTCTTCCTTTACCCAATCATTTGTAGAAATGATGTTGGAAGAGATTATATTATTCAGTTTTATTGAGCTAGAAATGCCAGCTTGTTTGATAGACTATTGTTTGACAAGACTTTACTTGTTTGGTTTGAGATGAGTAAGTTTGTCTCTTACACTCTATCTTTTTAAGAATTCTCCTTGGATGAACTAGGATAGAGAATAACTCTGTATGAGTCCACCTTGATTTTTGAACGTTGTTTAGATCTTTAAAAGTTAACTTCTATATGTGGTAGGAGATTTAAACTTGTAGGTTGACCGATTGATTCTCTATTCCTTCTTGGATTAAAATGAAATTTTGTTCTGATGAATATCTTAAATGTTAAATTTTAAGGTAATTGACTTTGAAAAAAGAAATAGTTAAATCATGTTTTGAATCTGTTTTGTTTCTCGGATGTGTTGGGTTTGGGCATAGTTGTAATGGTTCTTCTTCTTTTTTGTTTAGGAGTTAGATGAGTCATCCTAATAAGAACCATGCTTTAAACTCTTCCTTTGGCTTGAAGCAAAGATAAATGTTGTTTTCTTTTATGAAAAATTGGGAACAATGAGATGTTATGATATGTTGTTTTGCCTAAGGATAATTGATAGAATCAATTAGACTCTATTTTGTAAGGCTGATATGGTGGATTATATTTTGTCCTTTTCTTGAAAGTGAAATCAATTGTTTAAAATGTACTTCTTTTCCGTTGCTTTTGATATATTGATTATATGATGTAATAATTGTCTCATTAAAGTAGAGTTGTTTTAATGGAACAATTATTGGAATGCACTTCTTTTTAAGGCTTAGTGCTTATCATGCTCAGTTCATTGAACTGACCCGTGCTAGCAATTTTTGTAGATGGACTTCGTAAGTGAAAAGGAAGGCATAAACTTATGTGATCATTGGTTGTTTTAAGTCTGATTTTTGTAAAGAACTCTGAATCGTTCTTGAGATTGTATTGAAAAAGAAAGTAGTATTCTTTTGTAATGGAGGTAGTTGTTAGGTAGCATACCTAAATGTATAAGTTTTAGAGATGAATTAAATGTTGAGAATTTATTACTTTGGGTGTGTATATTATCTTGTACTTTCATTGCATTGATGGAATCTTATATTTTGTTATACTCCATATTATGTATATGCTTAATGGGGTATTCTTAGATAAGTTTGATAGTGGGAATTGGACTAATTTCCTAAATAGGATGTAGCTTCTTAAGATGTAGAATTTGATGTCATAACTAAACAATTCAATATAGTAATATTATATGGAATGAACATTCAGTAATAACTATTGAATTTGTAATGATTTATAGGGGTGCTAGGCCCTAGCACTTAATCATGTAAAGGAAGATTCTTCCTCTATCTTGAGAATGCAAATAAAATGGAAGATGTGATTCCTAATTATTAGACTTCGTTTAATAAAGTCTACTTAGTTACAACCTAGATGGTTGTTACACTTCCTTGAATGGTTAAGTCACAATAAATGGAACTTATGATGTTGATATCTGTTATGGTTGATGGTTTGTTAAGTCTCATAAATAACATTAAAGGAAATCTTAAGCTATGAAAGTTCTTTAACAACCAATTGAATCTATTGTAGAGAAGAACTTAAGGAGTGTTGGATTAGGGTTAGGCAAGGTTGCTGAAATCTATTTTTAATAATCCAAATTAATTAAATTTATAATAAACTCCTTGAGGTATGTACATCTCGATGAGGTTGTTCTGTAGGATGTTGGCACATGCCAACTATAGGGCTGTACCTTTGAGAAGATTAGGATCTTCTCGAGGATACTGATGATGCAATTGACATGTGGCAACACCCTTCTGCATTGATCATCTAGATCTACACACATGGACTTGATCTTAGTTTCTCTCTAGGTCTAGTTAGTAACATGTCTAAGATATGGGGTAGCCCCTAAGACTCAGGATACCTTGGCACATGGGGTTGACTTAGGTTGACCCAGTATGCCAACTTACCCTAAGTCTTAGTGAGCCTCTCCCTATCATAACATATGTTGTTAACTCGAACTAGGGTTAAACCTTGGGCAAGTGGACTGATGGAAGTTAGTAAAGGACATTCTAGATAACAATAGAGTGGGGTGAAGGACGTATTCCAGATTGATGAGTATGCCATCAAGGAATAGTAATATGAATAGTATGTTAGAAATCTTTGGCCAAAGTATCGCAAGTTGTTGGTTGTGTTGTCCTATGTCACCTAGTCTAAGGTTCGTGATGCAGATGAATATTGGTAACAAATATTCAGATAGGTTCCTTAGATAGATCACTCAATACCCTAAACAGGGAAAGAGAACCAAGTATACGTAGTATACGGAAAAGTATTCAATACTTAATGTTAAACATGAATAGATTGGTAGTTCAGAGTCCTGAGTCATGAAATGAATAGATGGTAGCACACACCGAGTCATTACAAATGCATATGGTTATCTGTTATATGAATGGTTGATAAAGAATGTGTGTTCTAAATTATGAATACTTCAAAGAGTCCCCGAAACAATGGTGCCACTAGTGTTGTTGCCACACAAATAAATCTCAGAGCTCAAATAATCCCCAATAATGGCGCCACTAGTGTTTGTATCCAAATTTTTCTCCCTTTCAAGCTAATCAAAGCATCACGATTGACCATTCGACACAAAGCATAGAGAAGATAGATCAAAATATGTGTTGTTTTGTAGCTAGGGATGAGATCTAATCGGCCCTTTGTCTCTTAGATTTGTGGAGAGATGAATAACACCTTCAAGAGGATTTTACCTATCCTTACTACTTTAGGTCATGTCTTTCACCGAGGTTGAGAGGACCAGTAGTGTAACCTCTGTTTGATGAAGGAGATGTAGATATCCTTCTTTTGCAAAAATTTTATGAAGAAAACCTTAGGAAATTATGATCAATACTCCATAATTTAACTCTCAAGAGTTGTCATGTCTAAAATATGGAGATACATTCAAAATAAGGTTAATGTTATCGAAGACATTATGAAATCCTAATTTTTCTACATATTTTAGTAAATAGATTTTGTTCCTTTGTGGATATAAAAGGAAAAATAGGGGTATTTCAGGATGGATTCATGGTTTTGAATAATTTTGGTGGGAGATTTAGCAAGATAAAGTTGATTATACCATATCTTTGAGAAACTTCACAAGAATTGACAACTCAATAAAAGAAATCTTCAAAATAGTTAAGACGATCCTTCAACTAAAAGGTGTGCTTCAATGGAGGCCCAGATCAACATGTTTTCACACAATCTTTGAGAATCTAGCATGAAGGATCAAGTTAAAAGACTCAATTAAACACCAAAATCTCTTATCAATCATGCCTAAGGTACACCCAAAGACTTACAGACAATCTTTATCAAAAATGACAATGGAGTTATTTTAAATTTTGTTTATCGATCACAGGATGAAGTTTCTTCTTGAAATGAAATTGCAAATGCCACTAAATAGTCACAAGGACAAGATCTTTTCTTATTTCACAAATATTTCAATGTAATATTGCAATAGGAATAAAAGAAACCATTTACAAACATTCTGAAATAAAGAAGACACAAATTGCTAGAGATTGAACACAAATTAATTTCAAAATTACTTAGATTCATCACAAGGGAAATCTTCCAGAGAAATCTCATTGCTCGTCAATGGCTATACATCTGCAACCAACTTGACATGATAGAAAATCTAACACATAAGGAATTAACCAGGTATCTCACATTGGTCTCTCAAGAAGATGGCTTTCTCAAATTTCTCTTAAGAATTCAACCCCCAACATTTGCAAGAGTATTCTCATTGCATTTATACATTTTACTCACTCAATTTTCCCCCAAAAGAGAATAATATTTGAGGGACCTTTGCTTTTTACCAATTTTCATCATAGACTAACATTTTAACAAATTCATGCCTTAAAAGCGGCAAGTGGACAAATCGTGAATTGATCACGTTTCTCATACCCTTGACTAATGACTAGGATGCCATGCCACAACCTTTTTACAATCCTTTTAATCATTCTGATTATTTCATGCTAGAAATCCCCATTTTAATCATTTTCTGGAGGCTCTGTATAGCTAGATCTGATAGGCAATCCTTTTCACTCTCAAGGAAACACCTTTTTCATCTTTTATGCCTGCAACCTCCATCATTTCATCCTTTTCCCTCTCTTTCCTCTGCAACTCTACCCCACATCCATCTTCTCTGGTAATTCACATTTTTGCAAGTGCTCGAGCAACTCCAACTTCAAAATATGACCTTAACAAGCCTTAAACTTACAAATTAAATTTTGAATCCATTTAATGGCACTTTGAGATAGAGATGATAAGGAATTTCATCAAAAAATGATGAAAACAAGTGCATATTCGCATCTCTAGGATTCTTGGAGCAAAAATGGCGAGAAAAATAGACGCAATGTATAAGAATTATTTGTTGATTTTCCCCTTCTCCACTTTATTTTATAGTCATCCACGTGTTTCCTTGGTACAACTACAAAGGAGAAGTACAAGGGCAAGTTTCCAAACAAGCGTGGGCCTTCCACGTGCCGTCGGCCCAAAAAAAACACCTTTTGGCCTTAGAAAATCATCGGTATAAAAGGAGCTAGTGGAATCCTCCACGTGTCTCACCGGTACAATTTTGAGATGATTCCAAAATGAGACCCCAAACAAGCATGGACTCACCACATGTCCCAGCCTTTGTAAATTTGTTGAAAATTTGAAAGACCACGGAAGGCGCCATATGTCTAGGATCCGAGACAATTTTTCATGGCCATTGAAAAGTACAAGCAGGGCAGAGTCACTAATCCTCCAAGTTTCCTCTTGACACTTCTTCAAAATAAAATTTAGGGGTGAGTCCCCAAATGTGTAGTCCCTCCACATTTCCATGGTCTACTAAAGCTGCATGCACTGGTACATTAAAAAAAAATTAAGTTTGGGCAAGGCAGGGAAACCTCCACATGTCTCCTTGGCGTAACTTCAAAATAAATTTAGGGGCAAGTCCCCAAACGGGCGTGGGCCCTCTAGTTTCATCCTTCGCATTTTGTTGTCCTTCCATTTCCCCCCTTTTCGTGCCTTCTCCCCATGCGCCTTATTTCTTCCCTTCTTCCTACGCGTGTGCCTTCTTTTCTATCCCCTCACGCCCTCCTCACGCACCCTTCTATAGACACCTTAAAATTGTTTGTCCCTTCTCTTCCACTTGCGTGCCCATGTACATCCTATTGTGCCAAAAAAATGTGACTATGGAAAAATGGAAGGAAGGAAAAAAATTTGATTTTACACCCAAGTTACAAATCTTTCACATGGACAGAGGAACAGAAAACAAACTCTAGATTTAAAGTGATCCTCGACCAAAGGAAGGGAGTGATCATGGAAACCAAATGGAGGATAGAGTTTTTATGCATTAATGGGGAGATAAAAATATGACAGAGCCCACAAATTGAATAATTTAAAGAACAAATGGGATGAGACCAAATTGAGAACCAACATCAGCTCCGACTCAGGGATGGGCACTCCTGTGAGTGCCACATGAATAAATAGTAGACCAAGTTCCGTAAGTACACCATTGGGAAAAGGAGTCAAAGAATAAGATTGTAAAGTAGAACAATAATGACCAAATCCCCTAAGGATGAACCAAGAAACCAACAAAATGGCCACCATGGACCAAGACAAAGCGAAAACAGGAAAACACGAAAGCAAACCAAAAACATAAGACTATACACTATATAATGGTGAGCATCCTAATTCAAAGAAAACCATCAAGGAAAAACTTAAAGTTCCTTCCATTCTGGATATGACAATGTTAAGTAATTCTAATATGTCTTTAACAGCTAATCATATGGTTGTTTTTCTTTTCCATCCAAGTTGTTTTCTAATCATATTTTTTAGGATTATCCTTTGTGCCTATGGTCAAGTTTTTCAACATCTCTCAAGGTTACATCAAACATCAAAGTCCGAGGAAAATCAACCTACTTATGATACCTACATTGATCAATTTCATACTCCCTGAAAGCAACATAGCTCACAAAGTTATCAATATCAATATCTTCATGCAATACTTCATAAGAAGCATTTTTGGGGTCTCAATAAGATATAACAATTTATTTTCACCAAGTAACTTCACAAGTCTTCCTTGATTGGAATGGTGGAAAAATACATATCCATCTTAACACTTCCACCAACACTTTGAGCCCACTTTCTTGATAACAACATGCCCCATTTGGCGGGGCAATCAACAATAACAACATCAAGTTTCATGTTCTTACCCGGATAAGCTACAAGTTGTACCACCAAACCTTTACAAATCCTAAAGCGGCACCTCTCTAGAATCCATTGCAATACACTTGCCATAAAGTGCGACACTTTAATGTTCAATTCATTCATGACCTCTAGAGGCATAACATTGCATGATGCTCTGGAATCAAACTTACAATTGTGTAGCAGTTTGTCATTAATAATAAACATTTTAAAAAAATGGATCAACATTAATTGAGACTCTAACCAAATATGTTCCCAAGTAAACTTCGGTGGTTCACATATATCCTCTAGTACTTGGGGTTTTTCAACTCGTAATGGTAGGAGGAATCTCAACATTTCTACCTTGGGTGACCTTTTCTTCTCTAAACCCCAAATATTCGAATGCTCTATTCCTATGCTAAGGGATTCTAAGAAATTCAACAATAGGAATAGAAATCTTAATCTGACTCAAGATTTGGGCTATGTCATAAGGAACATATTTGGGTAATGCATTGTTAGGAGGAAGGTTTAAAAATTCATCTGATGGCATAGGATTTTTTATAGTCTGAGCATGGGGAGGGACACAAGTTTTACTTGAGACAACAAGGCCTTTTCCAGATGCATCTTTCTTTGGAGTTTCTTTTGGGACATTGGTGAGAAGCTGGGGTTTTTGGTTTTCTTGAGGCCATGCCCCTTTAATAGATTGACTTCTTATGTTATACAATTTTTCTTGGGTAACAACAACATTCATGAATAACTACCTATCCTCCTCGAAGGGATTCCTCCATCATATTTTTTCATCATTAATTGCCTTAAGTATTCAAAATCATTACTAGGAAATTCAAAAGATTGTACCATATCTATTTATAAAGTATGAGAGGGAGGAAGAAGAGGTACCTCCGTGAATGCAATCCCAAAAATTAGAGTAGTTCTTGCACTTATTACTTCAGATTGAAGTTACTCCTTGTTTTGAGATTGTAGAATAATCCACCATGCATGCATCATCATCATCATCATCATCAACTTTTTCAACTTTCTAATCTAAATCACATGGAAGGTGGGGTAAGAAACATTTTTCACACTAATCAATTTCATTTGTCTCTTCAACAACATCCACTCTGGCATTTAGAGGATCAAGCACTACTCTATTTTCCCTAGCTTGGGGTTGTCTAGCTCCCATGGGTCCTTTACCTCTGTCATCAGATCTATGATCATTCCTAGGATGATTTACAAATATGTCTTGTCCTTGTTGCCTATGTTGACCTTGAGAACCTTGTCCAATTCATTTCTCTTCCTAGCTATCTTGTAAGATATTTCTTTGATAGCTCGGCCAAAGTCTTTACAACTTCCTCAAGATCCACAACCTTACTTGATTGAGGCTTCTTTGGGTTGATCAGTTTAACACCCTCCCTCTTAGGAGGTTTTCCAATTTCTTTAATGTTTTTCTCAATTTTAGAGCCATGGTAAAGAGTCCCGCCTCAAATTTCTAGGGTTCTTATCCCTCTAATAGTAAGAAGCTTTCTTATCGAATGCATATGAATATTTTATCAGACATGATTCATCACATGGCCTCAAATTAACGGGAAGTCTTCTCAATGTTTTGTTAAATCTTGTATTTAAATCATGGCATTGATTCATTAGGATTCTTCGTAATGTTTTCAAAATATGATAAAAGAAACCTAGGCTCTTTTTATCTCCATACGGAAATCTAAAGCATTTTCATCTCTATCTAAGAATCAATGGAATTATCGGAAAAGATTTATACCAATCCCTTGCATCTTCTTCTAGAGTATGGATGAACAATTTAACATACACATCCTCAAATTATATTCAAATTCCTGCATCATATTGAAAAAGAGATTCAAGTGTTGATCACCGGTGATTGCATTATTTCCATAAAACTTAGGCAATATATTTATTTTATCTTGTGGCACAACATTTGGATAGCTAGCCATACCTCTAAAATTAATGGGACCAACAAGTATTAACAACAAATGGAGAGGTGCAGGTGAGCTCTGAGCCATATTACTTTGAGGAGGTGACCTTGAAGGAGATGAAAACTGCGAGGAGGAGTGAGAAGTCTATTTGGTATATGAATGCAATTCTAGAATGAATGCCCTCTAGAGGCTCTGTTTCTTGGAAAACTCTATTAGATTTGGAAAATATAGGGGCAGATTGAGAAGAAAATTTTCAAATACAAATGAAGGCCCCTCTCAGATGGAGAATTCAATTCAAAAAAGAGACTACCTAATTCAGATTCACTTGAGGAAGTATTGCAATATTCAATCACATGCTGATCAGTTTCACCAATGGAGATCTCTTTTCTTGATGATTGATCTCCAACAACCTACCAAATTCTTCTTCCTTCTAAATTAGACTTTCCAACTCTTGAAACAACCTTCTACTAGGGTCCTTGGCAAAGAAATATCTTCTTCCTTCCATCTTTGCAGATATTAATGACAAATCTTACTTGATATATGTTAAGACACTAGTTTTTATTAATAATTTAAACAACATGGAGTTGCATTACTAAGGATTTTCACCTTAATTTGTGCAAATGCACTATGAAAGACCTATTGAATTTATATCAATATTAGATTCATGCAAAGCTTACAAGATCTACTCTTCTTCTACCCAAATTTGTCAATGGTGATACTGAGACTTTAGTGTGATAAGCGTATAAGGTGGAAATATTGCACTCAGAACTTACAAATTTGAACAGTTCTTACAGATCTGAATAGATAATGATGTTTCATCAATGTATTAGTACACAACATGTGTTAGAAGTATTAATAAGGTCTGTATGTATTGCATTTGTAAAATATTTCAAAGATCCCTCGATAAACGGCGTCAAGTTAGTGTTGGTATCCAAATTTTTTCTCCTTTTCAAGTGAGCACAATCACATATTCAACATGGAGCTTAGAGATAAATAGATCATAATATGTGTCATTTTTATCCATGGATGAGATCTAACTTGCCCTTTGTTACTCATATTTGTGGAGAGATGGATAACACCTTCAAGAGGATTTGACCTATCCTCACTACTTTGGGCCGTGCCTTTTGACCAAGGTGAGAGGAGGCGTAGTGTAAACTCTGCATGATGAAGGAGATGGAGATATCCTTCTTTTGAATAAATTTTATGAAGAAAACCTTGGGAAAGTATGATCAATACTCCATAATTTAACTCTAAGAGTTGTCATGTCTAAAAGATGGAGATACTTTTAAAACAAGGCTAAGGTTCTTGAATACATTATGAAATCTGATTTTTTTTGCATATTTTAGTAAATAGATTTTGTTCCTTTATGGATAGACAGGGAAAAATAGGGGTAGTTAGGATGGATTCATGGTTTTGAATAATTTTGGTGGGAAATTAAGTAGGATAAAGTTGATTATACAAGATCTCTAAGAAACTTCACAAAAATGTACAACTCAACAATGAAAGCTTCATAATAGTAAAGACATTCCTTGACACGAAGGTGTGTGCTTCAATGGAGGCCCAAATCAGCACATGTTTTCACAAAATATTTGAGAATATAGCATGAAGGCTCAAGTTGAAGGCTCGATTAAACACCAAAATCTTTGATCAATCATGCCTAAGGTACACCCAAAGAATTATAGACAATATTTATCAACAAATGACAATGGAGTGATTTTAAATTTGTTTATCTCATCACAGATGAAGGATAGGCTCTTCTTGAAATGAAATTGAAAATGCCACTAAATTGTCATAGGGATGAGATCCTATGTGATTTCAAAATATTTCAATGTAAGATTGCAATAGGAACAAAAGAAACCATTTGCAGACATTCTGAAACAAAGCAGACACAAATTGCTAGAGATTGAACACAAATTAATTTCAAAATTGCTTAGATTCATTAGCAAGGGAAAGCTTCTAGAGAAATCTCAGTGCTTGTTAATGGCTATACATCTAAACCAACTTGACATGATTGAAAATATAACACAGAAGGAATTAACTAGGTATCTCAGATTGGTCTCTGAGGAAGACGACTTTCTAAAATTTTCTCTTAAGAATTCAACCCCTAAAATTTGCAAGAGTATTCTCATTGCATTTATAAATTTTACTCACTCAATTTTCCCCAAAAGAGAAGAATATTTCGAGGATATTTTCTTGGTACCAATTTTCTTCAGAGAGTGACATTTAAAAAATTCATGCCCGAAAAATTGCTAGGTGGACAAATCATGAATTGATCACGTTTCTCATACCCTCGACTAATGACTAGGATGCCATGCCACAACCTTTTTGATAGTAATTTTAATCATTCATATTTTTCATGCTATAAATCCCCATTTTAATCATTTTCAGACGATCTATATAGCTAGATCCGATAGGAAATCCTTTTCACTCTCGAGGCAACACCTTTTTCATCTTTTGCACCCTGACCTCCATCATTTCATCCTTTTCCTCTGTTTTCTCTGCAACTCTATCCCCACATCCATCTTCTCTAGTAATTCACATTTTTGCAATTGTAAAAGCAATTCCAACATCAAAATATGACCTTAACAATCCTTTAACTCACAAATTAAGTTTCAAATCCATTTAATGGCACTTTACAAATAGAGACGACAAGGAATTTCATAAAAAATGATGAAAACAAGTGCATATTCTCTTCTCCATGATTCTTGTAGAAAAACTTGTGAAAAAAATAGATGTAATGCACATCAACCATTGATTATGCCCCTTCTCCACTTTATTTATAGTCATGCACATTTTTCCTTGGAGCACAACTATAAAGGAGAAGTATAGGGAAAGTTTTCAAACAAGCATGGGCCTTCCACATGGCTGGGCCCAAGAAAAACATATTTTGGCCTTTGAAAAGCCATAATATAAAAGGAGCTAGCAAACGCCTCCACATGTCTCACTGGCACACTTTTGAGATGGTCCCAAAAAGCAAAGACACCAAACAAGCATGGACTCACCACGTTTCCTATCCGAGAAAATTTTTAAAAGTTGAAAGACCAATGGAAGGTGCCATATGTCTAGTGTCCGAGATAGTTTTCCTAGAGTGTTGAAAATTCCAAGCAAGGAAAAGAGTGATCGGTAGCCTTCAAGTGTCCTCTGGTGCATCTTCAAAATAAAATTTAGTGGCTAGTCCCTAAATAAGTGTAGTCCCTCCACGTGTCCATGGTCCACCAAAGTTGCACTTGGTTGCATAAAAAAATGTCTAATTCTAGGCAAGCCAGGGGAAACCTCCATGTGTCTCCTTGGTGCACAACTTCAAAATAGAATTTAGGGGAGGTCCCCAAACAGTGTGGTCCCTCTTATTTCTTCCTTCACATTTTTCTTCCCTTCCATTTGCCCCTTTTTGCACCTTCCTCCTTATGCACTGCGTACATCCTATTGTGCCACAAAACATGACTATGGAAAAATGGAAGGAAGGAAAAAAACCTGATTTTATGCCCAAGTTACAAATATTTATCATGGATAGAGGAACAAAAAACAAACTCTCGATTTAAAGCGATCCTCCACCAAAGGAAGGGGCTAATCATGGCAACCAAATGGAGGACAAATTTTTCATGCATCAATATGGGGAGATAACAAATATGAAAGAGCCCGCATATTGAAGAATTTCAAGGACAAATGGGGCAAGACCAAATTGAGCACCAACATCAGCTCTGACTCAAGGATGGGCACTCCCTGTGAGTGCCACAAGAAAAAATAGTAGACCAAGTGCCAAAAGTACACCATTAGGTAACGAGGTCAAAGAATAAGCTTGCGAGTAGAACAATAATAACCAACTCCCCAAGGGAGAACAGAGAAACCAACAAAATAGCCACTAAGGACTAGGATGAAACGAAATAGAAAACATGAAAGTAAAATGAAACCAAAAGACTATATAGTATATAATGGAGATAATCCTAATTCAAAGAAAACCATCAAGGAAAACTTCAAGTGCTTGCCATTTCGGATATAACCATACTAAGTAGTTCTAATATGTCTTTCATAGCTTATCATATGGTTGTTTTTCTTTTCCATCCAATTTCTATCGACCAAATATTTTTAGGCTTATCCTTTGTGCTCTGTATCAATTTTTTTAACATCTCTCAAGGCTGCATCGAACATCAAAGTCCTAGGAAAATCAACCGATCATGATACATGCATTGATCAATTTTATACTCCTTTATAACAACATAGCTCACGAGTTATAAATATCAATATCTCGCATATAATACTTCATAAGAAGAATTGTTGGGGTCCTTAATAGGATATTAAATTTTATTTTCACCAAGTAAATTCACAAGGTTGCCTTCAAGTGGAAAGGAGGAAAAGACATATCCATTCGAACACTTCCACCAACACTTGTTGAGCCCACTTTCTTGATAAAGCATGCCGCATTTGGCGGGGCAATCAACAATAACAACATCAAGTTTCAAGATCTTACCAGGATAAGCTACAAGTTGTACCACCAAACTTGTTACACATCCTACAACTAGACACCTCTCTAGAATCCATTAAAGTACACTTGCCATAAGATGCCGACACTTTAATGTTCAATTCATTCATAACCTCTAGAGGCATAACATTGCATGATGCTTCATAATTAAACATAAAATTGTGTAACAAGAGTTTGTTCTTAATAATCAACATTGTAAAAATGGATAAACATTTAATTGAGAGTTAACCAAATATGTTCCCAAGTAAACTAAGGTGGTTCACCTATCTCTTCCAAAGACTTGGGGTTTTTCAACTCGTAATGGTAGGAGGAATCTCAACATTTCTACCTTGGGTGACCTTTTATTCTCTAAACCCCAAATATTTAATACTTTGTTCCTATGCTCAGGATTCTAAGCAATTCAACAATAGGAACATAAATCTTGATCTAACTCAAGATTTGGGATATGTCATAAGGAACATATTTTGTAATGCAATGTTAGGAGGAAGGTTTAAAATTCATCATCGATGGCACAATATTTTTATAGTCCGAGCATGGGGATGGACACAAGTTCTACTTGATAAAACAAGGCATTTTCCAAATGCATCTTTCTTTGGAGTTTCATTTGGGACATTCGTGAGAACTGGGTTTTTGGTTTGGCTTGAGACCCTTGCCCCTTTGACAACTTTACTTCTTATGTTATACTCTTTTTCTTGGACAACAAAAAAATTCATCAACAACGCCTATCCTCCTCATAAGGGATTCCTCCATCGTATGTTTTCATCATTAATGCCCTTAAGTTTTCAAAATCATTACTAGGAAATTCAAACACTTGTACCATATCTATTTATAAAGTATAAGAGGGAGGAAGAAGAGGTACCTATGAATGCAATCCCAAAAACTTGCATTAGTTCTTGAACTTATTACTTGATTGAAGATGCTCCTTGTGAGATTTTAGAATAATCCACCATGCATGCATCATCATCATTAGCTTCTTCAACTTCTTAATCTAATTTACATGGCAAGTGGGGTAAGAAACATTTTCACACCAATAAATTTCATTTATCTCTTCAACAACATCAACTTTGACATTTAAAGGATCAAATACTACTCTATTTTCCCTAGCTTAGGGTTGTCTAGCTCCCATGGGTCCTTTACCTCTTTCATCGGATCTCCGATCATTCCAAGGATGATTTGTAAATATGTATTTTCCTTGTTGTCTGTATGCTGACCTTGAGAACCTTGTCCAATTCATTTCTCTTCCCTAGCTAGCTTGTAAGATATTTATTTGACAACTCGGGAAAAAGTGTTTATAACTTCCTCAAGATCCACGACCATACTTGATTGAGGCTTCTTTTGGTTGATCAGTTTAAAACTTCTTTCTTAGGAGGTTTTCCAACTGATTTACTATTGTTCTCAATTTGTAGAGCCATGGTAAAGGCCCACCTCAAAGTTAGGTTCTTATCCCTCCAATAGTAAAAGCTTTCTTATCAAATGCATTTGAATACTTTATCATACATGATTCATCACATGGCCTCAAATTTATAGGTAGTATTCTCAATGTTTTGTTAAATCTTATATTGAAATCATGCACTGATTCATTAGGATTCTTCTTAATGTTTTCAAAATCTGATAAAAGAAACCTAGGGTCTGTTTTATTTCCATACTGCAATCTAAAAGCATTCTTCATCTCTGTCCAAAAATCAATGGAATTATTTGGCATAGATTTATACCGGTCCTTGAATCTTCTTCTAGAGTATGGATGAAAAATTTAACATACACATCCTCAAATTATATTTCAAATTCCACCATCATATTGAAAAAGAGATTCAAGTTTTGATCACCGGTGATTACATTATTTCCATGAAACTTAGGCAATATATTTATTTCATCTTGTGGCACAACATTTGGATAGCTAGCCATACCTCTAAAATTGATGGGACCAAAAGTGACCTAAGCAATATTACTTTGAGGAGGTGACCTTGGAGGATATGTAAATTGATGAGGAGTGAGAAATCTGTGTGGTACAAGAATGCAATTCTCAGAATGAATGCCCTCTAAAGGCTCTGTTTCTTGGAAAACTCTATTAGATTGGAAAATAAAGAGGTAGGTTGAGAAGAAAAAATTTCAAATACAAATGAAGGCCCCTCTCTAGATGGAGAATTCAATTCAACAAAGATACTACCTAATTAAGATTCACTTGAGGAAGTATTGCAATCTTCAATCACAGGATGATTAGTTTCACCAATGGAGATCTCTTTTCTTGATGTTTGATCTCCAACAACCTTCCAAATTCTTCTTCCTTCTGAATTAGACTTTCCCAACTCTGGAAAAAACCTTCTACTAGGGTCCTTGGCAAAGAAATATCTTTTTCCTTCCATCTTTGCAGAGATTGATGATAAATATTACTTGATATATGTTAAGACACTGATATTTATTAATAATTTAAACAACATGGAGACGCCACTAAGGATTTTCACCTTAATTTGTGCAAATGCACTATGAAAGACCTATTGAATGTCTATCAATATCAGATTCATGCAAATCTTACAAGATCCGCTCTTCTTCTACCCAAATTTGTCAATGATGATACAAACTTTAGTGCAATAACTGTATAAGGTGGAAATATTGCACTCAAAACTTACAAATTTAAACAATTCTTACATATTTGAACAAATAATGATGTTTTAGCAATGTATTAGCACACATAATGTGTTATAAGTATTACCAGGGTTTTATGTACTACATTTGTAAAATAATTCAAAGATCCCCTGGTAAAGGTGCCACTAGTGTTGGTATCCAAATTTGTTCTCCCTTTCAAGCTAAATCAAGATTTGACACGGAGCTTAGAGATAGATAGATCATAATATGTGTCGTTTGGTATCCATGGATGAGATCTAATCCCTTTTGTCATTTAGATTTGTGGAGAGATGGATAACACCTTCAAGAGGATTTGACCTATCCTCACTACTTTAGGCCATGCCTTTTGAGAGGTGAGAGGACGCAGTGTAACCTCTACATGATGAAGAAGATGGAGATATCCTTATTTTGCACAAATTTTATGAAGAAAATGGGAAAGTATGATCAATACTCCATAATTTAACTCTATAGAGTTATCACATCTAAAAGATGGAGATACTTTCAAAACAAGGCTAAGGTTAGAATACATTATGAAATCTTGATTTGTTTTTGATATTTTAGTAAATAGATTTTGTTCCTTTGTGGATATACGAGGGAAAAACAGGGGTAGTTGAGATGGATTCATGGTTTTTAAATAATTTTCATGGGAAATTAAGGGATAAAGTTGATTATACAAGATCTTCGAGAAACTTAACAATAATGGATAAATTTAACAATTGAAAAGCTTGTAATAGTAAAGACATTCCTTCAATAAGGTGTGCTTCAATGGTTGTCATGATCAACATGGAGATACTTTCATAAAATATTTGAGAATCTAAACACCAAAATCTCGATCAATCACACCTAATGTAAAAAGACTTACAAACAATATTTATCAACAAATGACAATGGAGTGATTTTAAATTTTGTTTATCTCATCATAGGATGAAGGCTCTTCTTGAAATGAAATTGAAAATGCCACTAAATTTTCATAGGGATGAGATCCATGTGATTTCAAAAAGATTACAATGTAAGATTACAATAAGAACAAAAGATACCATTTGTAGACATTAAACAAAGCAAACACAAATTGCTAGAGATTGAACACAAATTAATTTCAAAATTACTTAGATTCATGAAAAACTCAACAACATAAAGCTTCATAATAGTAAAGACGTTCCTTCAACCAGAAGGTGTGCTTCAATAAAGGCCTAGATTAGCACATTTTCACACAATATTTGAGAATATAGCACAAATATGTGAGTTAAAATACTTAATTAAACACCAAAATATCTCGATCAATCACACCTACGGTAACACCCAAAGACTTAAAGACAATATTTATCAACAAATGACAATGGAGTGATTTTAATTTTTTTATCTCATCACGGGATGAAGGTTATTCTTGAAATAAAATTACAAATGCCACTAAATTGTCACAAGGATGAGAATCCTCTGTGTGATTTAAAAAATATTTCAATGTAAAATTGCAATAGGAACAAAAGAAGCCATTTGCAAACATTCTCAAACAAAGTAGACACATATTGCTAGAGATTGAACACAAATTAATTTCAAAATTGCTTAGATTCATCATGGGAAAGGTTCTAAATAAATCTTAGTGCTCATCAATGGATATACATATGCAACCAACTTGACATGATAAAAATATAACACAAAAGGAATTAACTAGTTATCTTGGATTGGTCTCTCGGGAAAGACGGATTTCTCAAATTTTTCTTAAGAATTCAACCCCGAAATTGGTAAGAGTATTCTCATTGCATTTATACATTTTACTCACTCAATTTCCCCCAAAAGAGAAGAATATTTGAGAGACCTTTTCTTGTTACCAATTTTTTAGAGAGTGACATTTTAACAAATTCATTCCCGAAAAATGTGAGGTGGACAAATCATTAATTGATCACATTTCTAGACCCTCGACTAAAATAGGATGCCATGCCACAACCTTTTGAAATCCTTTTAATCATTCTAAATTTTTCATGCTAGAAATCCCCATTTTAATCATTTTTCAAAGGCTCGTATAGTTAGATCCAACAAGATATCCTTTTCACTCTCGAGGAAACACCTTTTTCATCTTTTGCACTTGCAACCTCCATCATTTCATAGTTTTCCCTCTATTTCCTCTCGTAACTTTGCCCCGTATCCATCTTCTCTAGTAATTCATGTATTTTCAAGTGTCTAAGAAATTCCAACTTCAAAATATCAACCTTAAGAAGCCTTGGACTTATAAATTAAGTTCCAAATCCATTTAATGGCACTTTATATAGAGGCGACAAATAATTTCATCAAAAAATGATGAAAATAGTGCGTATTCGCATCTCCAGGATTCTTGGTGCAAATATGGTAGAAATACAAATGTAATCCACAGCAATGGTTGATTCTACCTCTTCTCCACTTTATTTTATAGTTTTCCACATGTTTCCTTGCACAACTACAAAGGAGAAGTACAAGGAAATTTTCCAAACAAGAATGGGCCTTCCACATGCCATGGGCCCAAGAAAAATGCCTTTTGGCCTTTGGAAATCCTCAGTATAAAAGGAGCTAGCAGAAGCCTCCATGTGTCTCACTGGTGCACTTTTGAGATGGTGCCTAAAAGTAGAGACCCCAAACAAGTGCGAGAATCACCACATGTCCTAGCCCGATAAATTTGTTGAAAAGTTGAAAGACCAGCAGAAGGCGCCATGTGTCTAGGGTTTGAGATAGTTTTCCTTGGCCATTGAAAAGTCCAAGCAAGGGCAGAGTGATCGAAGCCTCCAAGTGTCCCCCTAGCGCTTCTTCTTCAAAATAAAATTTAGGGGCCGGTCCTCAAACATGATGTTCCTCCACGTGTCCGTGGTCTACCAAAGCTACACCGGCCACATAACAAAATTTCTATTTCTGGGAAAGGTAGGGGAAACCTCCACATGTCTCCTTAGTGCAACTTCAAAATAAAATTTAGGGTAGGTTCCCAAATAGGCGTGGGCCCTCTTGTTTCTTCCTTCGCATTCTACTACCCTTCCCTTTCCCCACTTTTTGTGCCTTCCTCTGCGCGCACGCATTACTTTTTCTTATTCCCTCACACCTTCTTTTCTATTCCCTCACACCTTAAAATTGGCCATCCCTACTCTTCCTCTTGCATACTGCGTACATCCTATTGTGCCACAAAACATGACTATGGAAAAATGAAAGGGATAAAACCTGATTTTATGCCCAAGTTACAAATCTTTCACATGGACGAGAGGAGCGAAAAAAACTTTGGATTTAAAGTGATCCTCCACCAAAGGAAGGAATTGATCATGGAAACCAAATGGAGAACAGATTCTTCATGCATGAATATGGGGAGATAAAAAATATGACAGAGCCCACAAATTAAATAGTTTCAAGGATAAACGGGGTGAGACCAAATTGAGCACCAACATTGGCTCCAACTGGGGATGGAAGTCCCCGTGAGTTCCATAAGAACAAATAGTAGACCAAGTGAAAAAAGTACACCATTAGGCAACGAGGTCAAAGAATAAGCTTGCCGAGAAGAACAATAATAACCAACTCCCCAAGGATGAACCGAGAAACCAAAAAATAACTACCAAAGACCAAGATGAAATGAAATAGGAAAACAAGAATGAAAAATGAAAATAGAAGACTATACACTATAAAATGGTGAGCATAATGATTAAAGAAAACCATCAAGGAATTACTTCAAGTCCTCGCCATTTTGGATATGACCATGCTAAGTAGTTCGATATGTCTTTTATAGCTTAACATATGGTTATTTTTCTTTTCCATCCAAGTTTCTATCGCCAAATATTTTCAAGCTTATCCTTTGTGCTTGTATCAATTTTTTTAACATCTCTCAAGGCTTCATCAAAATCAAATGTCCCAGAAAATCAAAACGTAATCATGATACATGCATTGATAAATTTTATTCTCCTTTATAACAACATAGCTCACAAGAAGAGTTATAAATATCAATATCTCGCATGTAATACTTCATAAGAAGAATTGTTGGGGTCCTCAATAGGATATAAAATTTTCTTTTCACCAGGTAACTTCACAAGGTTTGCCTTCAATTGGAAAGGTGAACAAGACATATCCATCTGAACACTTCCACCACACTTGTAGACCACTTTCTTGATAACATCATGACGCATTTGGTAGGGCAATCAACAATAACAACATCAAGTTTCAAGATCTTACCCGGATAAGCTGCACAGTTGTACCACCAAACCTCGTTACACATCCTACAATGATACCTCTCTAGAATCCATTGTAGTACACTTGCGATAAGATGCAAACACTTTAATGTTCAATTCATTCATGACCTCTAGAGGCATAACATTGTGTGATGCTTTGTAATTAAACATACATTTGTGTAACAATTTGTTCTTAATAATCAACATTGTAAAAAATGGATCAACATTTAATTGAGAATCAACCAAAGATGTTCCCAAGTAAACTTCAGGTGGTTCACCTATCTCTTCTAGTACTTGGGGTTTTTTCAACTATGTAATGGTAGGAGGAATCTCGACATTTCTACCTTGGGATGACCTTTTCTTCTCTAAACCCCAAATATTTAAATACTTTGTTCCTATGCTAGGGATTCTAAGCAATTCAACAATAGGAACATAAATCTTGATCGACTCAAGATGTTGGATATGTCACATGAAACATATTTTGGTAATGTAATGTTAGGAGGAAGGTTTACAAACTCTTCCGATGGCACAAGATTTTTATAGTCCGAGCATGGGGATGGACACAAGTTCTACTTGATAAAACAAGGCCTTTTCCAGATGCATCTTTCTTTGGAGTTTCTTTTGGGACATTTGTGAGAACTGGGTTTTTGGTTTGGCTTGAGGCCCTACCCCTTTGAAAGCTTTACTTCTTGTGTTATACTCTTTTTCTTGGGAAATACCGACATTCATCAACAACTACCTATCCTCTTAGAAGGGATTCATCGATCGTATTTTTTGATCATTAATGCCCTAAAGTATTCAAAATCATTACTAGGAAATTAAGAAGCTTGTACCATATATTTTTCTAAAGTATGAGAGGGAGGAAGAAGAGGTACGATGAATGTAGTTTCATAAACTTGTAGTATTTCTTGCACATATTACTTCATTTGAAGTTACTCCTTGTTGTGCACTTGTAGATAAATAAACCATGCATGCATCATGATCAGTGTTATCATCATCATTAGCTTCTTCAACTTTCTCGATCTACTTCACATGGTGGGTGGGGTAAGAAACATTTGTCACACCAATAAATTTCATTTGTCCCTTCAACAACATCAACTTTGACATTTAGAGGATCAACCACTACTCAATTTTCCCTAGCTTGGGGTTTTCTAGATCCCATGGGTCCTTTACCTCTCTCATCAGATCTCCGATCATTCCTAGGATGATTTTCAAATATGTCTTTTCCTTATTTCCTATGATGACCTTCAAAACCTTGTCCAATTCCTTTCTTTACCCTGGAGAGATTATAAGAGATTTCTTTGACAGCTCCAGACAAAGTATTTAGAACTTCCTCAAGATCCACAACCTTACTTGATTGAGGCTTCTTTGGGTTGATCACTTTAACACCCTTCCTCTTAGGAGGTTTTCCAATTGCTTTAATGTTTTTCTCAATTTGTAGAGCCATGGTAAAGGCCCTCCTCAAAGTTCCAAGGTTTTTATCCCTCCAATAGTAAGAAGCTTTCTTATCAAATGCATATGAATACTTTATCGACATGATTCATCACATGGCCTCAAATTAATAAGTAGTCTTCTTAATATTTTGTTAAATCTTGTATTCAAATCATGCACTCGATTCATTAGGATTCTTCTTAATTTTTCAAAATATGATAAAAGAAACCTAGGGTCTATTTTATCTCCATACTGCAATCTAAAAACATTCTTCATCTCTTTCCAAGAATCAATGGAATTATCTAGCAAAGATTTATACCAGTCTCTTGCATCTTCTTCTAAAGTATGGATGACAATTTAACGTACACATCCTAATATTATGTTTCAAATTCCTCCATCATATTGAAAAAGAGATTCAAGTGCTAATCACTAGTGATTACATTATTTCCATGAAACTTAGGCAATCTATTTCTTACATCTTGTGGCACAACATTTGGATAGCCAATCATACCTCTAAAATTTATGGGACCACAAGTATTAACAACAAATGGAGGTATGAGTGGAGGTAGAGCCATATTATTTTGAGGATGTGACCTTAGAGGAGATGAAAATGACAAGGAGTGAGAATTCTATGTTTATAGGATTTAATTCTAGAATGACTTCCCTCTACAGGATATGTTTCTTAGAAAACTCTATCATATTTGGAAAATAAAGAGGAGATTGAGAAGAAAAATTTTCAAATACAAATGAAGGCCCCACTCTAGATGTAGAATTCAATTCAAAAAGAGATCGTTTGATTAGATTCACTTGAGGAAGTATTGCAATCTTCAATCACAGGATGATCGGTTTCACCAATGGAGATCTCTTTTCTTGATGTTTGATCTCCAACAACCTACCAAATTCTTCTTAATTCAAAGAGTCCCCAACAATGGCAATGCTAGTTTTGTTTCCGCACAAATAAATATCAAACCTCAAATAATCCCCGACAATGCTAAATAGTTCCCGACAATGGTGCCACTAGTGTTGGTATCCAAATTTGTTCTCCCTTTCAAGCTGAGAAGCATCACAAATTGGACACGGAGCTTAGAGACAAATAGATCATAATATTTTCATTTTATAGTCACGGATGAGATCTTAGTGCCCTTTGTCACTAAGATTTATGGAGAGATGGATAGCACCTTCAAGAGGATTTGACCTATCCTCACTACTTTAGGCCATACCTTTTAACTAGGTAAAAGGACCCATAGTGTAACCTCTGTTTGATGAAGGAGATGGAGATATCCTTATTTTACAAAAATTTATGAAGATAACCTTGGGAAAGTATGATCAATACTCCATAATTTAACTCTCAAGAGTTGTCACGTCTAAAAGATGGAGATACTTTCAAAACAAGGCTAAGGTTATCAAGACATTAGGAAATCTGATTTGTTATACACATTTTAGTAAATAGATTTTGTTCCTTTGTGGATATACAATTGAAAATAGGGGTAGTTCAAGATGGATTCATGGTTTTGAATAATTTTTGTGGGAGATTAAGTAGGATAAAGTTGAATATACTAGATCTCTAAGAAACTTCACAATAATGGACAACTCAACAATAGAAAGCTTCATAATAGTTAAGACATTCCTTCAACTAGAAGGTGTGCTTCAATGGAGGTCCAGATCAGTACATTTTAACACAATATTTGAGAATCTAACATGAAGGCTCAAGTTAAAAGACTCAATTAAACACCAAAATATCTGATCAATCACACCTAAGGTACACCCAAAGACTTACAGACAATCTTTATCAACAAATGACAATGGAGTGATTTTAAATTTTGTTATCACTTATAGAATAACAACCTTTACCGCACCTCCATTATCATTGTGGATAACCCGGCCTCTGCCACCATCTTCTTTCCCTTTTTCATCACATACTCACACCTCACCTTTACCCAAGAAGGTGTAATCTAAGGACAATAACCCACTACCCTTCAATAGGGTAGTTAGACCCACAACACCTTCCATTACTAGTTCATCTACCACACCTTTACCCAAGTAGGTATTATCAAAACCTAAGATAAAGTACCACCTACCGATTGGTTGTAAAACCTATTCCAACTCCTATAACACCTCTTCCACCACAATCATCTACACCTTTACCCAAACCTACACTCACTTCCCATCACGATCCATTAGTAGGCTCCTATGTTAACATTTTAGCCAACCTCTTAGAGACCTCGGTCATCACATTACCGCCGCTTAGACCTTATGACCCCCTCAAACCCAAACCAAAATGGTTTGATGAAACTAAAATTTTTGCCTACCATCATGTGTTAGGACATGATGTAGAAGGTTGTAAGGCTCTCAAAACCACTCTCCTCCAATTATGCCCTCCTAAAGCAAATTTGACGACGATGATCTTCTTGATGAGGACCTTGTTTCATCTTCACCTATCACCATACATCCTCACCCACTACCTATTCAGTGGCCCACATCACCACCTCCACAACCCTTTTATCCACCTCCAAAATTTGAGATCAACATGGTTCGCATAAGAGAGCTTGCCAAAACCCCACAAAAATGCCAATGCACCCTACTCATTTTGCATGGTTCTTACCCCGCATTAGGTTTTTTTTCTCATCTTGTGATTTTACTACTCATGAGATATCTTCTCCATCCACCTCTTTTCCTCAGATTAATATGATCCAAGTTTCCACTCATGCCCAAAAAAAAAAAAAAGAAAAATAAACTATCCCATCCGCTAATCATGTGCCTAACATACCATTTACACCCACACCTAAAATCACCATTCGAGGAACTACATACCCTATTTATGACATGGTCACCCATCGTATAATGATAACACAATTACACAATCCCCTCTAAAAATTTCTTTGTACTATCTCATTGAAACCTCTCGAATCTCATCGAGAAGCCCTCATGGAGTTTTGTAATCCATCAAGGTTTTACCTAATGAACCCATACCAATAGCCTCCATTATCACCCCTTATCACGTGGCCTCTCTTAGAAAATCATCTCCTTCGTCTATCCCTGCTCCCACTCATCAAGTGGTCACCCTCAAATTTTTGGATGAGGAGATCATACCTCTCCAATCAGATGACCTTGATCCCACTCTTTTCATCTTCATCTATATTGATAATATTCATGTTCAACGTGTTATGATCGATGGCGGTGCCAACATCAACATTATCTCCTTCCATGCATACAATCAAATGTGCATCCCTTCAAATGTGCATCACTTCCACCCTTGGAACCATTATTCTTCACATTCGTGTGGGCCCCCATACTGTGCCAGAATTATTATACATTTTAGAAGGGGAATTCTAGTATAACCTATTTCTTGGTTGACCTTAGATCTGTGTCATGGGTTCTATTCCTTCAACTTTACATCGCTATGTAAAATTTGAACATGAAGGATATAACTCTACAATCACAACTGAATTTTCACCATTAAATACTTATAGCATGTCAGACCGACCTAATGATGTCCTCATACTAGTTAAGGCATCTACCACTACCACCACTTATCCTTCACCCATAGCCCCATCCACCGATTTTTCGTTACCTCACTTGTGCCTACCTCTTATATTCCTACTACTATTTTGGCCTTTGTAGCCAACCCATCTGCTAACCCGTCTAGTTCCCAACCAACTCATCCTTCTTCTTCCCAATCGTCTAGTACTTCATCTATTTCGGCTACACACATATCCACTGATCCCTTAGAAGGTGTTTTTCAATGCCTCTCTGAGGGGAATACTACTTATACAACATAAACACATTCCTTACTCCACAAGAGTATGGTAACCTACAGAAACATCCTTGTTATGACCATCACATAAGTGAGGTATTCCCTTACGGTCCTCCCCACCTTCACACCAACTTAACTTATGGGGGACTTGACACTTCCATCTATTCACCCAAGCCCCTTCCCAAACACAACCATTTTCATCTGACCTCCAATATCTCACCAACCTCCATTTTTGCCACACTTTCCTTCACCGTTATACATGGAAAGTATTTGCTTTGGGTTCTATGAATAGGCTGACATACTATCATCTTGTGTGCCACATGTAAATACTAAGATCACAGTGGTATTGGATTTTCCAAACCATCTTCCAAGAAGCCTACATCGACCTCATTGAGGACAAAAAACCTTATCAACCTCATTCACCAACGTCACCACCTTTCACCCATGAAGTCTATAGATCCTAAATCTATTCCTCCTAACTTTTTTTTGTGAACACCATTTCCCTGGGACCTCTGACTTATCAACATGATGGCGAGGCTCTCTCTTATCTTCCCTTCCTGTATCCTGACATGATTGATGATGATACACCATCCATTAACATCATTCAATGTCAAGACGATGATTCTATCCTCACCTACCTTGGTACATAAGATTATAATATTCACTAGTCATTTCCTTCTAAGAAGCAAACCATGTTAAATGAGTTGACCATCAAAATCAATATTAACACTCAAGATGGCCCGCACATTCTAAAGATTGGTCAATCTTTAGATGGTATTGACAAGGAATAATTCACTTCTTTTCTCCAAGATTATAACAATACTTTTTCTTGGTCATATGCTGATATGCCCAGTATTGACCCAAACATTATGGTCCACAATATCGTAATTGTTCTTGGAGCCAAAATCGTAAAACAAAAGCTACAAAAAATACATCCTCACATTGTCCTTCTTGTCAAAGAATAACTTCAACGCCTTCTCTTGGTTTCCTTCATCCTACCCATTGATTATCCCCAATGGATCTCTAACATCATTCCTATCACAAAATCAATAGGAGGACTCGCATATGCATGGATTTCCATGACCTTAATTTAGCTTGCCCTAAAGACAACTTTCCTCTACCTAGTATTGACCAACTAGTTGATCTTACCATGGGCCATGAGATGTTATCACTCATGGATGGTTTCTTGGGTTATAACCAAATATTACTCACCCTGGAAGATCAACATAAAACCACCTTCATCACTCCTTGGGGAACCTTTTTCTATCAATTCATGCCCTTTGGCCTTAAAAACATTGGTGCTACATATTAGTGAGCTATGACTTATATCTTCCATGACATCATGCATCATATATTAGAAGATTACATAGATGACCTTCTTGCCAAATCAAAACATCGGGATGAACACCTTACAGTCCTGAATGTCATCTTTGACTGTCTCATCAAATATTGTGTTCTCCTTCAACTAAAGAAGATTGTCTTCATTGTTCTCTCAGATAAGCTCCTTGGTTTTATCATTTATTTTCCTAGCATAGAAGTGAATCCTGTGAAAATCAAGGCCATTCTAAAAATTCCTCGGCATACTAATCTTCACAAACTTGGTAGTTTGAAAGTTAAGTTGTAATCTCTTCATCATTTTATTTCGTAGCTTTCCAACCACTGCCACCCATTTCATCATCTCCAAAAAGAGATGTCTCTTCAAATGGAATGATGAATGCAACAAAGCCTTTAAGGAATTAAAATAGTACCTTCTCCAATCACATGTACTTGTTACTCCTAAGGATTACCAACCATTTTACCTTTACATTTCTTCTATAGATCATTCCTTGGAGGCCATGCTCTCCCATCATGATGATAAACACTAGGAGAAATTATTTTATTACATAAGTCGTACCATTTTAGACTATGAAACGAAATACACCCACACCAAAAACTTTGTTTAGCCTTAGTTTTTGTTACCACTAAACATCGTAACTACCTACTCAATCGCAAAACCCTTTTCATCACCAATACTGACCCCTTACATTACATGTACGCCAAGCCCTACCAACATCAACGTGTTGCACATTGGATAATACTTCTTTGAGACCTCGACCTTGAATTCATCCATAAAAAATATATCAAAGTTCAAATTATCATCGACCCACTTGCGGATGCACCCTCTCTCGGAAATCAATCCTCTAATTTCAATTTCCCAAATGAATCCATGGTACCCTCTCTTTAGATGATAATGTTTACCAAATGACCTTATTCTTGACGGTTCCAAATTTTAGCGTGGGGGTGGTGCAGAGTTATCCTCATTCCTATTTATGGTGAACCGATGACACTATATTTCAAAATATATTTTTATTGTACTAACAATATCTTTGAATATGAAGCACTCATATTAGGTCTCAAACCACCATCTGATAAGGGTAAGGGGCCAAGGACGAATACCTATTTATGTTGGTCGGTTGATGGTTATTACGCGTGTTCTGACTTCTTAATCCAATGCTGACTATGAGAGATTCCTTTTGGTTGGGAGGAACTACCTGAAATAGAAAACAAGACCACAAAATAAGAGTTAAATAATATATGATAGTGGACTACCTAGCATGTGTGCTAGATCTAAGAAGTGTGATACTCCCTAGATGGTTATCAATCCACTATTTAAAACAACTTAATGTGAGAAATAACAAATTCCTACTATAGTTGATATGATTTAGGTATTTCATTCAAGCACAATAAGAAAATATAACATAACAGGCTAGGCTATAGTCAGATCTGAAGGGTAGGTAGTTGTTAGGGTGTTGGAACTGGTCAAGGTCAGGTTCTAGGTTGTTTGGGTCACTTGGTAGAAGGTAGGTTGGCTGTTATTGGAAAAGGTGTAAAACACAGAGACCGATGTTGGTCTAGTATAACTGGTGACGATTTAGGAGAGACCAACGATGGTCATGGGTAACCGGTGTCGATACATTGGGTGACAGTAGTTCAATAAAAACCTTATTGCAGAGTCTAGGTGAGGTTAGATAGAGCTAAAGGAGGGGATGGTGAGGTCTGGGAATGTTGAGAACACTCAAGAGAGGTGGAAGGGCTAGGATAGATGATCTGATAAAAGGGTGGGTGAGGTTTGAGTTTAGAAAAAGTAGACTATGAAGGAATGGGAATATTAATGGAAGAATGATAACAAAAATGATAACAACCCTATGGCTAGGATAAGAAGGGAAGTGATCAGTGATAAAAGCACTTACCAATGTTGAGTCTAATGGTTAGTTGGTGGTGATGATCGGTTGGTGAGATGGAGCTTGGTGCAATAGTGATGCTTCCAGAATGTCACCGTGAGTGAAAATGCTTCTGGATCTGTCCTAGTGCTAGCTATGGATGTCTAGTGTGTGTGAAAAGACTCTGGTTCTTCTTGCATGCAGCTCTCTTCTTGTCTCCTTGATCTTAGAATGTGCCAACCCAAAAACAAGGTTTCTAAGGTGAATAAATGGTAACCGATGATGGTTCTGGTTGACCGGCATCGGTTTAGGGTGACCGATGTCGGTTAAGGTGGGATTCCCTAGGTTTACTAAAAATAAAGATCTCAATCATTTTTAGGCTAGGTTCATTTTTCTCCATGGATCAAATGGAAGTTACCTTTTTATGAGTGGGAATGTGGTTAGAGGGATAATAGGCATTGATTTTTAGGGTTAAACTAAGTCTTAGCTCATTAAGGTAAGTGGGACCAAGTCTTAGTTAGTTATGGAAACATGTCAAGAATAGGTCTAGGGTGAGGTGGCTAGATGAGGTGGAAGGTGAGGTGGAAATTAGCTTAATTAAAATAATTAAGTAATGAATATTGTGAGGATGGGTATTAATTTAATTAAGTTAATTAAATTAATATTAATGTGGGGTGGAAGGGGCCATGGTTAGGTGAATATGTTTGAGTTGGTTATTCGAAAGGGGGACCAAGGGGAGTGTGACCCAATTTTGGTGTCTACATTTTGCCCCTTTTTGTTGTGTAGCTTGTATTGGTAAGTGACGCTGAAAAAAATAAGATGTGGTTTCCCCATGTGTGGGTGAAGGTGATGTTTCCCCAAGTGTGGGTGAAGGTAACCCCCCTCAAACTAGGAACCGATGAGGTGAGAGAAGGAAGTGGTGAGTGGTTTGATAAAATGAGGAGGTGGGTGGTTTGAGAAAATAGGGTTAGGTGTGAAGAAGGTGATGGTCGAGGGTATGGTGATTGTAAGAGGTAGGGTGGGTGATTAGGTAGAGCATTCAGATGTATGCACATGTTGTGAAATTCCATGAGATACCAGGGTTTCTCAACATAACAAATGTACATTAGCTAGGGTCGTAAAGGTCATCCAAACAAGGGTTGTTGAGGTTCGGTATCAGGGTAAAGGATATGGTCTGGGCACTCAACGAGGTAAGATGTAGGAACACGTAGGTGTGGTTTTGGTACATCAAAAGGTCAAAAGGTCAAGGTTTGTTTGGATAAGGGTCACGACCATAGGCAAGGTAAGGCTATTAGGTTGAGAAAAATAGGTACCATCATCGTAAAGATGCAATGAGTGAGGACATGGGAATATCCACATAATCAATGGTTAGGTAGGTAGGTGTGGGTAGGGTAGGTGGAGGTAAAAATGGGTAATGGGGTAAAGGTAAAATTGGGAAAATAGGGAAATGGGCTAGGGTCAAAGGTAGTAGTACCAGTCAAATGTACGCACATGTATAAACTATGGCATGGTACTAGAGTGAAAATATTTCAAACTCTACATTGTCCAAGGTCGATAGGTCTATCCAAACAGGGTTGAAGTGATTTTGGTATCCAAGGTATAGGATATGGTGTGGAAACACAACAGAGGTCAGGTGCAGGAATGTTTAGGTATGTTCGGTACACCAAAGGTTAGGTCAGGATAAACAACACAATAATAGAAAGGTAAGGTGGTAGGTAAACAAATAAAAACAACATGGGTTACATCTCTACAAGGTATAACAAGCATGAGGGTAAAGGTCACAAAAAAAGTGGTTGAGGTTAAGGTATATAGGTCACGACATGGGAGGTCAAGGTGTGGGTAAAAAAAGGTGTGCAGAGGTAAGGCCATGGGAGGGGGAAATATGCCCAAGACCATGGTTTAATGGTAAGGGTGGGTGATAAATGATGAGGTGGTGGGAGGATGAGGTGGAGGGTCAAGGTGATGAGTTATAGGTAAAAAGGTATTACAAGAAAGTATGAAAATGCATATGGAGGGCTAGCAGGGGGAGGGGCCATCAAAGTAACTTATAAATGTCCAGGCAAGGTGGAGAGAGGTATATAGGCACCCTGGGTGGAGAGGTGAGATGGAGAGAGTTTAATGAGATGATATATTGGCATCGCATCGGAGGGTTGTATATGATAGGTTTTGAGATATGATTATTTATATCCATGTACACATGTATGTTACACATTTTGTATATATATACTAGATGGTGCGTGTCGAAGATGGTGAGGTTATTGATATGAATTTTTGTTATTTTTGATCATATACTGAAGCCTATATGTGTTAAAGATGGTGAGGATGTATATGAGGTTTTGAGGATTGATTGAATATTATTTGGCATGGTGTATATTGTATGGATACATAGATTTTTATGATGAGATGGATGATTGGTTGGTGATGTACTTGTGATGGCAGAATTTGATTGTTATTATATAGATGGATGGAAAATAGGTGTGGTAGGCATGGTGGAGTCAAGGTTGGTTTAGGCATGGTTGAGTTAGGTTGGTTTAGGTTATAGGCATGGTAGGCATGATTGGAGTCGAGGTTGGTTCATAGGCATGATTAAGTGAGGTTGGTTTCATAAATGATGGAGTCAGGTTGGTATAGGCATGATGAGTAGTTGGTATAGGCATGGTTGAGTTAGGTTGGTTTATGGATTTAGGCATAGGATTGAGTCAAGTTGGTTTAGGTATGAGGTAATGTCCTAATTCATAGGTAATATTGTGTAAAAATGGTGATGTATATATAGGTTATGATGATTTAAGGAAAATATGTTTATAGTGGAAATGTGAAAATGATAAATGAATGATTTGATGATGTAATAAAATGTGTATTATTTGATGCTTGTTTGGTTTAATTTCCAGTTATTGATATAAAATGGAAACTAACTAGGGTATAATGTGAATAGGAAAGTGAAAGGGGGAATTGGTTAGGGTAAAGAGTGTCCAAGCTAACCTCTAAGGGCCCCATGCCCTCGAAGTGTTTGCCTACATAGTCCCGATGAAAAGGGACCTCAGGCCGATGTAGTTCTCCCATAAGCTAGGGAAGATTATGATAAAGTAGAGGAATGGGTTGGTAGGTGTGAGGCATGGTTGAATGTAGGTCATAGGCATGATTGAGTTTAGGTCGTAGGCATGGTTGAGTGATTTGTTAAATATAGGTGTCGATGATCTGGTCTGTATAGGATAATCAATAAGTAATGAGGGAGGTGAATGGTAAGAGGTGGTAAAAGAGCCACTTAATTGATAAGAACCCTAATGAGTTGACCATACCTAAGAGGGGCTCATGAACGTAAGACCCTAAAGGCATTGCATAATGGACCATTCTAAGGGTGAAGAAAGTCACATAATCATGAAAATGTCACGTTTGTGGAAAGTCCCTTGAGTAAAGAGGAAATTAGGCTAAAAAGGAAAGGAGGTGAGAATGGGTGGTTTAATGTAACTTAGTGTACGACAACATGTTTTTGGAACAAGAAACCCAGGATCAAAAATAGGAAAGTCCATGACAAAAATTTCATCTTTTTCTTCATTTGTTTGTTTTTAATAGACTGATCGATGGGAAGTCTATATGGGATGGGTATATTATCTCCTTGAGGTCTTCGTGAAGTTGATCGATGGGAAGCTTTTGGATATTTTTATTAGATTTTGAAATAACTTGATATAGTTGTCCTTCAAGGGAGCAGTCTATTTATAGTGGTGGAATTAGAGTGAAGAGATGTCCCTTTTGAGGGAGTCATCTTTTGCTGGAAGTTTGACTCAAGGAGTTGCATCCCTTTTTTTTTTTGGATGTTTAAGTCATGGACAAGACTATAGAGGAAGATTAGGTTCTTGTTTAGAAGACAAGACCATAGCACACAAGAGATTAACTATGAAAGAGGTGGTTTTGAGTGATGAATGACCATGGGATTCCATCTTGAAGAAGATGAAAAGTATCCATGAGAATCATGTTATGAGTAGAGCCATGGTACTCATATTGAAGATAAGGTTGAAAGGTGACAGGTAATCACATGATTCTTTTTAGTCATGGATCCTCAAAAAATGGGTAATATGGAAGGTGAACAATGCTCAAGGGATGAGTGATCAACTGACAAAAAGTGGTATAGAACTTGATGTCAACAATAAAATGGTGAAGATGTAAGGCATTAAGGGGCTCAAGTTTGGGTTTACCTTTGAGTGAAGACAAATGATAAGCACCTGATCCATAGGCATGGGTAACGATATAGGGTCCAAGCCAATTAGGAGAAAATTTACCCCATTTAATTTTCTCCTCTTTGGTTACATGTTGATTTTCCTTTAGGATGAGGTCACCGACACTGAAAGGTTCATTCGTGAACACATTTTCATAGGCACGTTTGATACATTTTTGGTAGATTTGGAGATGGTCAAGAGCATTGAGATGATGTTCATCTAATAACTCAAGTTGTGCCAAATGATCTTGGTGAAAGTCATGTCGTTGAGCATGTCTTGTAGTGAGATGTGGAGAGATGGAATCTTGGACTTTGAGAGGTAAGACAACCTCTGGTACCATAGACCAAAGAAAAAGGTGTGGAAGTAGTCAAAGTGAATACTAGTGTGATAAGCCCACAAGGTGAAAGGAATGTGCGTATATGCCAATCCTTTCCAGTATCATTGACTACCTTCATAAGAATTTTGTTCAAGGTTTTATTGGTTGATTTGGCTTGACCATTGGTTTGTGGGTAATAAGGTGATGAGAAACTGAGTTGGATGCCAAAAGTGTCATCACATAGTTTGTGTAGGGTTTTTTTTTGAATTGCTTTCCATTATCAATGATGAGGTGGTGAGGAACACCAAAGTGAAAAATGATGTGATGGTTGATGAATTCACATATTTTCTCACTTTTGTAGAAATGAGGGGAATGGCCTCTACCCATTTAGTGTAATATTAGTAGTGGTTATGATCCATTGGTGGCATTGTGAAGAATGGGGTTGATCTCACCAACAAGATCCAAACCCCATTGAGAGAAAGGCCAAAGGTCTCGTGTGACCTGTAAGGCATGACTAGGTGTGTGATGGAGATTAGCATTTTGTTGGCATTTCACATGCAAATTTGACATAATCACAATAGTCATGGTTTAGGGTTGGCTAATAATAGCCTAGGTGAAGAATGTGTTTTGTGATAGCTAAACCACTAAAGTGACCTCCACAAATTCCATCGTGGACTTCCTTAATGGTGTAGGGAATTTCAGAACTTGTAAGGCATCGTAAGAGAATTCCATCAAAGCCACACTTATAAAGAAGACCACCCATGATGACATAATGAGAGACACTTTTAAGAAAGGCACGTTGTCCATTATGAGTGAGATCAATGGGTAGAATGGAAAGGGAAAGATAGTCTGCATATTGCTTATACCAAAGGTCACGTGGGTCAGGGGAAATGATTTCGATGGAGTAGACCTCATGAGGTAAATAAGAGGGTGATTGTAGCCTTTGTATTGTGACAAATATTTTAGAGTCAGTGGGGAAAAGTAGGTATCGAGAAGCCAAGCAGGCCATGGTATCCACAAATTTATTGGTAGATCATGGGGTGGTTTGAAGTTCGTAATGGTCAAAGGTGGTCAAAAGTATATCTACGTGATGTTTATACTTTTGAAGTATCTCATTACGACACTGGTATATACCATTGACTTGGTTTATGACCAAGTTGAGAATCACCAAAGATATTGATTGACTTAACATCTAAGGCATAAGCACTGGAGACCCAATACGAGTGCTTTGTATTCAAGAAATATTGTTTGTATAATCAAAATCAAGTTTGAAAGACAAAGGCATAGGTTCACCATCAAAGAGGAATGAGGATAACACCAGCCCCACCCCCACTGACACTTGGAGCCATCGAAGAAGAGTGTCATTTGGTAAGTGGGTTCATCAAGGAAAGGGTAGCTATAGACTCATCTGGGAAATCAAAGTTAGATGGTTGATTCCTAGAAATAGGTGCATTGGCTAGTTGGTTAGTGATAGCCTAGCCCTTGATGGAATTTTGATGAATGAATTTGAGGTTGAGGTCAAAAGAAGAATAATAAGCCAACGTGTGGCATGTTGATGTTGATAGGGTTTGGCATACATATAGTGTAATGGGTCAGTATTAGTAATGATGAAGGTTTTTGATTGAGTAGGTAATGGCGGAGTTTGGTGGTGATGAAAACTAAGGCTAAGAGTTTTTTTGGCGTGGGTATATCTAGTTTTGTAGTCTAGAAGGGTATGGCTTATGTAATAAACCACTTGCTCTCTGGTGTTGGTCATCACGATGAGAAAGCATGACACCTAAAGAATGGTCAGTGGTAGAAATATATAGGTAAAAGGGTTGGTCATCCTTAGGAGGAATGAACATTGGTGGTTGAAGGAGGTATTGTTTTAAGGCCTCAAAGGCTTTATGGCATTCATCATCCCATTTGAATGAAACATCTTTCTTGAGAAGATGATGAAATGGTTGACAATGGTTAGAAAGTTTGAGATAAAATGATGAATAGATTACAACTTACCTTGTAGGCTTCAAAGTTGATGGAGATTAGTGGGTGGAGGCATTTTCCAGAATAGCCTTGACTTTAGTAGGATCAACTTCTATGCCAAAATAAATGATGAAACCTAGGAGTTTTTTAGAAAGTACCACAAAGACGCACTTCTTTGGTTGAAGACGCACACAATACTTGATGAGATGGTCAAAGATGACTTTAAGGATGGGAAGGTGTTTGGTTTGATGTTTAGATTTTAAAGAAGATCATCTACATAATCTTCCAATATGTGATGCATGATGTCATGGAAGATGTAAGTCATGGCTCATTGATATGTAGCACCAACATTTTTAAGGCCAAAAGGCATGACTCGATAGTAGAAAGTCCCCAAGGGTGATGAAGGTAGTCTTGTGTTGATCCTTTGGAGCTAGTAATATTTGATTGTAGCCCAAGAAACCATCCATGAGTGATAGCATTTCATGGCCAGTGGTGAGATCAACTAGTTGGTCAATGCCTGGTAGGGGAAATCATCTTTGGGACAAGCTAGGTTGAGGTCATGGAAGTCCATGAAAATGCAGAGTCCCCTTGTCACCTTTGTGATAGAACGATGTTAGAAATCCATTGGGGATAGTCAATGGGTAAGATGAAGGAAACTGAGAGAAGGTGTTGAAGCTCTTCTTTGACTAGAAGAGCAATGTGAGGATGCATTTTCCCAGCTTTTGTTTGATGGGTTTGGCATTAGGAATGGTTATGATATTGTGGACCATGATTTTGGGTCAATACTAGGCATATCGGCATAGGACCAAGAAAACGTGTTGCTTATGGTCCCGAAGGAAAGAGGTGAAGGCTTCTGTTCAGTAGCATCTAAGGATTGGCCTATCTTTAGAATGTGTGGGTCATCTTGAGTGTTAATGTTGATTTGATGGTGATTCATTCAACATGGTTTGCATCTCAGAAGGTAATGACCGATGAATATAAGAATCTTCCACACCAAGGTAAGTGAGGATGGATTCATCATCCGACATTGAAATGACATTAATAGAAGGTGTATCATCATCGATCATGTTAGGATACAAGAATGGGAGAGAAGAGGGATTTTCCATCATGTTGATAGGTCGAGGTCCTAGGGAAATGGTGTTTATGAAAAAAAAAGTTAGGAGGAATAGATTCGGGATCTATGGACTCCGTGGGTGAAGATGGTAATGTGGGTGAATGAGGTGGGGAAGGTTTTCATCCTAGATGAGGTCGACATGAACCTTCTTGGAAGGTGGTGCATCAAAACCAATGCCACTATGGTCATTGTGTTTATGAGAGGTACAAGAAATGACAGTATGGTGGCCCTATTCATAAAATCCAAAGCCAAATCCTTTCCACATGCACCAGTGGAGGAAAGTGTGAGAAGAAGTGGTGGTTAGTGAGGGAGTGTAGGTCAGATGAAAATGGTTGGGTTTGGGATGGAGGTTCAGGTTTATAGGTGGCCATATCAAGTCCCCCATATGTTAGATTAGTGTGAAGGTGGGGAGGGCCATAAGGAAAAATGTTCACCGATGTGGATGTCATAACTGGGGTGTGACGTAAGTTCCCATACTCTTGTGGGGTGAGGAAGGTGTCGATATTATATAGGTGGTATTCCCCAGAGTGAGGCATTGAAAAACACCTTCTAAGGGATCATAGTTGATATGTGGGTAGTGGGGATAGATGACTGCTAGATGATGGGGAAATAGGTGAGTTAGCGGTAGAGGCTAATAGTGGTAGTGGGGATACAAGGTTAGATGTAGAAGAGGTAGTGGTAGTTTTGGTGGATGGGCTTGTAGGTGAAGGTGAAGTAGGGATAGTGGTAGATGCCTTGACTGGTACAAGCACATCATTGGGCTGGTATAGCATGTTACAGGTCTTGAAAGGTGATGGGTTGGTAGGGATGGTGTAATTATGTCCCTCGTGTTCAAATTTGAGGTAGTGGTGTAAAGTCGAAGGGACACAACCCATGGTGTGGATCCAAGGTGGTCGAGAAACAAATTATACTAGAACTCCCCTTCTAGGACATAGAAAAGTTTTGGGATAGTGCGGGGACCCTACGTGGACATGGAGAATGATGGTACCTAGGGTAGAGGTCATGGCATCATTGAAGGAGTGCAACATAACTGGGTTACCATGCATAATTGGTAGGTATTCACATTTGGTCATATGCATGGGAGGAGATGATGTTAATACTAGCACCACCATCGATCATAACATGTCATATGCATATATTATCGATAAAGATGGAGATGAAAAGAGCAGGGTCGGGGTCATCGGACTAGAAGGGAGTGATCTCTTCATCTGAAAATCTGAGGGGTGACTACTTGGTGAGTAGGTGGAGGCGTAGAGGAAGGTGATGACCTAGTGAGAGAGGCTACGTGGTGAGGGGTAATGATGGAGGCTACGGGTGTGGGGTCATTTGGTAAAACCTCAATAGATTGAAGGACCTCCATGAGGGCTTGATGATGTGACTCAGAGGTTTGGATGAGGTCATATAAAGACATTTTGAGGGGGATTGTGTAGTTGTTTTAGCATTGTGTGATGTGACCCCATCGGAAATAGGATATGTAGGACCTCGAATGGTGACTTTGGGTATGGGTGTGGATGGTATGTTGGGTACGGGGTTGGTTGATGGGCAGTTTCCTTTTCCTTGCCTTTGTCTTTCGGGCATGGTGTGTGAACCATGTTAATGATTGATCATGTTGATCTCAAATCTCGGGGTGGATCAAAGCATTTGGGGGTGGAGATATGGACCATGTTGTCTGGGGTGGATCAAAGAGTTGTGAGTAGGTAATGGAAGAAGATATAGGGAAATTGGTGAAGGTGAAATGGGGTCCTCATCAAGAAGATCGTCATCATCAAAATTTTCTTTGGGAGGACATAATTAGACAAGAGTGGTTTTTAAAGCCTTATAGTTCTCTACATCATGTCCTAGCACATGATGGTAGGCACAAATTTTAGTTTTTTCAAACCCTTTTGGTTTGGGTTTGAGTGGGTCGTAAGGTCTAAGAGGTGGTAATGTGATGACAAAGTTTTGAGGAGATTGGTTAAGATTTTGGTGTAGGACCCTGCTAGTGGATCAAATGGGAGGTGAGTGTGGGTTTGGGTACAGTATGGCTGATTGTGGAGGAAGAGGCTTTATAGGAGGGGGAATGGGTTGGTCCACTAGTTTGGTGTGTGGAGTGGTCTTAGGTCTTGGTTGCATCTATTTAGGTATGGGCATGGTAGAAGAGCTAGTGATGGAAGGTTTGGTTGGTTTAACTACCTTATTGGAGGGTAGTGATTTTAGCTTTAGGTTGCACCTTTTTGGGAAAAGGTGACATGGGTGTACATGATGTAGAGGGAAAATTAGATGGTGGAAGAGGATGGGTTACCCACGGGGGTAACCGAGTTGTTGTGGAGGTGGTTGGTAGAGGTTGGGTAGAAGGTGTGAGTGGAAGAGAAGAAAGTGTCATGGGTAGTGAAGAAGTTATGGATGGTAGTGGTGGTATGGGTGGTAAGAAGGTTACGGGTGATGGCGGAGGTTGTGTGGATCACTTGGGTATATTAGAGGGTTATGTGATGAGGAGGTGGGCTGTTGCGTTCTTGGTTTATTGGTGGAAGGAGGTTTCTTGGCTAGGGTCGAGGGTGAGGTCCTAGGATGGATGGAAGGGGTGAAGGTGATAATGGTGTGGTAGGTGAGGTTGGTGTATGAGGCCTAGGAGGTTGGGTCTTCTTTTTAGGGGCTAGAATAAGTTTAGTGTTGGTTTGGGAAGATGTGGCTAAATCTAATTTGATGGGTGGGTGAGTAAGGTTTGATGTCGGCATGACCCCTAAGGTGGTGATGGGTTTAAGTAAGGGAGATGATATAGGTGGGTAGGTGTTTGGGTGTAGATGTATGTTGGGTTGTGGGAAGAGGTGTGTGTTGGGCTATGGTTGGTGACATGGAAGGTGTTGTAATAGTTGTGGTTGTGTTTGGTTTGGTCACTTGAAACACTTTTGGATAGATAGTGGAGGTGTCGGTGAGTGATAGTTACATTTGGGTTAAAATAGGAAGTAGAAGGCGTCCCAAAGTAAGGCTCTATCAACATAGTCTAGGTGATCAACCAAGCATGAAAATGGTACTATTGTAAGTGGGGTCGATGTGGATCAAGTAGTAATCCCCGTAAAATGTGTTTGAGATATAGGGAAATGGCTAGCCTCAGACTCTGTGGGTAAGAGAGCTGAAAGTAGATCAATGGGATCTTGAAGGTCCGATGGTGAATGGTCATCTAAAGGAAATGGTATTTCTATAGGATCCTCCATGGGTAGAGGAGAGGATGGGCTAGATGAGGTGGACTCTCCTTGTGATGGTGTAGGTTATGGACATGTATCTCCTATGAGTAGGAGAGGTGCCACTAACAACTGCTCATGGAAATTTGAGGGGTCAAAGGTGGCATGCTAATTATAGGCTCTTCCATGGGTGAAGGAGAAAATGAAGGGGTTCCTCTATGGGTGGAGGAGTAGATGAAATAGGTTCTTGTGTAGGTAGGGGGGCTTGGGCTAATATTTCATCTATGGAAGGAACATGAGGCAATTGGGAAGCAATTGGTATGTCATCGAAAATAGTGTGGACCTCACGGACATTGCTATCATTGTTTGAAGTGTCACCAACTTGGTTGGAAGATGGGGCATGATTAGGGAATGGATTCTTGAAGATATGTAGGTTTTGGTTAGTGGGTGCATTTGGGCTATCCAAGACTAGATCTCCATTGTCTAACATTTCTTGGATGATATTCTTGAAGGTGATGTAGTTATTATCATTTATGACCTTTGACATGATGATAGTTGAAAAAGTCATGTTCTTTATACCATGTGGGCATGGGGCACTCAGGGTCAAAACTAGTGTGTGGTTTTATAGGTGGAAGGGTAATGGCACCAGCCTTAATAAGATTTTCCAAAACAGAAGAATAAGGTTCTCCTATTGAAGTGTACTTTCATTGTTCTCATATGAACTAGAAAGCTTGGATGGGAGAGAGATTAGAAGGAGGTTTGGTTGGGTTTGATGGGTGAGGGGGCCAGCTTTGAGAACTATGGCATTGGAAGATCCTTTGGGTTTTGAATAGTTGTTTTGGGGTTTTGAAGATGAAGAAGCATCATTTGATTTGAACGTGATGTTCTTGTTATAAGCAACTGAATTTTCTTCTCTTCGATAGCACAAATTTCCAATTTCCGTGCCATGGTGAATGCCTCGTCAAAAGTGTGAAAGGTCTGCACCTAGGGTTGGTGAGATGTGTCTAGTGCAAGCCCAAGTAAACAACTCTATGAGTTCAGTTTGAGGTAATTGAAATGTGAGCTGGTTAATTAGGTTTGCGCGTGATGAAAAAGTCAATGATAGACTCATCATCATCGTATTATCGTGTGGAATAAAGATCAGTCATGGTGACTTTCTTAACAATGTTGATTGAGAAGTGGTCTAAGAAGGCTTGGGATACTTGATTAAATGAGTAGATGGAGTGTCTTGGTAGCCCACTGTACTAGTCCAATGTAAGTCTGTCAGGGACATGGGAAGGTCCGTAGGAGTAAAGCATCATCATGGGTGATCAGGTAACACCCATGTTTGAAAGACCACAAATGTTGTTGTGGGTCTTCTTTACTATTGAAATGGTTGAATTTTGGCATTTCCCAATGTACAGGTATGGGTGAATAGGGATGGATGGATGAATGGGCTCATTATAGATTTCATCATAGGTGAGAGAATTGCGTGAGCTAGAAACTGATGCTTCTAGTGTCTGCATCCTTTCCATCATTAATTTGATGAGGTCATTGGTAGGTTGTGATGGAAGGGCTCCTCTTGTGGCGTAGGAGGGCTGGTATTGAACATGTGATGTGGGTGGCATTCCAGTGTATGGTGATGCCGAATAGGAAGGTTGAGAATAGGGACCGACATAGAGGGCATATATCTAGAATGGGTGTGACAGATGAGATAGGGGTTATTGATAGTATGTGTATGTAGGTGGGATGGTCATAGTGACTCTAGTAGTGATTGGGGTAGAGATTGTGGGATGGAGAGGAAAGATTATGGAATGGAGTAGGGTCACCGACACCACATAGGTGGTTGTGTTACAATTGGTATCTGTGAGACAATGGGTGCGAGATGAGGTTATGGTCTGGGTGGTGATGAGGGGACAACAGATACTATGGGTGTGATTGATACTGTAGATGCAATGGTCATAGTGGGTATGGGGCCTAGTTGTGAAACCACTAGGGGTAAAGTAGGTGAAGGTAATGCCACATTAGTAGGGGCTGATGCAGAAGTGGGAATAAGGGTAGGAGAGATGGATACAGGCATGCCATATATCAACTGACCTAAGGAGTCCGAGTGGAAGAGTGGGAAAGGTAGAACTATAAGGCCATGGGATTCTGATCAAGGAGTCATGAAAATTCTTTTCATCACCTATGGAAATGGTGGTAGGTAGGGTTGGATCCATGGGTGATAGGATAGAGGGTGGTGAAGGACTAGGTGGGAGTGGTTGATGACTAGCATGGAATATAAGAGTGTTAGCTTGATTACGAGTCAACACCATGTGAATGAATGTATATCAGGTGATGTTGTATCCTATGAGATGACACAAAGAGTAGTGGGAATGAAGAAAATAGGTGTTTATAGGTGGATTTGGGTAATGTATCAGTTGAGATTCAACACAGGGTAACCAACAATGGTTAAGGATGACCGATACTGGTTCAGGGGTAATCGACATCGGTTACTATGAGACAGAACAATTTTACCAAATGAGGAAAAGACTGGTGATGGTCAGATGAACAAGTTGTATGATGATTGTTTATCAAATCATAGAGAGTACTAGAGACTCACAGAACTTTGACAACAAAGAAAATGAAATAAGTGTTCTTTGGGAAATTTAACCAAAAAAATAAAAAAATGATGTTGGTTAAAAAATCGATGTTAAGGTCGGGAGGGGGACCGATCTTGTGGATAAACCGATGCCAATTACTATGAAAATTGGAAAAATGTAGAAAAATGGATTGTTGTGAATTTGAGTCAGATAAATAATCAACCCAGAGGTCTGGAGATGATGTAATGAAGTCTGACACACTCAGAAGAAGTCAGAATACTCCAATTGTGATTGTGGAGTGTAAGGAAAAAGAATGGAAAAATGGAGAAACGTATCCTCACACCTCAAAATGCACATCAATCAAATGCTAAAAACACGTATCTAACAAGTGATTTTTAATGTGTTGAGCTTATGCTATTTAGAAGACTGACTCATGAATTTAGAGTAGAGTTTTTGGTGAGGAAGGCTTCCTATGAAGAAGGATATCTAAAAGGAGAGGTTTCAGGTTATGTTATGGTGGGGGGGGCCATCCTCTGAGGTAATGACTTGATAAGTAATGAGTTGGGGAGTACCTACCAATCCTCTGATCATGTGATCATTTGACAGCATTCCTAGGTAAGATGTTGTTTAAGAAAGATGTGTATATTTCAATTTTGTGTAGTTTGGTAAGACAAGAGAGAGAGAGAGAGAATGTGCTTTCTATGATTCTTTGTGTCAACCATCAGTTGGGCATGACTTCTAGCATATAGGTTGCCCTCATTTTAATGTGAGCTAAATGTAGAAAATTAGAATGTAATGCAACCAATTTTAAGCCCAAATAAAAAAATTACGTTCGATGAAGCAAATGATGAATAAGAGAGGGTATGCTCTTTCACTAAATGCAGAAAGCAAGAAAGAAGAATGATTCTTTTTAAATGCACCAAGAGAAATGTTTCTTTTAGAGAAATTAGAAAGAAGAGAGGATTACCAGAGAAGAAGATTAATGTGTAAGCCTTTTAAAGGAAAAAAACACACAATTTTTCCTAGGAATGAAGAAAATGCAATAGAACCCCTGATGGGTCCCACCAGGCGTGCCAAAATGTTTCACCATTTTCTTTACGTTATTGAGATGAAACAGATAAGGGTAAGGGCCAAGGAGGAATACTGTTTATGTTGGTTGGTTGATGGTTTTTGCATGTGTTCTGACTTCTCAATCCAATGTTGATTGTGAGAGCTTCCTTTTGGCTAGGAGGAACTACCTGAAATAGAAAACAAGACCACAAAAGAAGAGTTAAATAATATATGATAAAGTGGACTACCTAGTGTGTGCTAGATCTAGGAAGTGTGATACTCCTAGATGGTTGTCAATCCATTGTTTAAAACAACTTAATGTGAGAAATAAAAAATTCCTATTGTAGTTGATATGATTTAGGTATTTCATTCAAGCACAATAAGAAAATCTAACATAACAGGCTAGGCTATAGTTAGATATGAAGGGTAGGTAGTTGTCAAGGTGTTGGAACTAGTCAGGGTTAGGTTCTGGGTTGTTTGGGTCACTTGGTAGAAGGTAGGTTGGCTCTGTTATTGGAAAAGGTGTAAAACACAGAGACCGATGTCGGTCTAGTATAACCGGTGATGGTTTAGGAGAGACCGATGATGGTCATGGGTAACTGGCATTGGTATAGTCGGGTGACAATAGTTCAATAAAAACCTTATTACAGAGTCTGGGTGAGGTTAGATAGAGCTAAAGGAGGGGATGGCGAGGTCTGTGGGAATGTTGAGAACACTCAGAGAGGTGGAAGGGCCAGGATAGGTGATCTGATAAAAGGGTGGGTGAGGTTTGAGTTTGTCAAAAAGTAGACTATGAAGGAATGGGAATATTAATGGAAGAATGATAACAAAAATGATAACAACCCTATGGATAGGATAAGAAGGGAAGTGATCAGTGATAAAAGCACTTACCAATGTTATAGGTCAATGGTTGGTGGTGGTGATGATTGGTTGGTGAGATGGAGCTTGGTGCAATAGTGATGCTTCCCGAAATGTCACCATGAGTGCAAATGCTTTTGGATCTATCCTGGTGCTGGCTATGGATGTAGTAGGTGTGAAAAGGCTTTGGTTCTTCTTGCATGTAGTTCTCTTCTTGTCTCCTTGATCTCAGAATGTGCCAACCCAAAAACAAGGTTGCTAAGGTGAATAAATGGTAACCGACGACGATGGTTCCTGGTTGTCGGGATTCCCTAGGTTTACTAAAAATATCGGTTTAGGGATGAGGTTTGTTCATCGGTTAAGGTGGGATTCCCTAGGTTTACTAAAAATAACAGATCTATTCATTGATTTTTTGGATCTAGGTTATTCTCTTTTCCCGGATCTAAATGGATGTTACCTTTTTATGAGTGGGAAGGTGGTTAGAGGGATAATAGGCATTGATTTTTAGGGTTAAACTAAGTCTTAGCTCATTAAGGTAAGTGGGACCAAGTCTTAGTTAGTTATGGAAACATGTCAAGAATAGGTCTAGGGTGAGGTGGCTAGGTGAGGTGGAGGGGTGAGGTGGAAATTAGCTTAATTAAAATAATTAAGTAATGAATATTATGAGGATGGGTATTAATTTTAATGGGATAAGCTAATAAGTTTGTGTTCATTGTTCTAATCTAAATTTGAGGGACCAGGGAGAGAGAATACATAAAATAAAAGCCTACACTAAAGCGGTGATACACCAGAAAGGAGGGTGTGAGAGTAATCTCCAAATGTGTGAAAAATACTGAGGCAAAGTGCACACTAGAAGAGGTGATGACAGTTCACCATAATCTAGCAAAATGCATTCACAACAATATTCCAAGATACACAATGTTAGTGAATTCTGCAAGAACATAATAATAGACACAATATTCTTGTAGAAAGATAAAAGGGGCAAGAAGAATGCAAAAACACAAGCAGGGGAAGATACATCCACAAACTTTGTATTTTAGGTATGCGATCACCTTCCCTATTACAAGATAAGGGCCTGGATCACCATGCAAGGAGTCCACTACAAGGGCCTGCAACACTCCGGCTTCCAAAGTAATTTTGGCAGAGCTTTGCTACCCAAAAACTCTCTCCTTTACAATGAGCCCAACACTCCAATTTATAGAAAAAATGAGAAGGAGAAGAGAAGGGAAAATGGAAATCCCAAAATCTGTCCTTCAACCACCTGTAAGAAGCATTAAATTGAGTGAAATTATTGTATATTACTTGCAAAAGGCTCCCCATACTGTCCCATGTACCAGAGAAAGAATGATGACCATGCCTCTTAATTGCACTCCCAGCTACCAAATAAAACATTGTTCAACCTGGCCACGTTTTCTTAAAAAAATCAATTAATTTCTGATCAAATATAGAATTTCTTGACTTTTTTGCATTGGGCTGAACCACGATTCCAACGGTACCAATTTTGTGCAATTTCGTTTAGAAATGCAAAAGTTATGGTCGAGTGCGGGCAGCTATTTTGGGTCTAGCAGGCGTTTTCTGTCATTTGACGGGAATGAACATTAACTGACTGGAGCCGAATATGTTTCTCTTAATTAAATATATCTACCCTCATTAAAAATAAGAAATCTAGTTTCTGTGGCATAGAGACGCCGTGCTGCGTTCGAAAAGTCCAATTTTGTGAAAATCGGAGCTCTGGGTCAAAAGTTATGGCCGTTTGAAGTTTCGCAGGTCAAACGTTGACTTTTCCTCTTCTGTCTTCGCCCATTTCGCGCTTTCGTGTCCCACGCGCCCTCGCGTATTTTTGTCCCAGCTGTCCCGGATGAAAAAATCCTTCAGCGATCCGCGCTTTTGCGCCCCACGCGTCCCTCTCGTATTTTTGTCTGGGCTGTCCGGGACGAACCTTCGGCCATTTCGCGCTTTCGCGTCCCACACGCCCCTCGCGTATTTTTGTCCCGGCTGTCCCGGGACGAACCTTCGCCATTTCGCACTTTCGCGTCCCACATGTCCTCGCGTATTTTTGTCCCGGCTGTCCCGGACGAACCTTCTCGCCATTTCGCACTTTCGCGCCCCACGCGTCAACGCGTATTTTTGTAGCATTAGGAGACTAAGACTTAGCCATTTTTCATGATTTTTCCTGCCCGAGCCTGCTGCCTTCTTGGGGGTGAATTTTGGATAACACTAATTCTACCTCCCAACCTTACTCGTAATGGGTAACTCACCTTTCTCAAAAGTGTCTCTCAAGTATGTCATCATGGGTGGCCTTCTTTATAAATTTAGCATTGACGGTATCCTCTTATGATGCCTTACAAGTTATGAAATTCCCTACACCATTAAGGAGGTTCTGATGGAATTTGTTGATCTCATTTTAGTGGCTTGGTTGTCGCCAAACTCATCCTTCACCTAGGCTATCATTGGCCCACCCTCAACCGTGATTGTTGTGACTATGTCAAATGTTGTGTGAAATTCCAGCAACATGCTAATCGTCATCGCACACCTAGTCATTACAGTCGCATGAGATATTTTTCCTTTCTCTCAATGGGGTTTGGATCTTGTCGGTGAGATAAATTCTCATTCTTCACAACAGCATCAATGGATTATTACCGCAACCAAATTATACAATAAATGGGTAGAAGCCATCCCCCTCATCTCTACAAAATCAGAGAAAATTTGTGAATTCATCAACCATCACATTATTTGTCACTTTGGTGTCCCTCACCACCTCATCACTGATAACGAAAAATAATTAAAAAAACCCTATGGAAACTTTGTGATGCCTTTAGTATTTAACTTAGTTTTTCTTCACCTTACTACCCACAAATAAATGGCCAAGCTGAATCAACCAACAAAACCTTGAACAAAATTCTTATGAAGGTGGTTGACGATATGGGAAAGGATTGGCACACACACATTCCTTTTTCTTTATGGGATTACCATACTAGTATTTTTACCTCAACTATGGCCACACATTTTTATCTGGTCTATGGTATAGAGGTTTTCCTATGTCTCAAAGTCCATATTCCATATCTTTGTGTTTCACACAAAGAGATGCTTAAATATGATGACTTTTTCTATGAACGCTTGGCACAACTTGAGTTATTAGACGAATGTCATCTTAATGCTCTTAATCATATTCGAATCTACTAATAACATATTAAACATGCCTATGTCAAATGTTTCCATGAACAAACCTTCCATGTTGGTGACCTTGTCCTGAAGGAAAATCAACATGTAACTAAAGAGGAGAAAAGTAAATGGGAAAAATTCACTCCTAATTGGCTTGGACCTTATATCGTTACTCATACCTATGGATTAGGTGCTTATCGTTTGTCTTCACTCAAAGGTAAACCCAAACCTAAGCCCCTAAATGCCTTGCATCTTAAACCATTCTACTGTTGAATTAAGTCATATATCACCTCTTGTCTATTAAACGCTCATCCCTTGAGCACTGTTCACCTTCCATTTTACCTATTTTAAGGATCAACGACTAAACCAAGATCATGTGATTACCCATCACTTTTTTAGCCCTATATTCAATATGAGGGCCATGACCCTACTCATGGCATGATTCTCATGGATACTTTTTGTCTTTTTCAAGTATGGAATCCCATGGTCATTCATAATGTAAATTCTCTTTTCCATAGTTAGCCTTTGTGTGCTATGGTTTTTCCTTCAAACCAAGAGCCTATTTTCTCTATAGTCTTGTCCATGAATTAAAAGTCCAAAAGAAAAATAATTTCAAAATTACAATGGGATTCAACTCCTTAAGTCAAAATTCTAGCAAAAAGATGATTCCCTCAAAAAGGACACATATTCTCTCCGATCTCACTATTATAAATAGATACTCCTTGAAGGATAGATATACAAATCTATCCATATTATACTTAGTCTCTCATCAAAAGATGACTATTCTTGCAAAATAAAATAAAATATTCAGAAGCTTCCCGCATCGATCAACTTCACGAAGACCTCAAGGAGATAATATACTCATCCCACATAGAATTCCCACATCGATTAGTCTATAAAAAAATGATAACTTTTTTTTTGTCATGGAATTTCCTATTTTGATCTTAGGTCTCTTACCAAGTAGGCATGTTGTCTTACACTAGGTGATGCTAAACACCAACCATTTTCAACTCATTGACTTTTTCCCCTAAATTTCCTATCTTCTCAAGGGACTTTCCCTAAACACGACATTTTGTGATCATGTGACTTTCTTCACCCTTAACATAGTCAATCATGCAATGCCTTTAGGGTCTTATGTTCATAAGACAATATTTGGTATGGTAGACTCGTTATGGTTCTTATCAATTAGGTGGATATTTTTTTGTCACCTCTTACCATTCACCTTCTTCATTACTTATTGATTACCCTATACAGGACTAGACCATTGATACCTATGTTTTAGGGATTCCCCTTTCACCAACATCAATCATGCTTAAATGACCTGAACCCAACCCTACCTAAAATGACCTAAACCCAACCAGGCCTCAATGACCTAGACTCAATCATGCCTAAAACCTACCCACCCATTCCACTACCTCATCTTATTTTTCCCTAGCTTATGGGAGAACTACATTGGCTTGAGGCCCCTTTTTGCCAGGGCTATGTAGGAAGCACTGAGGGCATGGGGCCCTTGGAGGTTAGCTCAACCACTCTCTACCCTAACCAATTTCCACCCCCCATTTTTCTATTCACATTCTACCTTAGTTTTCATCTTATACACTACTTGGAAATTAAACAAACATACAAGTATACAAACATGTATATCTACCTATTTCTTACATCATCATATCATACATTAATCATTTCACATTTCCATCATATCAAATATTTTGGACATTTACACCATAACATACATATTCATCATCATTCATTTTTCCATGCTACCAATAACTTGGAAATTAAATCCAACCCATAAACATAACCAAATCATGTGTAGCTAACCTAACTCAACCATTCCTAACTGGTCTCACTCCACCATGCCTAACTGACCTAACTACACCATGCCTACATGACCTAGACTCCACCATGCCTATTTGACCTAGACTCCATCATGCCTAGCTGACCTATACTACATCATGCCTACATGACTTGAATCCACCATGCCTAATTGACCTAGTTTCCACCCATACATAAATAACAATGGAAATTAAAACATAGGTAAATCATCCATACCATAAATCTCATCATTTATAACAATGAAAGTATGTGTATCAATACAAATATACACCAATACAAATACATACAAGTATCTCTCGAACGCTAGATACATCCTCATCATCTTCACACACAAAGTTAGTATAGGATCAAAATCTCAAAACCCTCATATAAATCCTCACCATATTTGGAACGAAGGACCAATATAGGATCAAAATATAAAAACCCTCATATTAAACTTCACTATCATGGAACATAGGCTGGTATATATAAAAAAATACACTTATCATATCTAGTGACTAATCATCACCCCACATGATATCCATACTTGTCTCATATGTCTCCTCCTCCACTCGACCCCTCTCCCACCTCTACCATACCAAAATCTACCTCAAACCTCTCCACCAATCACACGTCTCCAAATGCACTAGTGGACCCATCTACTTGGCTCCTCTCAACACTTAGTCACCTCCACCTCAGCCTGGTCCAATACCTTTTCTTTTCCCCCAAAAAATTCATGAGTCACTTAGCTCTATCATTTTCTCAAATTCAACAACAATGATTCCATAAAATATGGTAATTTCAACTTTATAACCCTAACCTGACATGACCAACGTTGGTCATACAAAACCGACATTGGTTGCCTTATAACCGGCATCGGTCATCTGCTAATACCATTTCCTCCATGTTTTTCCTATTTTGACCTAACCTCATTATTGTCCCATAACTTTTGGCATTACCAACACTTCATAGACCCTACCCACAAGCCTCAACTACCCATACAATTCCTTAATTACGTTTAGGGATTTGTTATTTTACCTATACCTTGGCCTTACCCGTGCCATGACCTATTTACCTGGACCTGACCTAATTTTTGTGACCATTGAACTTGTGTACTTGTTATACCTTAAGATGTTGTTACCTATGTTATTTTAGCCTAACAACCATACCTTGCTTATTGTCATGTCATTTATCCCAACCAAACGCATAGTTTACCTTATCTTACCTAAACATTCATGTACCTAACCTACATTGTGTTTCTCGGACCATATCCCTTACCATAGATATGTGAATTACTTCACCCTTTTTGGATAAACATATCGACCTTGGATGATGTAGATTTTGCAAGCTCTTCAACTCGATACCATGTTTTAGTTTATATGTGTGTGAGTTCAATTTCCATTACCATTACCCAATTTGATGCCCATTACCTATTACCCGATCTGATCATTACCCTTTACCCAAAGTACCCATACCCTTCCCCACCTACCTTAACTTCCACCAACAACACATTTATCAAACCACTCACCAACTCCATCTAACACCTCATCGGTTCCTGGTTTGAGGGGGTCACCTTCCACTCAAACTGGGGAAACCCCGCTCTTACCCATACATGGTACAATCACTTCCTTTTTTTTCATCATTGCTTATTAATACAATCTACGTGACAAAAGGGGGAAAAATGTAGACACCAAAATTAGGTCATACTACCCTTATAACCCCTTTAATTAAATTAACCATACCTTACCTATTCATATCCCATAATGCACATAATAAAATTGAATTAATTACTTTAATTAACATCCTCACTTAAACATCTCACCTAACCAACTCACCTAGCCACCTCACTCCATGACCCACTCAAACCCCATTAATGACCTAATACAAAGTCTAAGCCTATCCTAACCAACTAGGACTTAGTCTAAACCTAGACTTAACTCCTATTAACAAACCTAAGAGGACTCTTACTCATTCTTCCATGATCTATCACTCAAGACTTGTATGAATATTGAAGACCATGCCAAAAATAGAAACAATCAGACTATTTTTGGCCAACCTATATATGCCCACCTTAACAAACTCTGGATATACCTCAACCGACATGGTCCCCTAACTATTGTCAGTTAGATTAAATACATTTCCAAAATCCTTTGTTGAGGTTGGTAATTCGATTCAGGATCTCATACGAATAGAGACTTGGAGCACTCAAATTTTCTGAAGCACTCAAGAAGAGGAAAACACATGATAATACTACCAACAACCATTGGCATCCATCATCTTATTCATGATAAAAATTCACAGAGAGAGAAGAACGAAGGTTCAAACTTTCATGGAATGAACACAACTTCTCTTCTCTCTTAATATTAGCCATCACCGTCCTCATCACCTGCACTCTCTAGACCCATTATTTAGTAAGTACCTAATATCTCTTCTTTTATCTCTGTTTGCTTTTAGTAATATTTATTATTCATATCAGTAATTTATTCTTTTATACATTCATACACCTCCCTTCCTCCCACCAACTTATCACCCTACCATACATGGACCTTCCACCTATCTTCCCCATCCTAATCATCTCTGAACCTTTTAGACCATTCCATGACCTCACCCCCACCATTTCCAACCTTTGTGTAATCACAGAGAGTCTGAAGACAATTTCTAAGAGCTTTTTATTAACTACCCCTATTGACACTAGTTAGCCAAATGATGTTGGTTATCCTCCAAAACCAACATCGGGCCACATAGCCAACATCAATTACTATGTCGGAAACATACCTCGAGACAGTGAGCTCATACCCATTCCCTAACAACCCATAATCACTCCTAATCTTTACTAGATGTTACCCAGAGCTTGTACTAGACCTGCAACCCAATACCAGCCCATCACCGATCCATTTTGATCTCAATCACCTTTTACCTGACCTTTATTTTTTTGTACGATATACCTAAATCATTTCAATTCCAATAACATTGTTATTTCATGTTTATTTTGGATAACATTAATACTATTATTTAAAAAGTGGATTTACTATTGACTGTTTAGGAAGCATCATGCTTCCCGGATCTAGCTTCTGCTAGGCAGTCCACTTGTTGTTTTATTTAACTCTATCTAGTGGTATTGTTTTACATTTTACAGGTAGTTCCTCTTAGCCAAAATGGAGTATTCACAACCATCATTAGATTAGGAAATCAGAACGTGCACACAACCTTAAACCGACATCATAAACAAGTATTCCTCCTTGGCCTATCACCCTCTATCTATTTCATTAATTTGTTAAGAATCCGGTGAAACAATATTATATGTCTCGATACATAATTTTATTATCCATGAGAATAAAAATACGATCAATGTAATATTAAAGTTTCAATATTAAATTTTCTTGGTAGGCGTGATTGATTCCTCTCAGGATGAGACCAAATTTGAATCGTAGACAAATTTCACTTAAAAAAGGAAGAGACAAATGCATACATTCAATAAAGCATTTTTTTCTAATAATCAGACACAAAAGCAACCATTATATTGATAATTACAACAGAAAAAAATTCCCAGACATCTTAAAGCTGAAAACATTAAAAGAGGAGGATATTTTATGCATTACAATGATAATCACTCTATTTAATTACAAGAAAATCATAAACCTCCAATAGCTAGTCATAATCCAACTCGAAAAGAATTAGTATGAAAAAATTCTGTATTATATGCAACATCTGACACATTCTCCGTAGAAATTTAAAGTCGACACAAATAGCATGAAATTATTGATTTTGTAAATCTAAGATAAAATTATATATTGAAAATACTTTAGATGTACTTAACAATTAGTAAAATTATATGAATCAAGAGTGAGAAAGAATCTTGGTTGTTTGAGTAGTGCATTTATTTAGTGCATTTTTAAAGATGCTTTCATGTGCTTATTACACCAAATCTCATTACGAGACTTTGCAACCATCAATAAAGGAGTAATGGTGATTTTTTCAGAAGGACATGAAGGGTCCTCATGAAAACATGGAAACATTATGGTTCGGATTTTTAATATCGGTTGAGGGACTATTGACATAGATAACATCACCTCCTCTAAGTTGGGAAATGATAGTATTGTTGTTAATGTGTCCTCTTTCTTCCTAGATGAGGGGACAATTTCACAATGATATTCCAAGTTTCGCTCCTTCATCGATATAGGTACCTTTCCTACACCATAAAAGATGGAGTTCCTTTTTGTAGGGTAAAAAGTGTACAATTTGAATTGTGTTATTAAAGTTTTGTTGTGGAAGATATATTGCAATTTCTTCGTGATTGGTTGTTGAATGGACCTTACCACTATGAGTTTTGATGGAAAACTCGTGAGAAATAAAATTATCATTCTATATCTACAAAAATATATATAACTTAGAGTTTATATATAATTTCCTTTCTAGTTATTTATAATTTTAAGATTTTCTTAAATTCAATTTGTTATTCAAAATTTATATGTCACCAATACAACCCCACTATTAATCATATATTCTTTCCATATACTATCGACACACCATCGTTGAAAATAATAACACAAAAAAGAAATGGGCATAAAGTTTTCACAAAATAGGGCATCTAGGTCATCAAATCAGCTTCAATAGGACCTTTAACAAACCGATTTAGTTGTTTAGGTATGTATTTAGTTGTTCTCCATTTAAATTGATATTTAAGATTTTTCTTAATTGAATTTTGAGATTTGTTTTAACATTTTTTTCCAAATTTGAGCTCTAATTTAAATTTGAATATTATTAATATATTGCATACTTTTACTAACTAATTATTCCATGAATATAATTTCCAAGACATGAACTGCTTAAATATAGACTAAACACGTTAGATCTTAAATTAAGAAAATAAGAAAACTCCTTCTTCATGTACATTGTACAATATAATTTGATGGTTTAATTAGTTAAAATCTCTTTCGAATGCTAAATATGAGCTACATTTCTATCATTTGGCTAAAAATCTTGGAAGGAATTAAATATCAATGACTTTTTGTATCAACTTTTCTTGTGTGCATGCCCGAGCTTGAATATGATAATGAATTTTTTTGGGGTTTTCTTGTCTTTCTTGAATATTATTTTTGTGTCCTTACTACCCGATCCTCCATAAGTAATTTCAATTGTTGGGTTTCCATCTCAGCACACCTCTTAAGAAAGAACCTTTTTTTTCCAAAAGTACATTTTGTTTCCCTTCACGCTTCTAATGTGTGCTTCACCTACATTATTCACATCTTGTAGTCACAAAATCACGCACTTGGATATTACATCTATACCACCAAATATGTTATTTTATAAATGGATCTCGCATAAACAAATTATTCACTAATGACCTATCCCCTAGTCCTGTCATTAGTAAGCTTTCCGTCTTCGTCATTTTTCTTGCATAGTTGTCATTTATTTGCACGAGTTCTCGTCGTCTCTCAAGAGTCTCGGGTTTCGATATTTGGTCATTTGTCATCTCTATTCCTTGACTTGGGCACCTGAGGTAGTATTGAGGTGCCCATGGGTGTCCCAATCATTAATTTTAGGAACCCCGGTCCCGCAACACTTATACTTAATATATTTGTTCAAGGTCGGTATTTTTCATTTTCCCTTTTATTCCCCTCAAAGCACCCCAAACACTACAAAGAAAATAAAAAAGATAAAGAAGGAATTCTAGCACCATTTCCACCTAATTAGCTAGGGCTCTAAGTCTAGGAATGTAACATTAAGATGGAATCTTAAAAAATGCTTAACTAGTATAAAAACAATGCAAAACTAACTAAACATGCCTACTAATATGATTAATTACCGAACATGGGCCTAAATAAACCTGAGGGGTAATGAAATGGTTACGAGTTACTATTCAAAAAATGGTGAAATGACCTCTCCAAATGACTTGTTCAATCACTTTAGATATTCATCTACTAACCTTGTTGAATGTTTGGACTTGGCTTAGAAATCATATGTATTATATGAGATGCAAATCAAATCATGGTGTAAAATATTAAGGTAAGAGGTGAACTATTTTTATAGTTTTCATTTTGGGAGAAACTTGTATTTTGGTGCATGTGGGACTAAAATCCCCAAATTAGATTATAATTTCTAATCATGATTAGGCCTTGCTAATTACAATTAGTGAATTACCAAGTGATTAAGAGGTATGAAGCCTTAATCAACCACTTAGGGTTAACTAGAGGTTAGGAGAAGATTTTGAAACTTGATGAGACATTGTGGAGGTGAATGGGATGATTTTGAGTGGTTGGAAAAGGGGTTTGAATCAATACTAGGGTATATTGACCAAATCAAGGTCAAAATAGGCTTATTTAGCCGATAACTACTAATTTTCTATTTTGAAGAGGATTTTGAATTATGATTCATTATAAAGTGGAATCCTCAATGAAAAAGAGGATTGGTGATCAACGAAGTGTTTGGTAACCAAATAAAGTGGAAAGAGAGTGAGAATGAATTGGTAAGAATGAGAGTGATTTGTGTGAATTGGTAACCAATGAAGTGTTTTAGTTAATTAGTAAAGATCACTAATTATAAAAAAATTGGTGAGAATGAGAGTGATTTGTGTGTTTTAGTAATAAGATTGCAAAAGTGGAATTTAGGTGTCTACATTTTCCCCGTTTGAGGTGAAGTTAGTGACTTCACTTGAATATAGAAGAAAAGCATAAACAGGTAAAGTTTTGAAGAAAAATTAGCAAGATGAAGGATTCCCCCTCAAGTGTCGATGGGGTGATAGAAGAATTCAATAGATGATCAAAAATATGATTGAAATGGATAGAAGAAGATAGGTTAAAGCAGACGCAAAACCCTTTGGTATTGAGAAGGAATGAGGATAGGGATAAATGTGGTTGTTTATTGCCCCGGTTGAGTTTTTAGGAGAGAAATTAGTAATGGTAATAAATGATAATGGAGAAGAAATGATCAATGGAGAAATATAGGAAAAATCCAACCTTTGCATCAATTCTTTCCATAAGAAACCTATTTATATCATTTTTCCCCTATGTTTACATCATCAACCTTTATTTAAAATAAAGAAAAGTGTAAGATAATATGAAAAGCTAAATTACTAACAATTGGTTCTCGCTAAAAATACGTAACTCCATGTAACATACATTATGCAATGAAATACGAGATAATAAAATGATATTTCAGTCCATGCAACATAGATTATGTAATACAATATGAGAAATTAAACCAACTAACCTAACACGAAACCAATACAATCACACACACTCAAACAAACAACGTGTAAGCATAAACAGTTGCACTAATGTTTTTGTTATCAAGTTACAATTCCTGAATGTTTGTGTTGTAATGACAAGGGTTAAAAATGGTTCCCAAGAAAGGATATATGCAAGGAGAATAATGGAGCACAAAAATAGTCCCATGGAAAAGCTTTTGTTTTCTACGACATAGTCCCTAACAACTCACTCATTGCAGGAAGACCGACATAGCATAAACCGAGATTTTATTAATGGCGGTAGATCACAATGATCTATAAGTTATTTGAGACTAGAATAAGAAAAAACCGTAGAAATATGCTTTTTTAAGACATACTTCAACATTTCAAGAAATGCAATTGAGACAGGATTTAACTCCGTATATGTTGTTTACCATTTTATAAAATTTTAAATTTTTACAAATTTTTAATGATTTTATCAAATTCTTTTTGAAAAATTGTGATTGTTTTGATTTGATATTTTTTACGAAAAAAATATTATAAAAGAAATAACGAAGTCGTGAGACAACTTTAAAAGTGACCATAAGGCAAAAAATTCCTCGGGTAGTAGAAAAGGCCACCGAGAAGCAAAAATATGCCCCATTGTAACGAAAACATGCCAAAATTATTATTTATGTAAAATAATCACCGCGGCAAGTGTGAGAGGATTTTTAGAAGAAAAACGGTGGTCTCTAGACATTTTGGGAGAGAGAAACACAATGCGAGAAGGTAAAAATGAGCATATAAGCCACCGCGGCAAGTTATTTTACCACATTTTGCTTACCATTTGACTATTGATTTGAGCTCTGACCTACGGGAGGAAATGGAAAAGATAGTGAATTGAAGGCATCATGCGAGACCACGTGAGGGACTACTTGAGGCTTCAATGGATGGACCAAAGGTACACAACCCTTCTCTTTACCCTGATAATTTGAAGTTTTAGCTAAAAATATGTATTTTCAAGAAAAATTAGGGCAAACCAAGGGGGATGCCTATGTTGGTGTAGTGTGGGCGCTGGGCACCTATGTTGGTACTCTTTTTGCATTTTGATTTTCCTGTCGGCATGGATGGGCACCTCGGCACCTATGTTATGCTATTTTTGACTTTTCTCGACATTTTCTTGCTAGCATGGGCACCTATGTTGGCTCAAATTTTTAATTTTTTGAGTCTTGTTTGCTAGCATGGGCACCACGACACCTATGTTGGCTCAATTTTTTGATTTTTTGAATATTGTTTTCAGCATGCGTGCACCTATGTTTGCTCTATTTTTGGTTTTTTGATTTGGTTAGGTATCATGGGCACCTAGGCACCTATGCTAGCCTAGTTTAACATTTTTTTAAATTTTGGTAGGCAACAAGGCACCTAGGTGCCTATGTTGGTTCAATTGTTTTATTTTCACATTTTGTTAGGAAACATGGGCGCTGAGTGCCTATTCTTGCCTAGTTTTACACTTTTGAAATTTGGTGGGTAGCATAGGTGCCTGGGCACCTATGTTGTCTCACTTTTTTTTTTTTTTGGTTTTTTACCGCAACATGGGTGCCTAGGTGCCAATGTTGGCAATGTTTTTTTTTTTTTTTTTTTTTTTCCCACCTGACGTGTGAGCCTCGGGCACCCATGTTGAGAATATGGTGTTGGTACACACAAGGGGGCGCCTATGCATAAAATATAATTAAAAATTACTTTTAGGCAAAAACTTAGTTTTTAAAAAACCCACGTAGAAGAAAAAGGTGAAATATAGAGAAATTTAATGATGGAATAGAATAATAACATGATAAACTAGAATTTTTTAGAAGAAATTACATGGTAGAATAGAAGAAAAACTATAATAATTGACTTCATTGGCTCAACAGATGTACTTGGATGTGCTAGGGGCGCGGGAGTGACATGGGTGGCTTCTGACCTACGAGGCTATGCTTAGACATCCAGACCTAAATTTTCTTAGAGATCACCCTGGATGTGACAGGTTTATCCTATATAGCTTGTATACCACATATCACTTTTGATCATAGTCTATGCATAACCTTATTTGAGAGAGATAGCACAACAAGAGCCAAATGTAGACACCAAATTTGTGTCACACTCCCCTTGGCCCCCTTTCAATTAATTGATGTAAGGTGTTCACCTAATCACGACCCCTTTGCCCCGCATTCGTATTAATTTAATTACTTATAATTGAATTAATGTTCATCCTCACATTATTAATTAATTTAATTATTTTAATTAAGTTAATTTACACATAACCTAGACACCTCACCTTGGACCTATTGCTCGGGGGAAATTAAATCATAGTGACAAAGTCATCACTCTCAAGATCGAGTCATACTCCCGATGTTGAGTCACCACTTGACCTAACTAACTCGATACTTCTTTGTAAAACCTAAATGGACTTCTTCTATGACCTTCCTACCTTCTCTTATGTGAACTCCACTTCCCTACGAGAATCATGCAAAAAGTAAAGATCTACCTATTTTTGGTAAACCTAGGATTTCCCACCTTAACCAACGTCAATTATCCCTCAACCGATTCATCACCTTAACCGTCATCAGTTACCTTATATACCCTTTTACAACTCTTTACCCAGGTTGGTCATTTTTGAGTTTAGAGAGTTCTATTGCATTCAAGCATGAATCAGAGACTTCTCAAAGCATCCGAGACATTGGGATATACTCAACCACAGCCCAAACAAGCACCTGATGCTCATCCCAAGGCATTATAATATTCATGGGAACACTTGGGAGGTATTCTGTGTAGCACTGACCATAAGATTTCTTCATCATTTTGTAATTTCTTAAAGTGTAGGTTCATTATCTTTTCCTATTACATCTATTCCATCTTACATTCCTCTATCCCCACCTTCTCACCAATCTACCCATCTAACCACCCATGATCTTGGTTCTCTGTACACGACCTTTATCCATTCCTAAGTCTTTTGGCATTATTACAAACCCAACCATACTCCTTCATTCTCTCTGTGAAACCACAGAGAAGTACAAAACTAATTTTATTCAATTACCACCAAATTGCCCCTATTGATTCCAATCACCTTAACCATCATCGATCTCCCCTCCTCACCGGCATGGTCACACTGGACCGATGTCGGTCTCTATGTTTTCTATAACCCTTCATGAAAATACCTCCAACATCACCGAAATTCCACCCATGCCTTACCAGATACCTTATTTACCTTACCCGACACCCTTATGACTGTCCTAAATAAAACATACATTTCCTGATGCTAGATTAGTTTAGATTTAATAATTTTCTTAATCTAATTTGATGATAATGTTTTGAGATAACTAAATAAAAGTGTTAGCAATAGGACCTTCATTTCTTGTATTTAATTTTATTAAAATGTATTAAACAGAGGATTGTGCAACCATTTGATGAAGTATCGTGCTTCTGGATCTATCCTTTTAGGCAGTCCTACGAGCCTTTCTATTTAATTATCATTTGGTTGTCTTATTTTGTTTCTACAGTAGTCCTTCCCGAGAAAAAAATAATTTCTCTCTAAGCATCTTGGATGAAATCGAGTAACGCGTGCACTCAACCTACTAACTACAAGATCATAGGCATTCATCCTTTACCTTTTACCTTATATGTTATTATCGCACAATAATTTTTTAAAACAATGGAATTTATGACTCCCTACCAAAGTGAGATGAGTGTGACACTGGAGGATGTTTAGCATATGTTATGAGTTCCAATCCAAGGACATTTGATTACCTGCGATAGTTACCCAAAATTTGTTGAGTGTTATACACCCATGATATTTAAATTGATTTATATCCATCGCAAGGTATGTAAGTTGTGGTTAAGAGTTACATGGACAATCCATGGCTAGGATGGGTCCCCATATACTTATTAGCTCTTTACCAGTGGCGTGTTGCTTCCTGAAAACATTGGTGCATGATTCTCCATGGGTATTATTAGAGTGATCCAAAACCCGCTTTCATGGTAGAGTTTTATTGGGGTTAGTGTATCTTGAGTCACTTATATTATGAATTTCATTTTGATAGTTTATCATGGTTAGAGGACATTGGGCCTTGTTAGTTTAATACAAATTTTTACTTGGGATCATATTGCTATTGGATGTCCTTTAAGAGCATTGAGAGCTTGGGTTCTTGGAGAGCCTTCTCTCATGGGTTGGGTTCCCAACGAAGATGATATTCACATCCAAAAGGGGACATAGACTACTACCGGTGAGATTTTGATGAGATATATCCCCATATGATCACATGGTAACCATACAGGCTATGTTAGTAGCCGCAGGATGGAGACAAGTTGAGGAAAGCCACAATAGACCATTTTATCATTAGGAGTAGGAGCCATGTCTTAGAGTGGTACATGGTGGACCAAGTCCAGCATTAGTTTGGTCTCATCTAGGGGATTCCTGGTAATGAGATGTGGTATGCACATCGGTACAAAGAGATTTTTGATATGGGACCCCAGATTAGGGTAGACCGAGCCCTCACAAGATTTTCACAAGTATCCCCGTAGCCTTAGGTATAGCGGGTAGATATTAGATCTGAGGACTACACCAGACTATGCAGCATGGTATGCACTAATGTTTCCACATAGATTGACTATTCCCCAGGAGGTATTGGATGCGGTAACATAGGAGGAACATGATCCAGATCCACAGGTAGAGGCACATGAATAGGTATTACCATAAATGGGGGTATCCATGTAGCATGTAGTAGTACAATAACATATCTTAGTACAAAAATGGGTAGTGGTACAACCACATTTGTTGGCACCACAGATGCGGTGTGCAAGAACCTTTATCAACTCTCACATGAGTCCATGAAATAACCCACCAAGAGGTGGAGGAGATGACTGGGATGATGAGGATATGGAGGAGGATTTTCTAGACATACAAGATATGTTGGATGCACATATTATGTATGATATAGTGGATATAAAGAATGTGCATGATACATAGGCTATACCTAATACACAAGATGTTTAGGATACATAGGATATACCTGAAACATAAGAAGTGTAGGATATGTAAAAATATACTTGATACACATGATATATAGGATGTTGAGGCTATATCGGATACACAAGATATACAGGATGTGCGAGGCTATACCGAGATACACAGGTGGCTTCCTTACAACAATAACTATAGTAGGTGACAACCTTACAACTAGACATGGCGGTTAATAGGGATTAGGTTGTTGCGAGAGAGATATTAGGCCATTTTAGATGGTGATCAACTTATGGTAGAGTGAGATCAAGCTAGGTCGAGAGATTAAAGGCCCGGATAGAGTGAGACCAGTGATAGAAGATAGGTTACATCTACAATAATAACATGATCATACTATAACAGAGTGGGATCAAGTTTTAGCAGATCATTCACAACTACAGATAGAGATAAATAACATTATCATGGAGTGTGATACAATGTAGAAGGAAAACACATCTTCAAGGATGTAGTTGATGATTGGGGACTTTTCTACTATAGAAGGTGAGGCCACCTATTATAGGATGTAGTACTATGTGGCCATTCCGATATAAAGAGAGAGTTCGAGTATATTAATATAACATGTAGCAGATCATGATCCATATCCCATAGACCATCATGATCAGTGTGATCTATAGAGTTTCCTTCAAGACATACGACTTAAGAGTAGCATGGGTCAGTTCATCCTGGGTTAGTTCAGCCTGATACTGTTTAAGCATGAGTCATTTCAGCATGACGCATCACCTTTTACACGTGTTTCACCTCGGCTTCCCCCTCCTAACAACATACTAGGACAAGGCAGCCCTTGTGTGGGTGAGATTCATGGTTGATCTCTTCTTACATACATACTACATGTACTACTTTCTTTTTAATGTACCACCTCGTGATGAAGGCATAATTTTGTATGGATGTATATGTATTTTTTTTTATCATGCCTCATGATGAAGGCATATTCTTGCATAGATGACCATGATGAATTTTTATATTAGATGTATATGGAAATTTATATTTTTATGATATATGATGATAGATGGATTACCGATGTATCACATGTTGTTTATGAGATATCATGCTTAATTTGTTTCTTTATGCTTGTATCACATGCTAGATTATGAGATAGCCTTAGCTGATATCATACTTGTATGTTTGATGAGATAATTTGAGTAAAACATGTTTATATTTTTTATATTGGTGTGGGGGATAGATTTGTGATCATGCACAATCCCTCTTACCCCATTGGTGATATGATACTTGTTGATTAATGTTTAGCATACATGTGTGATGTAGAATAAACATTGTTTGATATATGATGTATAAATGTGATGGATACTTGTGATATGATGATGAAGTGTTAACACAATGGACAAGTAAAATTAAAAATCACAAGTTAAACAAATCTAATCAAAGTAACACATTTATTTACAAACATGCAATACAAGATGAACTTAAAAAATGAACTACTGATTAAAAAAAAATCAATCTAATTAAATAAGTGAATTAAATATAAAGCATACAACATGAAAATAATGTAACTAAAAACCATAAAACCAATACCTAAAAGTAATCAAACTACTACTTTGTTTTTGCGGAACAATTTTTCGTTGTTTTTGGTTTTATCTCTAAGACAATTTTCTATTGTTTTGGAGTTTTCTACAAAACATATTTGAATGTTTTGGTTTTTCCAAGGAACATATCTACATGTTTTGGGGTTTTCCAAAAGTTATATGATTTTTTTTTTTCTCAATAGTTTTCCAAAGTGAACGTGCAAGGAAATTGAAGAAATGTGGATGCCTATAGCGTTATATTGGATTTACAAGGGTAGAAAGCCATGTGTTGTATGCCAAAAGTGGCACTATGAAGTTTCCTCTAGCATGAGGTGGGCTCATTCAAAATTGATTTCTACACATTCAAAATGTTAGATTAGTCGGATCAAGGCAAAGAAGGATAGGCTCATAAGGGACTCAGACGAAGGTAAAGACCAACTTAGGGAAAAGTTGTTGTACCCCTAAACCTGAACTACTTGTGAACAATGGACCCTCCTTGACACCGAAAACTAGTTTTCACCAAAGGACTTGTCCGAAGTTCCACCATTGCATGGTTTTCACTATTGGATGCACCTATTTATTTATATTTATATTTTCCCATTTTTTTAGCTTTTTACTTTTCTTGATATTCGTAGAGACCCCCATACTTAAGCATAGAAGCCCTTAAGATGCATTACGCATTTATGGGTTCTTGAAGCTCTTGGCCATTTGCATGGGCTACCTTATCGGCACTTAAACCAAACTTGGTGACCAAAACATATGGTCCCAACCAATTAGGCTCAAATTTCCATTTATTTTCACGATCCTTATTGGTGTTCTTTTGATTCTGCTTTAACACCATGTCCCCTACCACCAATTGATGAGGTATGACCTTCATCACACTCGATCCTAATACAATTTAAGGTGATTGAGAGTGTGAAGTATTTTCTCATCTAATAGCTCTAACTCTTCCATTCGAGCTACTTTGTAGTCCTCCTCTTTATTCAGGAATTCCTTTAGCTCGTGCAAAAGAAGGGATCTCGATCTCTAAAGGGAGTATGAATTCGGTTTCGAATACTAAGGAGTATGGAGTTATCGGGGGTGTGGATAGAAGTTCTGAATTCCCAGAGGGTAGGGTGAATTTTTAAATTCCAATCATGACCTATCTTGTTCACCATATTCTCCATAATGCAAATTAGGGTTTTATTGGAAGCCTCGTCCTACCCATTACCTTGAGGGTAATAGGGGGTCAAGAACTTAAGGGAGATTTGAAATCATTTTCAGAGTGCTTTCACAATTTTATTCTTGAATGATTTACCATTATCAGTGATAATAGTAGAGGGGATACCATATCGACAGATGATATGATTCATTATAAATTTAGAGATTTGGGGACCTTTTGTATAGGTAAGAGGAACAACCTCTACCCATTTTGTAAAGTACTTTGTGGTAGTTATAATGAAATTATAGAAATATGAGGAGACAAGATTAAGTTTCCCTATTAGATTGAGACCCCTCTTTTGAGAACAATTAGGGTATCTGATTGGTTGTAAGGATTACGTCGACGCATGTATCAAGTTGCCATACTTTTGACAATCCACACACTTATTCACATGTTGACATCAATCATGCTCCATGGTAGGCCAATAATATCCTACTCTGAGAATTTTCTTTACAAGAATTATCCTATTAGTATGAGCCCTGTAGATGCCTTCGTGCACCTCCTTGATTTCTTGGATAGACTCATCAAAATTTAAACAATGCAACAGATTCCCTTCATAGCCTCGGCAGAAGAGGGTGCCCCCAAGTAGAGTATAACGGGTTATATGCTAGATGAGGGTGCATTTTTCAAAATGGGAAATGTTGTTGGGAAAGGTTCCATCATGAAGGTAATTAAATATTTTAGTGTACCATGGTGAAAAGGGAATGAAAAAATCACACACCAAATAGGAGTTGGGTATGTCATATGTCGGTGTTCTTAAATTTTAAACAAAGAATAGTGTATCAGTCTACCTGTGTGGAATACTTAGCATGGTTCCTATTGTAGCCATAACATCTACTACTTTGTTTTGTGTTCTTGGTATTTTTTCAAATTTTATCTTCTCAAAGTATTCTTTCAAAGAATCCACCATCCTCTTGTATGGGAGAAGCTTCTCATCCTTTATATTGTATTCATATGTTACTTTTTTGATAATGAGATTGAATAACCAATGAAATTGACTTGTATGATATCCCACTTGATGGCTAGCTTCATCCTTGTAATGAGAGATTCATATTCTTCTATATTATTCATGTATGGGAAACTGAGCGGAATGCTTGAGGAATCAAGTCACCTTTAGGATTGATTAACACAACTCTACAACTGAACCATGAAAGGTAAAGGAGCCATCAAAGTATAGTTGCCAAATGATAGATTATTCAAGGTACATGATAGATGCATCTAGTAGTTCTAGACTCAAGGGTTTGGTACCTGACAATGGAGCTTCTGCTAGCTGATCTACTAAGACTTGTCCTTTACTGAATTTGATGAATGTACTCAATGTCAAACTCACTCAATAAGATGATCCAATTATCCATCTTTCTAGTTAAGGAAAGTTTTGACAGTAAGTACTTTAAAGGATCAATCTTTGAAATAAGTCTAATTTTGTTGTTGAGCATATAGTGGTGTAGCTTCTGGAAAGCAAACACTATGGCAAGGAAAGCCTTCTTGATCTATGGATAATTGAGCTCATATGCTACCAATGTCTTGCTTAAGTAGTATACAAATTTTTCTCTTCATTTTTTATCATATTGGGCCAAAATGCCCCAATTGCAAAATATGTAGTAGAGATATACAAAAATAAGGGTTATCTTGTCATGGGCATCATGAGAATGTGGGTTTAGCCAAGTATTCTTTTAGCAAATAAAATGCTTGTTATTGTTCTAGCCCCTAGGTGAAATTAACATCTTTCTTAAGAAGATGTATGAATGTATGCCACTTGTCTGCTAGCTATGAAATAAACCTTATGATGGCCTAAATTTTCCCTTGTAAGCTACATAGTTGTCTAATATTCTAAAGAGGAGGCATATTTTTTATAGTCGTGACCTTTGCAAGGTCCACCTCTATTCCTCTCCTTGACACAATGAATCCTAGTAACTTTCCAAATAGCACACTGAAGACACATTTCTTTGGGTTAAGGTTGAATTTGTAATTCCTTAGGTGTTGAAAGATACATCACAATATTTATGGGTGATCCTCCTAATTTCTAGATTTACCTAGTATATCATCTATGTAATCTTCCATGATTTCACTTATCATATCATGAAAGATTTATAGTCATTGCCATTTGATACATAGCACCTACATTTTTAAGGACAAAAGACCTGACTTTGTAATAAAATCTTCCCAGGGGGTCATGAAAGTATCTTTTGTTGATCCTTTCCATGATATTTATCTAATTATAGCATGAGAATCCATCAAGAGTGATATCATGTCATAGTTGGTGGTAGAATCAATGATTATGTTGATGTTAGGGAGATAAAAATTCATCCTTGGGACAAGCTTTGTTTATATATCTAAAATCGATACACACTCTAATACCGTTTGGATTTTTCTATACTGGTACCACCTTAGAAATCCACTCTGAGTAGTCGATAGACTCGATGAATCCTAATTTTAATAAATTTTCAAGCTTTTCCTTTACCAACAAGGCTACAAAAGGATGCATCTTCGGAGCTTTTTTTATGGGTTTTGCATCTAGATGCAAACTAGGTTATGTACCACTAATGTAGGATCAAGTCCTCACATGCCAACATAAGAACAAGAGAAGATGTCTGCATACACTCTTAAGAGTAATGTAAATGTTTTATGTTCTTTGGCTGAGATTGAAGCTCCCAACTTAACTATCTTCAACAGATCCTCTATACTGATGTTAACATCTATTATATCTTCCACTAGTATATTTGACTCATCCCCCATGCATGTAGGATCAAGAGGAAGATTGAGATCCTCTTTCACTAAAGATGTTTTAGGGAGAACTTCATCTTTATACGGGTACACTATGTTTTCCATAGGTTTTTCTATTTATTTTCCACAAGTTCCTCAAAGAGGTTTTCACTATAGGACTCTTTCCCTTTCTCAAATTTTTACTAAAGTTTCCAGTGTATAATTCTACCTCCTCTCCAAAGTATGTGTATGTGTTGAGTTGGATGGAGAAGCCTTTCTTGTGGTCATTTCTTGGAATGTTATCTTTGATTCCCAAGAACTCACCAATATCCTCATCATTATGAAACACATCAATAGGTACGTGTTGTTATTTATCCCAATTGATAAGTGATGGGTAGATAGAGTTAATGTTTAAGTTGTAGGGGTTAGAGTGGGTATAATAGGGTTATGGTAAGGATAATCATGTTATAGAATAGGTTCGTAGAGGTGATGTCTTTGTAAATAATACACCTGGGAATTTGTTTCGCTTTCATTTAAGACAAACTATCCTCACTCTTAGAAGAAGCATACTCATTATCTAAAGGGTGAGACTCATACAAATGGATGCCTACACCTGATTTATCCGGTATACAACATGGTATTAAAGAGCTTCTAACATGCCTTTCTCATAGAGGCCACAACCATGTCCTTGATATCTCATAGTAAGAATGATTCCATTTGGAATAACATACCTATATGACTTGTAACATAAATCCATTTCATCATCTTGAGGAAGAAATATAATGTTGTTGAGAATTATTTCATCTTCTAGCAAGCCACTTGAAATGAAATTATTGAAAGGGAAATTATCCCTTGATCTTTGGAATTTATAGCATGGTCTACCACGTTTTTGGGCTGATAGCGGAATGGTTTAAATCATAAGGGATCTTTGAAGATCATACTCTCCACAACCATTGTTTATGACCTTCATCTCCCACGTAGCAAAAGGAGATTCCAATGTAGCCATACTATTGTCACTAGGAGTCAGGGTGTTTGAATCCACTCATGAAGTGAGGGCCTAAAACTAAATAGGGACAACAATCTCCATAGTGGGACACTCATAGATAATTGGAAAATAACCCGACAATGCTCTATAATGAGAAAAGGTTTGGGGATCCCCTTGTATAGTAAGTGTATGTACTTCATAATGCAACTTTAACCATTAATGGTACATAGATGATAGACCTAGATGAAATGAATCCATGGGAGGATGAGAAATATATTGTAAGGGAGTTCCAGATCCAAGACATGGAACTTTGTATCATGTGTTATGGGACCTAATTCTAATGAAAAGTGATCATCCCAGCTGAATTTTTTTTTCATTTTCATATGCCTTGATGGTAATGACCTTTGTTTCAGATCAACTTTGTGCAACCTATTGTGATGAATATTTTGAGAGTACAAATGTTGAGACCCGATATGTCATCCACAAGCACTCTCTTGATCTTCTTACGCTTGATTATTACCTCAATATGTAGGGGCATGTTATGTGAGGGATTTCAACTAAGGCCTCTGTAGGACTAAAGGTAATGTGTCTTATGGGAGTAATTGCTTGCTACCATGGCCTATAAATGTGTTGGGTCAACATCGATAGATACTCTCGATCCTGTACAATGTTTTGCAAAGTATGTCATTATGGATGTTATAGATATTTAAAAGGTCTAAGATTGAAATCTTAGTAGTAGTCTTTTCTAGTTGATCTAATACCTCATAATGACTCTCTTGAGGAGGAGGGGAGTAGGTTAGAGATATAACAATATGGGATCGTTGTGTTACCATGAAAAATTCTCTTGTTTTAATTCTAATTGTATTGATTTTTTCAATGAGTGGATCAAATAACCTATCAAGGCATGAAAATGGTCTTTTTTTGACACACAATTAATTTTATTCTGAGATGATTTTCCTTGATATAGATTTTATTTTCTTCGTGATTAGGAAAAGGATCTTTGAAGATCCCTAATTTTGTGTTTAGATACTTGGCCATGGTAGTGGAATCTACTTCTATATCACCATTGTCAACTAGGTCTTGAATGTAGTGTTTTAATCTTAAACACTTGTCATTTTATGACCCTTTACATGGTGAAAGTCATAGAATTCATTATCTCTAAACCATGATGGTTTAGGTGCATCATCTCCGTAGGGTTGTGTTTTAGGGTATTTAACCATGTTAATGGCCTCTAATTATTTTAATATGGATGATATTGATTCAGATAGAGGTGTGAAAGTATGACGTTTATACTCCGTAGGTGGATTGCCTTTTGCAAGCTTTAAAGGCATGTGGTTATGAATGGCTTGTACCCACTTAGAATCTACTATTCCATCACTAACAATTTTTTTATTTCTATTAGGAATTTTTTTTATCGCTAGATTTAGAATCGTTATGATCATGGGAAATAGGTTTCAAAGTCAAAATAGCTAACAACACCTTTTCAATTTGACTCCTTTTTGATAACCTCTTCAAACACATTACCACAATATAATTGTAAGTGGAATGTGATGTCTGGATGGAGGTTGGGAGAAAAATATACTTATTAATTTATTTTTGGGTATGGAGATAGGAAAGTGGCTAGGTAATCCCCTCCATCTTTGTAAAAATTCAATGAATTTTTCTTTTTCTATTTTTTTAGCATTACAGAGATCTAACATGGTAATGTCACTCAATAGTGAATGAGTAGTGGCATACAAAATATTCAGCTAATTTTGGCCATGTTGATAAATATCCCTTGGGAATGTGTAAGAACCATTCTAATGTCATTCCTCCTAAGCTCGTGAGAAAGAGAAATATAACATAATTATTACTATACATGACCTCTTAGCATGCCATATAAAAGTATTTTATATGGTAACGAGGGTCACCTTTTCCCTTATACTTGTTAAAATTTGGAAAATCAAGGTTTCTTGGGAAAGGTACTTGGAACATGGCCCTATCAAATAGATAAGGAAAAATTCATCAAACTTATATTTCTTGTTTTTTTACCGGTTTTTACCTTCTTGCAATGCTAGAAGGGCATTCTTCATAGTTGACCACTCTTGGTTGAAAAGTGGATCTTGTGTGGGTGGCGTAGGTCTATACACATGATTAAATTTAGGTGTATTCCCACCCCTATTTTTTGAGAATATCTTGAGGATCTCTTTGTGCCTCCCATCAAGGAGTTCTTATTGGGAACTCGTGAAATGAAGCTTTAGGTTTGGCTTTTGGTATAGCTTATTTCAAAACTTTAGGTTGTTCCTTTTGTATGTGTGAAAGCCAAACTTTCCAATTGGCGAGTAAGGGCTTGGACCTATTGTTCTAATGTCACCTCTTCAATAGGTACTTCATGAATGATTTTTGTTAGGGGAGGTTGTACATGATGAGCATGTTCCTCATTGTCTTCACAATGTATCCTAACTATAGGTATATGATAGTCTTTGTCATTTTCAAATGGTACCTCCTCATTATTTTGTGGTGTCAGAAGTAGAGGCATGACATGGATTTAAAATTTCATTAACATTACGATGAGGTTGGTCTACTTCTTCTCACATGAATCATTCCAGTAATGAGAGAAGGGTCTAATGTGGAAGGTAACTTAGCTCCTAATTCCATAACACACATGAGGACTTCATGTTTGTTTTGAAAAATGTAATCATCAAAATTAGTGGGAGGATGCTCTATATCCATACGAGGAGAATCTTCCTCTCCCCACTATGGTCAACCATGAGATTATCCTCTAAAATAGGGTTATCTCCTCCAAATATATCAGCTCCTAATCTTCGGGATCCCATTCTTGTAGTAGGCATACTCGAGGTAGGAGGTATAATACAAATGAATTCCACTAAGGTTTTTTAAAAAGGACCTTAGTCATATTTTGACTACGTAATGATGTAAATGTTGTCTCAAAGAATGATGACTATAGAATAACCACAAATCCACTAGATCAATGTGACCTAAGAACCAAAGAATAAAAATAATCCAACCTAGTGAGTAGGTAATAGGACACAAATCATGTCTTTGAATAATACAATAATGTGTAATACTTAAATTTAGTCACACCAAAAATTTTACTCCCTATGATTTGTCTAGATAGGTTTGAAACCAAATAGTGACAACACAATATCACCAGTTAGGTCAAGTTTGCAACAAACAAGGCCTAAATGGTAAGATTTTGTTAAGGCGATCCTCTAACAAGGTATATTAGAAATCAGTTTATAAACACTAACAAAATATAAGTCTTGTAAAATGGACGATAAAAATGTGAGAGCAGCGTAATAACACTATTTGGATACGTGAACCAAAATTTTAGGAAAGAAATAATTTTAGTGTCAAAAGCATGTTATTGCGATGATGCTAACAATGTATCCTCAACACACTGAAACACAAGATAAAGCTAGGGTGTAAAAACTATATCTAAGTATAAAAGTAATTGCTATATATGTGCGGGCAGCATAATGATACAATATAGAAATTTAGGTCAAGTTTCACAATGAAACAAGATGTAAATGTATCAATTGTATGGCTATAATTTGGGCAATGTAACAAATCAAAAAGAAAAAAATATGAAATCACCTAACTATGATGAATATGAGTCTCAAATTGGGTCTTTGAGACAAGGGGCCTACTAGATCATGTAGTACGTACCATGCACACTTTCAACACTTATGCTCACATGTATTGCAACCTAGTCACATAAGTAAAATACAAAAGTGGTGGACACGTGATATCTAGAAAGTATCCATGTATATGTTGTTTCCTTTTGTCTAAAAATGGGAAACAAGAAAACAAGGGTGTAGACCAAATGGTGTTGAAATAAACTTGGTGTTATTTTGGTAGAGTTTCACCTTGTCTTAGGACAAGTGAAAAACTAGGAAAAAATTACACTAAGTAGATTTTATGATGAAATGTCACATGGTTTCAAATTTAAGAGATTATTTCCCTTATTAAAAAAACAAGATTTTGAATCCAACAAAGTTGTCACTTTGTGAGATCTCTCAAGTATAACAACTAAGACAAAAACAATGGCTCCAAGCTGGCAAGCTTCCTAGGTGGTTCTCTCTCTATGTGTCACAAGTTTACTTCTACGAGCTCGATTTACCAAGGTTTCCAAGGAGATTATCTTGACTTTAAATTACCCCTTTAGTATAATGAGAATTGGAAGTGTGTTAAATTATACTTTCACTAGGGTCGCAATGGAAATAACTTTGACTCTAATCTCACCAAGGCATACTAGACAAGTCGGTAGTGTGGAGCACTTTCCTATTTCATTCACAAGGTTCCCTCTTGCGTGAACTACTTTAGGGTTCCTAGGATCACCCCCACTATTGTACCTTAAGGATTATACCAAAGGGTTTGTTTAGTTTTAAGCAAATGAACTTTAGCTCTTAACCAAAAACCTACAATCTGATGTTTTCAATTTGTGTGTTGGTGTGTTTTTATCTTTTGGGTTAAGCAATTTGGTTTAGACAACCTTTGGATAACCTACAACACACGTGAATGTTAGAAATTGGTTTGGATGAAACCCTTCTTTCTTTGACAAGATTTTTGGTCCTTCACACAAAAGGTTAGTAGTTCAACAAGATTCACAATATCATAGAAATATAGTAATGAAAAAGCTTGTAAATCAACTAACTACTAGTAAATTTTGTCAAAAAAAAGGTTTATTCCCAATTGGTCCAAGTGCTTCTTAATGAAAGAATAAAATTACTTTTGATTCCCAAGTTCACACTAGGTGCAAGGGGAGAGCATACACATAATTTAACCTTGATTATTTAGCAAGTGAAAAATCTCTTAAACTAAAAGATCAAGTATATCAAACAAATGATGATTTTCCTTACTCTATAATAGAAAAAAGTGGTTTAGAAGTTCTTTTGATTCCCAAGATAACACTAAGTGCAAGGGAAGAGCATACACACCCTATTATAAACTCAAATACAACATGAAAAATCACTTATCAAATGTTAGGCCAATTTTAACAAGAATTACTTATTAAATCCTAAGTGAATTTTGTTAGGAACATTTCTCTAAAATCAATAAATGGACTAAAACAACAACTAAAAACCCCTAGAAATAATAGCTACTTCAAAAACACAAAATTTGAAATTTTACATTAATTTACCTTGATGCATGGGCACCCTCTTAATGCAAGAGCTCAAGGCACTCACAATCATGCACCGATGATGCTCCTCTATCATTTTTGCATAACCCTTAATGCATGGGCACTTCTAGTGAGGCACATGCATGTCTTCATGCATAGACAAAATTTTCACTTAGAACCCAAAAAATCATTGTTACATAGGATCTCACAGTCATGCACAGGGGCTCCTAGTCATGCATGAGCATTCACGGTCATGCACATGAGTGCTCACTGAGTCATGCACATGCACTCACAATCATGCAAAAATGACTTTTTCTGTAGGTGGTCAAAAATCTAGGTTTTTGAGAAGATTTCTTGAAAAAGGTCCAATATTTGGGATTTTGAGTCAATTTTGACAGGGCTTCACCTCCTTATATCTGCAAAAGCATGAAAACACAACTTCTTCCACTAATCTAGTTGAAACAAATTTCAAAAATGGAAATTGATCTATAAAACTTTGAAAATTAGTCTAAAAATTTGAAATTAATCTAAAATGATTTTGAAAATAATCTAAAAATCTTGAAAGTACTCTAGAAAGCTTGAAATTAATCTAAGAAACTTGAAACTAATCTAAAACTTGAAATGAAAAACTTTGAAACTAAGTTAAAAAGCTTTAGAAATTGAATGTAATGGAGTTTTGTCCCAGGTTGTGCCAAATGAAAGCACCCAAACTCTACAAAAAAATTAAAAACTAAACAAGGAAGGCTAACACCATTGCCGGGTAGTTAACTAGGGCTCTAAGTATAGGAATGTAAAATTAAGATAGAAGCTTAAAAGAATGCTTAACTAGTATAAAAATAATGCAAAACTAACTAAACATGTGTACTAATATGATTAATTATTACCATGGGCCTAAATAAACCTAAAGGGAAATAAAATGGTTATGGTGGTGCTACTCAAACAATGGTGAAATGACTTCTCCAAATGACTTGTTAAGTCACTTTAGATATTCATCTACTAACCTTGTTGAAGGTTTTAAGCAAGGATTGAACTTGGCTTAGAAATCATATGTATTATATGAGATGCAAATCAAAGCATGGTGTAAAATATTAAGGTAAGAGGTGAAATCTTTTTATAGTTTTCCTTTAGGGGAGAAACTTTATTTTGGTTCATGTGAGACTAAAACACTAAATTAGATCAGAATTGTTAATCATGATTAGGCCTTGTTAATCACAATTAGTGAATTACCAAGTGATTAAGAGGTATGAAGCCTTAATCAACTACTTAGGAGAACTAGGAGGCTAGGATAAGCTTTTGAAACTTGTTGAGACGTTATGGAGGTGAATGGGGTGATTTTGAGTGGTTGGAAGAGGGGTTTGAGTCAATACTAGGGTATATTGACCAAATCAAGGGAAAATAGGCTTATTTAGCCTATAAATGCTAATTGTTTGTTTTGAAGAGGATTTTGACTTACGATTCATCGTAAAGTGGCATCTTGAATGTGAAAGAGGTTTGGTGATCAATGAAGTGCTTGTTAACCAACCAAAGTGGTAAGAAACATTAGTTAATTAGTAAAGATCACTAATTATAATAGAATTGGTGAGAATGAGAGTGATTTGTGTGTGTTTTGGCAATAAGATTGCAAAAGTGGAATTTAGGTGTCTACACCCCTAGGTACTAGTCTAGTATGTCAGGTCATTAGAGTTTAAATTTGAGCAAGAGATCCCTATATAAACATAAAATAACTAATATCTTATGGGAGGACTATCTACAATCAAGGGATAACTATCTACTAAGGAAAGGGACTATATTTGGGCATCATTGCATCACATGCACTATATATGAAGGGTTGTATTCATTCTATTCCATCTACCATTTACATTTTACATCTATTTATTTCCCCCTATCTTCGTGTCATTGGCACTAGGGCACCCTAGACACACAATTACATACACAAGTACACAAAACTACATTGGGTCTGGAATGTAGTGCAATGCTTAGTTGTAAGTCCACCATTGTGGTAGCTAAGGTCAATTTGACCCCTTCATATGCATATTTATTTTTTAAAAAATATTGAGACATTCGAAGATATACCAACACTCAGAGATTTAGATCACGATATTTTCTACGAGACTAGGGTGCTCAAATCTTGTAGACCGAGTGCACCCACAAGTGCCTAGTCTTCTTCCACATGCCTTAGTCTAGTCGGATCTTTAGCTGCTGAAATTTTTGGGTAGTACCTTCATACTCTACTTCATCCACATCATCTAACAAAATATAGAATCATAGCGTGGTAAGTCATCCTCGGGTTAGTACCTTATCACTCCTATTTCCATTATTTCATTTCATTTAAATATCAAAATAAAATATTTAGCATCAATATTTGAGTTCATACAGGTTTATTGCATTCTTGTACCTACTTACATTAACTTAGAATATATATCTAAAATTCATATTTTAGTTAATCATTTTGGTGAACCCATACTTTAGAATATTTTTCCCTAGGATCCATTTCAAACCCTAATGGCTAGGAATATTTCATCTTTTGCACCCATCATGTCTCATTTTAGCATCAACCCTATATATGATGAGGATATTATTGTTGAGCTCACGGCTCTCTATGGTAATCATATTCCTACATTGGCTCATACTCAACAAGAAGACTTAAAGGGTCAAAAATATGTGCCTACTAAATTTTAAGACTTTCCTATTACCATTGGCATTGTTGAGGATACTATAGCCTTCACTCATTGTACACTATGTTATACGAATATTAGTGATCCTCCTTCCGATGTCTCTAAGGAAACTTTAGATGAATCTCTTATTGATTACTTGGTATTGAGCGTCCTTCGCATGTACATTATGATTCTTTTTCTACCGAACATACTGTTGTTGCGAGGCTCACACTGACACCCACGGATGCGAGATCAGGCTTCTAGGTTGATCACTCTAGCATCCAATGTAATTGCACAACATGGAAACCTCTCTCCAAGCATGGGACTTGTGAGGCGAGAGAGGAATCTCTAGATTAGAGGCTGGTTCCTCAAACTCCTCGATTTAGATCTAATGCTTTCACAACTACGAGAGGTTGAGATCCTAATCCTACTCTAACTTGCAAGGAGACAGGGGTAGAAGTGCAAAAATTGAAACTAACTAAAGATGGTGATGCACCAAAAGGAGTGGTGAAACATATTTGACATGCAAATAGACACAAACCAAAGTTCACAACATAAAACATACACAGGTCGATAAGGTATAATTTAGGATCTGAAATGAAGAAAATAATACAAATAGAGGAGTGAAACCCATTCACTGAGCTTGCATTATCATTTCGGTGTCAAAACACACATTACACCCTCGAGAGAGGTAAAAGAAAAGCGTTACAATCTTTGGAGAGGTCTGATCCTTGCATCAATCACTTCTTTGGAGGTGAAAGAAGAAGTCTAACTATGCCCAAAAATGTTCCCCATTTGGTTGTGAATTTGTCTTAAGCGATCTTCGTCCCTCACCATAATTTGATTGTAGCCTGAGTAGCCATCAAGTAGTGAAAACCTTTCTGAACCAGCTACAACCTGCAATATTTTCTCCATGGAAGGGAGTGGATAATGATCCTTGAGAGAGGCTCTATTCAAATCTCTAAAGTCGACACACAACCTGATCTCTCCATTCTTCTTTCTGACTGGGACTAAGTTGGCGACCCAACTTGAGTGTTTGATGGGGAAGATGATATTGGCCTCAATAAGCTTGCTTAACTCTTTTCTCATGAGAGGTTCAATATGGGGATTCACTGGCCTTTGCTTTTTCCTGACAGGCTTGGATTCCAGATCCAGCTCAATAGTATGTTGTGCCAACTTTGGGTTGAAACCTCTTAGATATTTGTAAGTCCAAGCAAAGACATCTGGGAACTCTTGACAAAGCTAAACAAAATCAGATTTCTCTTGTGAGGTACTTACTTTGCCAATCTGCAATGTTTTGCCTTCTTCCACTAAAATAGGCTCTGAATCTTCACCCTTTACTTGAATGTTCGCTTTCTCCTTCCGGAACTGATCATTTGGGTTGAAGATTGACTCCAAGGTTATGAGGCCTTTTGGTAATTTGTTAGTTCTCAGCTACACCACTTGGTCACCATACTGCTGATGCAACTTGTCTTGATTCCTGGCGGAGAACTCAGCTTCTTCTTGTAGGAAATTAACAATTTGCTGATCATTCTCAAAGACTTTCCAACTTGTATTGTTATCGAACAGCTGGTCTCACAACCACTTTGATATGAGGCTGAGATTTTTCACTTTTGATATTTTCTACAACGTCAAATGTAGCCCCAATTGCTGCCAGTCTGTCAGTGGCTTCATTCTTTTTTCTTGGGATGGAATTGATGCTAAAAGCTTCAAAATCTTCAATAAGATCCCATACCCGATTTTTGTAGTTCTTCAACAGATCATTTTTGGCAGCATTTTTTCCTTTGACTTGGTTTACGATCAGCTCACTATCACCAAATACTTGTAAATTCCTGATGCCTTTCTTCTTTGCCCAGTGCAATCCATGAATTAAGGCTTCATACTCAGCTGTGTTGTTTGAGCAAGAAAACTGAAAACGGAAGGTTGAGTAATACTTTATACCTTGTGGTGAAATGAGCATAGCTCCTCCTCCTGCACCTTGTCTACTCCTTGACCCATCAAAGAACAATTGCCATACTTCATTCTTGTCTTTGTGATCCGGCTTGGTGATGCTGGGGAGAGGTTGATTCTCTTCATGTAAACAATAAAATCCTAGCGCATATTCTTCTACTTCTTGATAGGGATCAAAAACATGTATCTTGTTTGCCCATTCATCAAGAGTTAGATCCGGGATACTTCAATCTTGGTGTCGGCCTCATCGGTGCTAGGGTGATCTTCTTGCTCAAATCTTTGAGCAATTGGCATTAATCGACTTGGAGTGTAAGGCTCATTATGGAAGTTTGCAATAGGTTCGGATCTGATTGTGGCCTTAGTTCCATATCTTGTTACGAATAGCATTTGTGACCAATCAATGCGAGACAAATACCCCCAATCTTGGCACTGTGAAGTCCTTGACAAGCAAAGGGAAAAGAGTGGTGGAAGGTCTATGATTGATACATCTTGTAGAAAAACAACATTTGGACATTCGTACAAGGTAAGACTCAAATTTCTAATCACTCCAATTTGTTGCTATTGTTGTCCCATCTAGCTGCACTACCCCTTTAGATGTTATTTCATATTGGATCCCTAGTTGATCAGCTATCTGTTTAGGCATTACTAAGCTACTTTCCCGGAGAGTCTATCATGTAATTATGTACTAGCTGATTTCCAATGATTAATGAAACATAAAAAGGAGGGGGCTTCAACATTTTACCTTGTTGCCCTCCATGACTTCCTTGGTGGGCAACATTTGCAAGCACTTTGTCTTGCATCGAACTCTTGATTCGAAGTTGGCCAATCCTTCATGGTAGCTTGTAGTAGATCTATTTGGCTGGGATGGATAGGGATTCCCACATAGATATGTTGAAGTTTGTCTTCTTCATCGATGATAATCTTGAATGGTGATGAAGGATCTCTCTGTTGTCCCTTGGTTTGCACATTTACTCCTTGCATGTGGGGCAGACGGTGACATTTGAGTTGGCCTAGGGACTGTTCTTGGTTGTCCTTGTCCATTTGAAGCTGGACATTTCTTGCCAATCATTTGTGGAGCCGTTGAAGGTTGTGGATTGGTTGGGCTAATGGTTGTTATTCACCCAAATTTCTCCTCTTTGACCTTGTGTTGGCTGACACCTTGAGCTGCTTGATTCATGCCACAAAAATATTCTGCTTGCCAGTTCACCAATGTGGTGTCATTTGGGGCTGATTGCTATTGGAATGTTTCTTGTTGTTAGTTGTTTCCTTGACTACCCTCGCCCTCCACACCAGTAGTTGTCACCATTAGTGCTTGATTGAGAGCACCATTGAAACACATGGATTGGTTATGAGGCTCGTTGCATGGAAAGCACCAATCATATTCTTGAGCAATGTTGTTCTGTGTTGGCACTAATGCCTTAGAGGTAGATATGGCATTTGGATTATAGGGCTGGAATGGTCTATTGGCAGGAGGCCTTGTTTGATTCATATTTGTAGCTGGATTAGGTGGTCTTTGTGGTTGGTATGGCTGCTATTGCTTTGAGCTTGGGGTTGATAAGAAGGTCTGAAACCTTGGGCTTGTTGCCTCTTGAGAGTAACTAGCTCATTGCCTAGGTTTTGCAATTGCTTCATGACCTCTTGAAGCTCATTTGGGGCACTTGGAGATGAAGTGGAAGCTTCATTTGAACTCTAATTTCTAGGAGTGGGAGAGGGAGCCAAATTAGGTGCTTGATGGGTGTTTGGGCTCTCTAAACTTGGAAACAATGGCATGGGAGGTCTAGGGGCAAGTTTTCCAGCTTGGATTAAACAATTTTCAGCCCTAATGGCAATGCTATAAGCCATAAGGATAGTTATGCCTCCCATGGACTGAATCAACATAGAAATATCAAAATTTAAAGCTTTGAGATAGTAGAGAAAGCACCTTCTTTGTTGGCTTTGACTACCACTTTGGAATCCTCTCCCAAGTTTTTTGAAATCTGAAGTTGAAATCGGTCAGCTGCTCATTGGGAGCCCTCTTGATGGTTGTTAGCTGCTCAAAAGAGACAAGTTGTCTCCCTTCTCTCCAAATTGCTCATGAAGTGCAATACATAGCTGATTCCGGTTTGTGATAGAACCAGCTCAAGGATCCTAAACCATTGTAATGCTTTACCTTGAAGGAAGATGCCGAGTAACTTGTGACAAATGACTTGCATTTCATTGATTTCATGAATTACACAAAGGTTAGCAATATCTTTAACATGATCACTGGAGTAGTCTGATTTTCTCCGGTGAAGTAGGGAATGTTCTTGAGGCTGCAATAGGGCTGGATGTTGTGCATTGAGAGCAAGTGGGCTGCTTGCTTGTGAAGTTGACATAGGGGTTGTTACGAGCCATTCTAATTGGTATTAAAACCCTTGTTGGTGAATGAAAGGCCTACCGGGTGGATGAGTTGAGAGAGTTCTGTTTGGTGGAGATGGAGACCTTTGAATCCTTCTTCCTCTTTGCCTTCTTCTTGGAGATAATTTAGGTTATTCAAATAGCACTTCTTCTTGTCCAACTCTTGACCTTGTGGTGATTCTTCTCTTGAGTTTTTAGGCATGCACTTGGAACTAGCTAGTTATTCCCCTTGGAGTCACCAGATATGCAAATAATATCTCTTTTAAGCAAGAAAAATGTGTAGAGAGATGAACATCAACCCCCTTACTGCTGATAAAAATGAGACCTCTGTTCCCACCGGGCATGCCAAAAGCTGTTGTTGCAGGCTCACAGCACCCACGGATGCGAGATCGGGCTTCTAGGTTGATCACTCTAGCATCCAGTGTGATTGCACAACATGGAAACCTCTCTCCAAGCATGGGACTTGTGAAAGTGAGAGAGGAATCTCCAGATTAGAGGCTGGTTCCTCAAACTCCTCGATTTAGATCTAATGCTTGCACAACTACGGAGGTTCGAGATCCTAATCCTACTCTAACTTGCGAGGAGACGGGGTAGAAGTGCAAAAAAGTGAAACTAACTAAAGATGGTGATGCACCAAAAGGAGTGGTGAAACATATTTTTCATGCAAATAGACACGGACCAAAGTTCACAACATAAAACATACCTGATTGATAAGGTATAATTTAGAATCGAAATGAAGCAAATAATACAAGCAGAGAGGTGAAACCCATTCACAGCTTGCATTATCATTTCGAGTGTCAAAACATGCATTACACCCTCCCTCGGATCCTTGCATCAATCACTTGCTTTGGAGGTGAAATAAGAAGTCTGTTATGCCCAAAAATGTTCCCCCTTCTTTTTGTGAGCCAAATCTGCCTTTTACATCACAAGGGTCAAGCCAGAGAGAGGCAGAAACGTAAGAAAAATGTGAGAGCCCATTCCTTCTTGACTATAGGTGCATTAAAATGGCATGGGGACCTTACAAACCCATACCCTGTCATTTTGGCCGAATTACGGGGAGAATGCGACCCATTACGCATTAAATCTGTCGTATTTGAAATGTCACTTCTAGCCATGAACACACGTCAGAGCCGTTTCTCAATTTTCTCTCTCTAGACTACACCAAAATTCAATATTAACCCTAGAATCACGTATAGAATTTCATAATTTCCGTTGATATAAATAACGTGCAAATCCGAGCTCTGGATCAAAAGATATGGAGATATGAAGATTTAGGGCACAAAGCAGGTGAAAGCGGTTTTTAAATTTCTTCTCGTGCTCTGCCACTGGATGACGCGTGGCATGCATTGATTGGTCGTTAGGGGGCGTGGGGCAGACCTTTACTTTTAGCTTTTGGGTGAACTTCTTGCCAAATTCTCTAACTCCTCCCGAGCTCTGCATTCCTTGCTCCATAGGACACGTGTCCTCTTTTGATTGGCTCGGGCTGACCCCTTAAACCTCGCCCTTTGAATTTTGGACTTTTCTCCTTGTGACACATGTCATGATTTGGTTAAATCGTCGGGTCTGCCATCTCTTTCACGTCCACCACGTCCATTTGTCCCAAATGTCCAGGTCTTTGTCTGGGACAAAAACTTCCGATCCACCGAAATGGGCTTCCCTGTCCCTTTTCTGCCGGTGACACGTGGCGTGATCTGATTAGCTCTCGGCTTTTCAGCTATTCACGTCTTCGCATCCCTTTGTCCTGAATGTCCTAGTACAAGAGTTCCCCATTTCGCCGAACCGGCTGGTTCGCGTCCTTCGCGTCTTCTTGTCCCAAATGTCCCAGAGTAGTTAGTCGATTTTCTTCTCCTTCGGCCGAACCGGCTTTCTGCGTCTTCTGCGTCCCTTTGTCCCAAATGTTCCTCTACTCTGCAGACTTGCTTGGTGGCCTTTTGCCGATTCGTGCCCCCGATGTCCCTCACGTCCCGACCGTTGCGAGGACTAGGACTTAGCCATTTTTCATGATTTTTTCTGGCCCAAGCTTGTTTTTGCAACTTTTTAAACCTTTTCTCAGAACTTGCTCTTTTCAACCTAGACAGGAGAGTTAAAAACATCTGAGGAGACCCTGGGAACATGATTTTTTGCCCTGAATGAATCAATTTTCTTGGGGCTTGAGAATTCAATGCATGTTATCAAAATTTACTCTGGGGAGTGAATTTTGGATAACACATACTACTATAGTTCTACCTCACAATTCTCCAAAGATCCGATATTGCTTCTCATCATTCATCACATACTAGCTCTCATTCACTTTTGCATTATGTTGATGATCCTATTGATAGTGTCCTTAGTGATATTCTCATTTCTGAGTCTTTATCTGATCATGATCAGGTAGTTGATAGTCATGATTCTCCTTCTTTTCATATTTCCAAGTGTGAATCACCTATTCCATCACTACCTTCACCTGAGGTTACATCTAGTACTATGCATGAGTCACCCCCATCTATCACTTCTTCATCTCCTACCATTTCATCTCCTCCTCTCACATCATCTACACCTATTAGGACATCTTCTCTTGTAGAGGTATCTCCATCAGTCACCTCACCTATTAGGGATGTTTCGATGTTAGTCCCACCATTGCTATACATATTCCATCTACATAATCTACTATAGCTCCTTCGGAACCTACTACTAGTGTTCCCTTAACATCGGGCCTCCTCTATCATCTCTTGATATTCCTATGATCATGCACAATGGCAAGTTACAACCTCTTAATACATTATTGCCATCTTCCATTGTTCCTTCACAAGATATCATCTCTCTCATGCATGTTGTAGGTTAATTACAATATTAGGTTCAATATCTAAAATTATAAAGTAGGTATTATTATGCTTTTATCAACAACCATTCATTACATGGTAACCCTATCCCTAATAAGATTCATAATTAGTCATTTCCTAAGGAATCTTCCATGCCTACATTCACATGTTTTGATGGTACTAGTGACCCTCATGCCCATCTTCTACACTACAAAATGCTTATGACCTCTTATTCTAGTGATATATTATTACTTAATACCTTTTGATATAGTTTTATTGAAGAGGCGTCATAATGATACACTCATATTACTTTTGGGTCCATTAAAAGTTCCTATGACATGGATGATGATTTCCTACGTCGAGTTATCATAAAAAATCCTAAAGCTACTTGATGAACACTTTCCTACTTTACATAAGGCCTCATCTAAAACTATCAAGGATTTTATCTTATGTTTCAATGCTTGTATACATAAAGCTGATATTCCAACCTATTGATCTAGAAAAGCAATTCATTTTTGTCATGGTTTGATTCTCGTACTTAAGAAAAGATTGTAGTATGATACATGTGAGTCATGTTATCCAAAATGAGCCCCCTTCTTATTTTGGCTAACTTGCCTTCATTCTTTCCTTCCTTGTGCTTCAAATTAAATTTTCACACATTTCAAGCACTCAAGGGTTTCTGGAAATGGCTCCATTAGATAGGATTTTTCTTCCCCTTTCCAAAAAGGTAAAAGTTTCCTCCTAACTTCAAATATTTTGAAAGTTATGGCCCGGCGGAGTTTTTTGGGGAAAATTTCCTAAAGCGAGGCCCACTGACCAATGAAATGGTGCCACGTGGTGGTGGAGGTCGGGCTAAGCGGAGCAAAGTTAAAAAATTTGCCAAAGTGGGCAAAGGGTGTAAAGGAGAAAACCGGCCTAGAGGCCCGCGGAGGAGGATGGAGAAAATTTGTGAAGGCCCATGGCCAATGTGAAAATACCACGTGTTCCTATTTCCGGTGGTGGTCGAGGGGGTGGAGGAGATTTTTATTTTTCACCAAAATTGAAAAATACGCAAAGGGAAGAATTAGAAGCGCAACCCCACCAAGCAAACAAATTTTGACACATGTCCAATTGGTGGCGAAGGTCACGAGGAATGGAAGGATTTGGCAAAATTTTCCAAAGTGGTCGAAAAGTGCGAGGGAAACTTGAAGTGCACCCCCACTAGGTGAATCAATAAGCGAAACATGTCACCAGGAGAGTGGAGCACGAGGGGTGTTTGGGGAATTTTTCCTGATAAAAAAATCAAAGGGGAAAAGTGAGGTTTGAGCCCACATTTCCATCAGAAAATGGGAAATCACCATGTGATAGAGGAGTAGCGGGGTGTGGGGAATTTTGGGAAATTTTCCCAAATTCAAAAAATGGAAAATTTTCAAGTTTCAGCCCGCCAACCCGAATTTTCCCTAAAATTGCCATTTTTCCCTAAATCTTCAGAGGGGCATAACTTTCGATCCCGAGCTCATATTTTCACGTTCTTTATATCATTGGAAATATGTTGAAATCCTCTACACGATGGAATCTTCAATTTTGATTTTTGATGGAGATTTATGGGAGAAAAATGGAAAAACGTATCTAGCATGCAAAAACACAGAAAATGACTCCAACCACCAAAATTAATGAAGTATGGGCCTCTGTTTTGCTCTGTAAAGAAATGTACTTTGAAGTATGGGATTTTTATGGAAACCCATCATTTTTAGGCCCATTAGATGAATCTTGTTGGTGGTTGAAGTCCCAAATCAATTTTCCCATGTTTTCTCCTTTCTTCCATTCTGCTCGATGGTTAAAAGCCAATTTTGGCTCATTTGTAATAGTTTGTTCATCATTCTTCTCTTCCTCTCCCTTCTTTTCTTCCCTAGGGTCAAAAATGGAGTTTGAACCTCCTCCCTTGCTCTGTAATGGCATTTTTTTCCTCTTACTAGTAAAATGATGTTTTGTGCAAACTTTTGGAGCAATAAAAACATGTTTTGTGATGCATTTGTCCATCCTTGCTCATTTTGCTTGTCTTCTTCTTGCCTCTCTTCATTGCAGGTATTTGTGCATGTTTGAATGTTCATTGTAGGTTTTGGAGTTGTGTTCATGGAGTTTTGGAACATTTTTGTGTGAAATTTATCCTTGGTTTTGTGATGCACTTGTCCATCCTTTCCATTGCTCACCTCTTCTTGTTCCATGGCAGTTTTGATAGATGTTCAACATTTTCCTTCTCTGGTGTATCACCGTTTTAGTGTAGGCTCTTTTTCCCTCTTTTCTCTCTCTTTGTCTCCTTGGAATAGTTAGATTAGGATTATATTAGCTTTCCTACATTGGAATAGCTTGTGGCAGGTAGTTTAGGAAGAGGAACCAACCTTCTCTGGAGAGCTTTCCTCATTTGCAAAGGACCCACACTTTGGGAAAGCTCAATGTTGTGCATTCACACCAAATGATATTGCCTTAGAAAAGGATATCCATAGGTCATTTTGGGGGTGTTGTGAATTTGCATTAATAAGTCATTCATTCTTCTCTCTACAAATTCCTACATCTAGAGAAATATCTTCTTTCATAAAATTTCATTAACCCTCCACATACATCTACTTATATTATATCATCTAGACCGTCCTCCTTCAAAATTGGTTGAGTGTCATACACAGTCTCCACTTTTTCCTCAAAATAAATAAAAGTAGGCTCAACCCACTCCACCACCATAGCATACTTCTCCTCCTTCATGACATGTTACTTTTCCTTCCACTCCATCTTTGTCGCATGAGTTGTTGTGTTTCTCCCATCATGCTATACCTCATGATGTATTTTTTTCCTTACTTGAAAAGTACCTAATTCACTTACCATCCAACCATCATCACCCACAACATAGGTTACAATGTCAACGTGATCAACCATACTGTAATTATCATCACATAAATGGCCATAGGGATAATGATTTTCTTTCCCTTTGTGACAAATTACAACAATTAGAGGAAAAGGGAATCATCTCCTTTGGATCTTTTCACATGAGTGGTCTATTTCTCCTCTAGCTCGGCATAGGATTTATACTCCATTATATTCCTCTTCTCCATCATGTTATCGACTATAGTTCATTCATAAATTTCATAAATCACTCATGTGTGCTTTCCACCACATCCATCCATCGCTCCACTATCACATCCATTTCATCCATCACATTCACTTTCTTCACCACATCATACAACTTCTACACATTAGCTTCCATGACCCTCTATATTCACACATTCCACTATAGCTCCATAAGGCATTTAGTTATGCACATATTCACATGTTGTTTCCATTCCATATGCTTCCACCACTACACATTGCCTTAGTCTTTGGTAGGTGATGCTTATCACCTTACCTGCGATGATGCATTTTTATTCTTATGATTCTTACACAATTGTTGAGGATTTATTATAGGAACCTCTCATACACACTCTACTTTTTCATCTAGCACACTCAATCCTTTCCCGATGACACACTCTTACTTATACGTGGCTCATCCTTAACTTCTAAAGGGTATTAAATATATGAGTTTATTCATCTACATGTTGGGGGCATCACTAATATTCCCCCTTATTTAGATCATGATAACATTTTATGATTACATCATAACACATTAGTTTTACATGATTACTAAGATACATTACATTCATTACGCATTATTGTTGGACCCTAAATTAACTAAGTACCACAGGCGCGAAACTTGGTGGCATGTGAAGAAGCGGGGCATGAAGGCATGCACAAAAGTAGTTATTGGAGATGTGCAAAGGCTCACACATAGAAAGGATGGATTCGGTACTTAGTGAGTTTTGGAAAGAAGTTTAGGGAAAAAATGATAAAGTGATCAGATAGAGATATGGATAAGCTATGGAGACTTGCATCTTAAGAAAAGGATATTCAGGGAATCAATACGATTATCATTAAAGGATAAGGAGCCAAGTTTTTTATCGATTAAGCTGGCACATACATGTTAAGGACACTTGATTAGGGGAAACACATGATGACATTTAACATGTTCTTGGGTAGTGGTAGGGAAATCATGAAAGATTCCTTCAAGATTTATCATGTAATGATGAATGGTTAAGAGGAGATTCCTAGAGAGTTCCTCATATGTATGGTTTTAGGAGAGAGGTGGGTATGCAAGTATGGAAGCAAGAGAGGAATATAGTTAGTAAATATATGTAATGTGTGATGGAAATATCTATAATCTGTTGAATTTCTACCACCATATAAATATCTTCATACATGGAACTCTTTTGATGTAATCTTGGCTATTGTACTTTGGCATATAAATATAATGAAGTGATTTTGAAGCACTTATGTGATGAATCTAGATCTGTACATTTCATTTTTATGTTCATGGGTGTATTACTAGTTTTCTTGATGATAATCGTGATTTATCTCTACTTCCATTATAATATGATCACCTACCCTATCTTCTAGTGCATTAGATTAGGGTTTAGTGCTTTGATCTAGTTGTCAAGAATGGGTTTGTCATTCTCTCTTTACTCTGACACCCCCTTATTAAAGAAGAAAATTATCAATAAGCTGACATAAAGGAGGGCCTTGGCACCTGCATGTGCTTTGGATGAGCTTCCAGACCAGTTTGGATGATGTGCCAACACGTTTGGGGTTGATTGATGAAACAAGAGGTAAATAAAGACTACATTTTGGTTCCATTGCTGGAACCTATTTTCAAAGTTGTTTTGAGAATGATGTGTGATGATGGAGAAATTCACCTTAGAAAGCATTGAGATCTAATTAAAATCATGGAGGATGAGTTTTATCGAGGTTTAGTATTGGATCTAAGTTTGATATAATTAAATGGGTGGAGGAGAACCTGTATCACAAACTCTATGAGACATTTTTCTAATGTTTCTGGTAGATTTTTATGAATGGATATCACCATATGCATCAAGGATAAGTTATTACTATAGACCTATGTTTGAACCCAAGAGGAATAGTAGTTACATGATTTCACTCTAACTTGGACCCATGTTGTTGATCACTGGTGGAGTAGAGTCCGACTAGTTATACCCTAAAATATGTTATTTGTATGTATTCTTTCCTGAATATTGTTGAGTTCAAGTTCTTAAGGGAGCCTAGAGGATCATTCTTGCATGATATTCAACTTAGTATCAAGATCTTAGTCATTAATTTGATTTTGGAAGCCTTTCCCATTCTTTGGATAAACTCCTACTAGGCACGGGGAATGGAAGCTGACATGGTAGAAGGATGCAAACCTTAAAAAAATGGAGAGAGAGGAGAGGTGGATCAATTATAATGAATCACGGGAGATAGAGTTGGCAAGACAACATGATCTTTGCAGGAGTGATGGATTTATGGAGGTATACATTGCGGGGAAGGATTTGAGGTTTACGTGGAGGACGTGGACCCTAAGTAGTCGAGCTACCCCATCTTGGAAAGTGTGGAAGAGAAACCACCTCATATTTTGGAGAGAGCTCATCATATGAAGAAAGTAGAAGATTTGTAGGTGCATATCTTAACCCACATGGCTACCAGACCCTTGAACTTAGTTTTATAGTTCTTGAGATAAGTTTTAATAATCCATTTGGTATTGGTATTCATAGTTGAGAAACACCTAGGAGGTATAATTTTTCATTTGGTACCTCTATGGATGCATAGTAATTTCCTGTGTTTTGGGGTATTTTTTCTAACACAACATTTGATAAAAGTGTGGGATCACAAGGCTTGACTATCACATTTGGGAGTGACATGGGAAACACATATGGGAGTGGTTTGGTATCACAAACTTTTGGTGTGTAGTTTTATGCGATAGTGGGTCCGTAGGGTGCAACTACATTAGGCCCCTTACCTACAATAGGAGGAGGATATAATGGATCTAGAGGAGTTGGAACTAGTGGATCTAGTGGGTATGGTGGTGGAGGTAACATCATAGTGAATAAAGGTCATGGTTTTTGTGAACAAGGTCCACAACACCAAGAATAGGTGTTTTATGAGATGTCACTCCACTTACCTTATTACAAGGGAATTGAGGATGTAAAGAACATGTACACAAGTGTAACTTTCTTTGGCATGCAAAGGGAATCACTTCCTCGGAGTAGAAGGTATGTTAGTTTACAACCATGTTGCAATGATGCGCATATAACCTGGTAGTATAGGAAGTATGACCCATAGTAGAAAGTGGTGGATTAAATTGTGTTGCATAATTCCTTTTTCATGGAATTACACATAATTAAGTTTCAATATAAAATCATAAGTGTGTTGAATCAGATTCAACAAGTAATGAAGGAGAGTGTGTGGGAGTATGATGTGTGGTTCAAGACTCTCCTATCTAAGTTATCTTATGACATTCACCCTGCACAACATGCTCAGTGGTTTGTCGAAAGAATGATCACACCATTTAGGAGGGCGTGTTCACAAAAGACTTTTATAGATCCGCATGATCCCTTGGAGGATGTCTTGTATGTTGAGGTAGTAGGAATCATTGATACAAGAGTTAGTCCATTCTTAGAAGGCCAAATTGCTATAATGGTAAAAAACTAGAGAAATTGTTTACAAACCGGGATCATGAGACTTACAAGCGGGTTATGGTGTACAAAATGTGAGGTAGAAGGGCATACAAATGAAATTTTGACCTCAAAGATCAGTATGGGTGAGGATGTTAGACTGTGATATTTTCCATGGAGATTATGATGCAAGTAAGTACCTCTACTTTAGTGTGTGATCCGTAAGAATGTTTCTTGCTATTGCAAAATTTTCATCTCTACTAATCATGACACTAAGGATTGTAGATTGATTGACCAAATACATGATGCCATTGATATTGGTATGTCACAAAATAATATTTCAAGTAGTTCCAAGGATAAGGGATGTCATTATGAAGGGTGCACAGATGGAGGGAATATCAGAAGACAAAAGAGGGTTTAGAGGTTATGAAAACCACAGAGGTGGAATAAGTGATTTCCCAAATGGAACTTATTACAACTATGGGTCTACGAACACTATAAGCATGAATGCCCCGATATGCTACAATGTTATTGGTGTCAAAAGAAGTATAAGTATGAGGAGTGCCCGAAATTATTTGAGCACATGAGCCAACAATATAAGAAGGAAAAAGCGCATGGTGAGGGTGAGCATGAAGAAATTCAACTTGCATCGGATGACAAGGATGGCACGTGTGAGTCAAATTTGGAACCTATACTAGTGACAATGCAAGATGAGGTTACACATGCCAAGGAGATACAATATTAAAACCACTAGTTACTAGAGAATATGTGGTGCATAGGAAATACCTAGACCCCTGCTCATTAGAAAGAGGTATAACATGAAACCATGAATGTGATTTGAAGATTACAAGGAGACATCTAATGCATAAAGAAGAAATCACGTTAGCTAGAGTAAGAGAAAAGCACCGAGGCTCCATAAAAGGATCTGGATAAATTCAGGGAGGTACGTAAGATGCTGATGCAATAGAATATCATCCCTTTGCTAGGAGAATGGCTACGAGATAAATTATAGGACACTAGAGGAGATCGCGAGTGACAGGTCTTGTAAGCTAACCTTCCTCCTCACAACATTGACTATGATAAGGAGATTACCTTGAATGTAGTAGTTGATGGATGGATCCTAAGAAATATTTTGATTTCCATGAGCATGGAAGTTAATGTTCTCACTTTAGATGCATGGAATCAAATTGAAAGGAACCCATTACAACCATCCTCAAATGTGTTATATATGGCTAACAAGACAAAGGCAATGCCCATTGGTGTTTTAAAGGAGACTACTATCACTATCCAAGGGGTGAAATTCATTGGAGACTTTGAAGTCTTAGCACTTGTTGAGGTGAAAACTTTCCAACATTACTAGGGCACCCCGGGTGTTATACTAACAATGTTGACTTATGTTTCAATAAGGGGTATATTAGTTTTGAGAACATGGAGGAATGCGTTATCATCCTTTTGATAGATGGAAAGTTAGCACCCTATAATGATCCCTTAGGAGAAGAAGACCTAGATAGAATCTATATGTGCACCATTAGGGACCCCGAGGTTGTGCAACCAACAAAATGAAGGCATAATTTAGTCGTAAGATGCTCAATCTATAAGTGATAACTAGTGTGGCATGTGAAAATTGGGCACATGGGACAAATGAGTTAGTCAAAAGGTAGTTAAGAGGTTATGTGACAAGAGTAACAAAGGTGCACTCGGTTAAATGCCTAGAGGAAATAAGTTACCAAGTTACACTAGGGGAGCCAACCATGATGTTTTCTTTCAAGTAATGGAGACCCAATGGGGATATAATATCGAATGGAGAAGGATCATTGGCTATAATTTACTCGGGATCACATCATGTTGGTCATGGGAGATCCATCGCGATAACCTTCCAAAGTGGCGCAAGGTGAGAATTGTGTTCTCTATTAGGTTTATCTAAAGTAATGCACTTATTATGATACAAGACTATCTTAGGAAGGAACCCACCTCGTTTCACATGAAGGCATGTGAGAAGGCTTGGATGGAAGGAGTTGGAAAAATTTTCTCCTTATTTATGGGTGCATAATCTTTATTCCACCTTACAAGGTTACACGCACATTGTACATTCATTTAGAATTACGCCGTCAAACATGAAAGCGGCGGGAGTTAATCACCGATCTCCTTCAATATTTTGAGTATCAGAGTACTAAACCATTGGTGAATGAGGCATTACAGGTTGTTAATTTCCTAACTATGGGAGATAGTACCATGGAGGAGGATAGAATATTGGAATTGTTGGGAGAACATGAATTGGAAGTGCACTTCAATGAGGGAGAGCCAGAGGAAATACATCTTAAGCGCAGCTTGCATGGAAAAAGAGAAAGGGAAGTTGGTCTATGTGATCGATGGTGAATAAGTGGAGAAATTGGATGTTAACCATACTATGGGTACACACAATGTTAAGGATAATGTAGATGAGAAAGCATACGCCTACCACAAACCCTCGAAAACTAAGAAGGTTAAGCTTGGTTGAAGTCGAACCTAAGGAAGCTACTATTAGAGATTACTAGTTAAAAATTAAGTTTCAGAGATCATCGATCTATTATAAGAATTTCAAGATTTGTTTCCACACGGGTACCATGAGCTTAAGGGATTTCATTAACCATTAGGAGAGATAGATATCAAACCGAAGGACCACATACACCCAAATTGGAAGAGACCATACCGTATGAATTTGAATCTACACATCGAGGTCAAGGAGGAGATTGACAAGATGATCACATTAGGCATTGAGGCTATTTAATAATCAAAATGGATAATTCCAATGGTCATCAACATTAATAAGGATGGGAGGATAAGGATTTATTTTGATTACGGGATTTGAATATGATATGTGTCATTGAATTTTCCAACCCCTTCACCGAGGAGATCCATGAAGGATTAGCAAAGCACGAGATCTATTCTTTCATAGATGGATTTTAGGATACCATCAAGTTAGAATTGCAAAGGATAACCAAGAAAAGACAACTTTCACCACTAAATGGGTTTTTTTTCCTACATGGTCATACCTTCTCGGGTGAAGATCGCACTTGCTATGTTTTCACGCATTCTAGTTTAGGCATTTCAAGACTTCATGGATAAGTTTCTTCAAGTCTTCCTTGATGATTAGATGGTTTATGGGATAGTAAAAGACCATTATGAAAATCTGTGATTGATGTTTGAGATATGACAACAATTGATTATATCTTTCAACATTAAGAAATGTGTTTTTGCTACTCCTTTTGGAAGCATGTTGGGGCACATCATATGTAAGGAAGGCTTGCTGGTGGATCCTATCAAAATTTTCATTATTATAGGATTGGGTGAACCTACTAGCTAGAGCATGGTGTGTAGATTCCTTAGGCATATGTGGTACTACCAAAAAATTATTAAGGGATATTCGAAGAGCACAATGCCATTAGATGGATTCTGAAACGTAAAAGTACATTTCATTTAGGAGAAGCACAACATATATCATTTGATACATTGAAGAATAAGCTTAACACTCGCACACATATTATGATTTCCTTCCTAGGATAAGTCATTCCATGTACATGTTGATGCCTCAATGATGGAAATTGGAGTAGTGTTGGCACAAGCTAGTGAGGGTATTGTTGATCAACCTCTTTATTTTGTAAGAAGGAAGTTGACACCAAGTGAGCATAACTATAGTACTACGACCACAATGCATGTCAATGATTTAGAACTACAAAAATTCACACAGTATCTGTTGGAAACACCCTTTATATTCTACATGGACCACATGACATTGAATTACTTGGTAAACAAGCCCATTTTATAAGGATGCATATGAAGGTGGGTCCTATTATTTCAAGAGTTTGTGTTTACGGTTCTAGTAAAACCGGGTAATAAGTAACACGGGACTTGAACATTCATAAAGGATCAACTCGGGGAAGATGCATAAAGCATTGAAAATATAATTACCAATACAAAACTATTTATATTGTGGCGTGTGCCCTCTGAATTAGAGGATATCTCTATGTTTCTCAAAATAGGTATGACACCGAAAGGAATAAAGACTTTAGAGAGAAAACATTTAGCTATGTGTGTCACACCCTACATGTTAATTGGTGGAGACTTATACAAGTTAGGCCATGATGAGATCTTGTGTGGGTGCACATTAGAGCATGAGTGCACTACAATCATGGATGAAAAACATGGTGGAATCATAGGAGGACACTATGCTGGAAATGCCACCACGTGGAAAATTTTACAAACAGGTCTCTGGTGGGAAAGAATTTACTAGGATTATATTGTGTTTTGCAAGTCTTGTAATCGTTTCCAATGCGTTGGTAATCCAGAAGAAGAGATGAAATTCCCTTGAGGCTGATAGCTAGCATTAAACCATTTGAGAAGTGGGTGATTGATTTTGTAGGACCTATTTCACCTATCGTATGAAGGATTGGTTCACACTATATCATTACTTATACTTGATTACTTAACACAATGGGTGAGAGATAGTGCCTACGAAGGATTACACAACAACCATAGTGGAAAGATTCCTATGGGAAAATATAATCAATAGGTATGGGTGTCCATTGAGCTTGACTAGTGATAGGGGTACACATTTTTGAATGAGACAATTAGGATTTTGTTGGTAGAGTTCATGGTGGCTCATCACAAGACTACCCCTTATCACCCTTAGGCTAATGGAACCATTGAGGAATTTAAAAGATACTAAGTCACACATTGACCAAGATTTTTGATGTTGGGAGACAAGATTGGGATGAAAAGTCTCATTTGTACTATGGGTGTATAAGACAACCTATAAGAGATTGAATAAGGCCACACCATTTCAATTAGTGTTTGGTACGAAAGCTATTTTACTAGTAGAGTTTATGCTTCCTTCTCTGCATATGTGTGTGCAGGAGAATTGGCCGATGAAAGCATTACAAGATCACATGAATAAATTAATGAAATTGGGTAAAATATGATCACTTGATAGATGGATTAGAAGAATGATAAGGCGAGACAAAAATCATGACACAATCATCACATTAAAAATAAATAATTTGAGGTTGGGTAGATGGTTTTACTTTAGTACTCTAAGTTTCGCACTATCCTAGGAAAATCAAATTCCATTGGTTAGGGTTGTATATTATATCTTACATCCTTGATTCAAGTGCATGTCGTTGCTGTAAGTGCTAGATGGGACAAGGTTTCCAGATATTTCAATGGGAGTAGGTTGAATCCCTACTATAAATAAGGATTCTATGTGTCTATAAATAAGGCATTATTGCCAATTAGATTAGGTTTCCTTTAATTCTTTTCCTTTGATTTTTTCCTTTTTCATTATTTTTGTGTTTTTTCGTTGCACATTGGTGCGCTAATAGCTAATTACATTGTAATATATTCTATATGCAGAGGACTATGCATACATTTTTGTGTGGAGTGAAGTAGCAGATATGTCGAATATGTTTGACAAATTCTTTTGACAATGGACTGATGGGAATGATTAGTGCAAAGGTAGAAGAATGAGCAAAATTATGGTTAAGGTGTTTGAATTCATGTGGTTATGAAGGTGTGTTGAGAAAGGTTTAAAGACCATGAAGAAGGGAAAGATCATGAGACAACATAAGGTAGGAAATACCATGGGGAACTACTTAGTGGACAACACGGAGGTTATGTACTTCAACACAGTGATGCGTGCAAAGGAGGTCTATGGTAGTGAAGTAGTGTTCGAGGTGATAGAAGGTTATAACTACGATGCGCAAGGGGAAGTCATGAAAGTTGAGTGAAGTGAAATAAAGTGCTCGATTAAAAAGTGACGTTAAGACACGTGGTAGAGGAACCATAAGGCATTGAAAAAGTATAAATAAGAGGTAAGAGTAGTCATTTCGACTACTTTTCCTTAGAAAATTTCTTTTGTGCTCCCAAGCTCAAAGTGCAATGAGGGTTTTGTGAAGAAGAGTGAAGTGAGGTACTTGTCACAAACCAGAGGAATTGTGTAAGTTGTAGTGTAGTCCTGGGATGTTACAAGGAGGAAGGAAAACAAAAAGCATGAGAAGGGTTACGTGAAAAGAAGTGGAGAAGTCATCGAGTCCAGGGAAGGAAAAGGAGAGAGGAATGAGAAGAAAGAAGAAATAAGATGGCACCCAAGAAATCTCAAACAAAGAGACCGATGGTGGAGAAGGAGGATCCCATGGATATTTACTTGGAAATACAGTACCCCAGGGGTTATCAAGGTAAAAAATTGGAGTTCAAAGTTATACAAGTGCAAGATCAGTGAATACAACCACAAGACAAGTGAAAATGAAAATATGATGCAGGTGGACAAATTTTTAAACAATTTGTTGTCCCCTCAAAATTTTACTTCTTTTTCCAAGTCTAGACTTAGAAATTTTTGAGTTGTTACCATTTCAAAATGGTCCAGTCTAAGTATTTTGAAATCTAACACTTCCTAAGGGATCAAGGATTCTTAGAAACACCTTCATCAGATAGATAATTCTTTCCCCTTCGAGGAAAGGTAAGTCCTCCTAACTCTTTGTATTTTCAAGTTATGGCTGCGGAGTTTGGAGGGGAATTTTTCCTGGGCGGCCCCGCGAAGAGAAATTGACACTTATCCCTTTTGGCTAAAAAAGAAAAATTCACAAAGTGGCCCATAGGATTGTGGGGAAGGAAGTGCATTGGCAGAGGCGCGGAGGAAAACTTGGCACTTAGCCCTTTTGGGCAAAAAAAAAAAACTCAAAGGAAACATTCGGCCCGTGGATGAATCAAGGCGCCACGTGAGAGCAAGTAGGGCGTGGACATTTTTGGGAATTTTTCCCAATATGAAATCAGAAAGAAAAAAGGTAGGTCTTGACCCGTGAATGAATCGAAGGTGCCACGTGTCTTGGAGTAATAGGGCCATGGATATTTTTAGGAAATTTTTCAAAAGGTAAAAATTTAAAGTTTGACCAACAACCCTAATTTTGACTCCGTTTTTACAGTTTTCCTTTAATCTTCAAGAGGCCATATCTTTCGATCTAGATCTTAGATTTTCATGTTTTTGGTATCAATGGAAATCTGGTGAAATTATCCACATGATAGAAACTTAAATTGTAAATTTTGATGGAGTTTTGTGGGAGAAAATCTAGAAAATGTCTCTTGCATGCAAAAAAATGCAAAAAGTTTCCCCAACTTCACTCCAATGTTCTCCTACCACATGGATGGCTCGATTTCAAATAAATTAGGGAAAAGGATCTAACGGTTCATATGTAAACTGGAAAATTGAAATATAAAACACATTTTTACACATAAAAACTCTTTTTGGGCTCGTCAGAAGCATTTTTTTGCGGAAGAGGAATCTAGAAAGATGGGGAAATGATAAAAAAATTTATAATGGCTTTGGGTCAAATGATTTAATGGTTTTTGAAGTCTTTGTGAAGGTTGACAATCGAATTTGGAAACTAGAAGCACATTTTTGTGAACTAAGGAGAAAAATGATTGTTAGTCTTCTATTCTCCTCCTCTACATTTTTCTTGTATTCCCACTCATTGTATAAGTTTAACTATGAGATCAATAAAAAAGAAGGAATTTTATGTCCCCTCGATGGAAAAATCGATTGGTGCTTTGTGACCAACATATTTTATTTTATCTTGTGCTCAGAAATTACAAATTTGTCTTTCTTCTATTTATGCATGTAATGAAACTTCTAGTTGATGTGTGTGGGCATCTAACACTCTACTCACAACATTGATTTCCCCCTCCTTCATTCTCACTCCCCCCTTTCTCAAATCAATTTATTTTATAGTAAAGGAGTTGTTATTATTGCCATGGGACAATGGAGTGTTTCTATGGATCTTTGGATGAAAAACCACCATTAATCCACTTTGGTTTTACATGATAAACAATGGGATCTGCACCATTCAAATGTAGAGTGACTTAGATTCCCATAGCATTGGTCTGAAATCCACAAATTATTCCACAAGACAAATTTTCTTGCCAACAATTTTTGGCACCCATCATGGGGCATAGTTAGACATCTGCACCCAAAAATGACCACAAGGTTTTTATAATATCATTAAGTTTGCCTTTGAGTTCTGAAATTCCTTATGATCTAAAAATACAAAAAGATTTAAATAGAAGAGTTCTGCAGATTGAGCAGCCATATGAACTACATGGATTAACTCAAAATTCTTGCAAATAATTCTAGAAAACCTTATTTTCTCTATCATATCCAAAGGAAATCATTTAGAAATGAAAGAGGTTATTTGGCATATTTGGAAGAGTGTAAATCATCTCACCATTGCTACAAAATTTTGGGCTATGAAAGAGAAGACAATAAACTTTCAAGATGGCTGATAGAAGGTATACTCGCTAGTTGAGGCAAGGAGGAGTGATTGAACCTACTTTTGAGGAGTTGGAGAGAGAAGAAGCAAGAGGTTATAGCTTGGTTTGATAGAGAGGAAGAGATTAGATCTCAACTTGAAGAAATTGCAAGACTCCAAGCTATAGTAGAGGAAAGAGAAGCAGCCCTATCTCTTTGAAGAAGCCAACACAAAAACATAATGGCTGATAATGAACATGAAACATGTAGACCCAATGTACCATGGGGAAGAAATAATGGTCCACTTGCTATCCCACGAATACTCCATGATCTGCTAAGAGGTTTGAGAAATAATTTTCCCAAATTCAGAGGAGATGGCTCCCAACTCCTGAAGAACATGTAACAGCCTTCATCACTTGCTTGTGGTGTGTTAGGTGTTGAAGATGAAGATGTGTCGGTTAGAATTTTTGTGGAGTCACTCCAAGAGAAAGCTGTTGAATGGTTTTACATGCTTCCTCCAAGATCTATCATGGGTTGGGATGACATAAGAAGTGCATTTGAACATAGGTTCAAGAGCACTGAAGATTTCCAAGATCTGCTGGTTCAACTTGTTCAGATGAAGAAAGAAGTCTCTGAGTCCATGAGAGATTTTTTGCAAGGTTTGATAGATTGACAAGAAGAATCCCAGAAGATGTAGTTCCCCCTAAAAATAACTTGAAGAGGTTCTTCATTAGTGCCTTGCCATCAGAAGTTGGTTTCTTCCTCAGAAGAGCCCAACCAAACACACTGAGGGAAGCTCAAGACTTTGCCATTGAAACTAATGATGACTTAATCCTCTCTGGAAAGGTGAAAGGCCCAAATGGGAAGAAAAAGGTCAAAGTTCCGGTTCGGTCACAACCGACCCTATGTTCCAGAAAATGGAAAATGATCTGGTTGCCTTTAAGAAATAGCTATCCCAAATGACAATGATAAATGCTCCAAGGAGGCCAAATTTCCCTGATAGAAAAATAATTGCACCACCTCCTGCTTGACTTACCCTTGAAGCACCTCCTATCAATGTTATCTATGACACCAAAGAATCAAGAGAGGATGCTGAAATTGATGAACTTGAAGGAGAAATAGCAGAGGATTACAAAGGCTACCTTGAAATTGAAGAAGTTGATATGCACAATGGCTTGTTCAAGTTTTTTGATGATTGGTAAGAAGAAGAGGAAGCCCTAAGCTTCTCATGTGTTATCTTCACTTGATATCAATCCAAGAAATATGCTCTACCCTCCATGGTTCAAAAGGAAAAATAAAACTAAAGAAGATCCCACTCCAACAGCCATACAAAAGAAGATCATCAACAGAGGCTCACCATTACCACCCTCAATGGATTTAGCCAAAATGAAACTAGGCCAAATGGCTACTAGAGATCAGGCTATTATATCTAGTAAGTCACCTTTTCCTTCTTCTAGCTCACAAGTTATTAAAAAACTCCTCCCTCCAATGAAGTCTATCCTAAGTCAGCTAAAAATTATACCATAGCTTCACCTTCACCTCCTTCTAAGCTGATGGCCTCACCCTCAGAAGACAAACCAATTTACAAGCCAGCCAAAGTTCCTCAAATACCCTTACCATGTAAACCTTCCTCACTCTAGGAACTCCCCCTCATCCAATATTGTCCCATTTGATTTTGTGGAACATGAAAGTAAGACCAAAGTGCAGCTCTCAAAGATTGAATACTTACAAACACTCAGTTTGATAGACTAATCAATGATGTTTGAGTAGTAGATTCTATACCCCTAAGTTCAAATTTTAAAGGTATGCTCCTGACACCATCTACACCACTTGCTCAAAACATGTTGGCCCTAAGTGCTTCCAAAACAGATAAGGTGGAACCCTTCTACTTGTCTCTTCTCATGAATGGTTTTGAGCTCAACAATTGCATCATTGACTCTAGATTTTCTAATAATGTAATGCCACTCAAAGTTACCAATGCTCTTGAACCTGACACTAACCAGATTTAATGAAGCTTATTACTCAATGGAATGCAAGAAAGTACCACTAGTAGGAAGGATAAAAGATGCACAAGTGGCTTTGGCTGAATACCCTAATAAGAAAGTACTTTTAACCATCTTAGTGGCAGACATTCCAGCATATTTTGGCATGCTCTTGAGTAGAAGTTTTTGTAGAGACCTTAATGGAGAGATAAAGATGGATTGGACCTCTACAACTATTCTAGTGAAGGGTGAGATGAAGAAGCTACTTCGGTAAGAAAAATGAAGTTTGAAGAAGAAGTTCCTTTGACCCAAGAGCTAATATCCTCTTTCAATATTGTGGATTAGGAAACTATTTCCTAACTTCACAATGAGAAGAATACTTGCCACTTTGCTTGGAATCATAGAAAAGATAAGGTCTAGAATATGTAGTTTGATGGAAGCCATTCCAAATCAAGCTCGGGGTTGGTGTTGTGTTGTACTCTTCTTCCAATGTGATGCATCCTTTTGCATACAAATTACAATTTGACAACACAACAATAAAGTAGAATATGAAGCTCTCCTCTTGGGCATAAGTGTGTAGTAGAAGACATGGGAATCAAAAATATGAGATGCCTTGGTGATGTAGAAGTGATAGTGAAGTAAATCCACTAGTAATACCAGGTGAAGAACCCAAGGCTTAGGCATTATAGAATAGAGTGTGGGATTGCATTGAATTTTTTGATGCATTCTCTATTGAAGCCATCCCAAGACAACAAAATGAAAGAGTTGATTCTCTTGTAGTATCATAATCCCTATTGACTTCTCATCCTTCTTTTGGAAAGGAAAAAATAACAATTGAGATGGTTTTCAAACCAAGTTTTCGATAACATAGATCACTGCAGAAGTTTTCAATGATGACAATAAGATTTTAGCATTCTTAGAGAAAAGAGACAACTTCAATAATATCTTCTTTGAGGGAATTGTTAATCCATGTAGAGAAGCTATGGTTGAAGATGCATCGGATGAAATTGAAAAGAGTGGATGATGAAGGCATGATCAGATTGAAAGGTAACAAGATCCCCAAAGGTCTAGTCTCTCTCTGGAGGACTGTTTGACAAGCATGATAGATTTATTTGTGAAAAGAAAAGCTATCTTCTCACTATCATCTAATTTTGACAAGGAAAACATTGGGACTTGAAGATCCAAGGATGGTCAACATTTGCAAATGATGCTCTCTGACGAGAGAAAAGGAAGTTCGTTGCTTTTCTTAAAAAGTACTCTGATGTGTTGGCCTACTCTTACGACAAGCTCAAATCTTTTCAACCAAAGGAAATGCATCATTCCATTCCTTTGAAGTAGGATGCTAAGCCCTTTAGGAAGAAGCAAAGACCCTATAATCCAAATATTGTTGATGTTATCAAGGAAGAAGTGAACAAGATGTTGAATGCCAGAATCATTTTCCCCATTCACCACTCAACATGGGTGGCCAACATTATACCAGTTAGAAAGAAAAATGGGGAGATCAGAATATGTGTAGATTTCAAAAATCTGAATTAGGCATTTCTCAAGGAAAATTACCCTCTTCGATCATGGATCATATCCTACAAGTAGTTATAGATCGAGATGCTCTCTTTCCTTTGATGGCTTCTCGGGGTTTAATCAAATTAAAGTGGCTGAAAAAGATTATAGTAAGATGGCTTTCATAACTCTTGGGCACTTTTTCTTACACAGGATGCCTTTTGGTTTGATCAATGCGGGAGCCACCTTCCAAAGAGCCATGGACCTATATTTTAAATACCTCAAGCATTACATTGTCATATACCTTGATGATTTAACCATGTTTTCAAAGAAGAGAAGTGAGCATATCTTCCACTTGGAGTAGATTCTTGCAAGATGTAGAAATTATGGCATTTATCTAAATCCCAAGAAGTGTATCTTTGGAGTCACAAAGGCAATCTATTGGGACACATTGTGAATAAGCATGGAGCACGTATTGACCCTAAGAGGGTAAGTGTTATTTAAGAACTATCTCTTCCCATGAGTAAGAAAGGAGTGCACTCATTATTTGGGAAGGTAAATTTTATTCGCCACTTTGTCCCGAATTTGCTGAACTAACAAAGCATATCACCTCTATGATGAAGCCTCAAACAAGTTTTAAATGGAGTAGTGAAGGAAAATCAGCATTTGAAGAAATCAAGAAGGCCATTGCCAAAGCTCTAACGCTGGTATCTTCAGATTTCAGCAAGGAATTCATCATGTATTGTTATGCCTCAGAGAAAACTCTTTCTATTGTCCTAGTTTAGAAGAGTGATGAAGGATTATAAGCACCTATTACTTTCATGAGCTGCCCTTTGAATAAGTATGAACTAAATTACAGTCATTTGGAGAAGCATGCATACGTAGTGGTCAAGGCTATGAAGAATTTCAGATTTTACATACTTAACTCTCACACCGTGGTGATGGTCCCCAGAAGTGCAATAAAGTCCATTTTGACACAACAAGATCTTGGAGCCAAAAGAGGAAATTGGATTGCAAGGATCCAAGAGTATGACCTGGAGATTAAGCCCTCTAATCTGGTTAGAGGAAATGGTTTGTGCAATTTGATTATTGAAGATGAATCTCTCAAAGTTCAGCTTGGAGAAAGAGATGACACTTGCCCAACCTGCTCGATAGAAGATTTCCCACAAGTTCTCTTTGTGAACACTACAAAGGAATGGTATGCTGAGACATCACTTTCTTTCTTACCTATGGGACTTGCCCTCCTCATTTAGATTACAAGTAGTGAAGAAATCTCTTAGGCTAAAAGCAACCAAATATGTGATTTGGAATCATGCACTCTATAAGAAAGGGATAGATGGTTGTTTTTTCTCAAGTGTGTTGATAAGGAACAACAAGAAAAACTCCTCAAAGCCTATCATGATCAAGCTTGTGGTCACTAGTTTTCAGCCATGGTGACTTCCCACAAAATTATCGGAGAGGAAGATATTATTGGCCTTCTCTTTTTGCTGATACTTAGAGCTAGGTTTCTAAATGTAAAGCATGCCAACAATTTGTTGGAAAACCACAGTTAGCTGCATTTCCTCTCGGGCCTATGATTTTGAAGAACCATTTCAACAATGGGGCTAGACTTCATTGGCATGTTGAATCCTCATTCAAGTGTTGGCATACTTATGTGCTCATACCATAGACTACTTCACCAAATGGGTGGAGGCCATTCCAACCAAACAAGATAGATTGAAGTAGTCTGTAGTTTCATTAAAGAATACATCATTGTCTATTTTTGAGTGCCCTAAAAGATTGTAGTAGACAACGCTATTTATTTCTCTTCAAAGGAATTGACATAATTCTATTATTGCTTGAGATTTCTCTTGCTCATTCTTCGACTACTATCCTCAAGGGAATGGTCAAGATGAGTCAAGAAACAAAAATATTGTGACCATTATCCATGCAAGCTAGTAGATGAGAATCGAGAAGAATTGGGACAAAAATTCTATGATGCATTGTGGGCTGATAGGATCACTCCTAAGAAGGTAATAGGAATGTCACCTTTTCAACTACTATATGGAGTTAAATCAGACATTCCTATTACAATTGAAATGCCATCTCTCAAGCTAATTTAAATAGTGGAAACAACAATATAGAGATTTAATTGACAAGATGATCCTTTTCCTTGAGAAGCTAGAAGAGAGTAGATCCCAGGTAGTGGACAAAATTAAAGAACATTAGCTTAAAGTGAAAAAACTCTTTGATAGAAGAGCCAAACCAAGGGAGTTCAGAGATGGAAATTTGGTCCTACTTTGAGATAAGAGGAGAGAGCCAAAGGGCTATCATGGTAAGTTATATTCTTTGTGGTTGGGTCCATTTCGAATTCGGGAAGATTATGGTGAGAATTCCTTTATCTTATCATACTTGGATGGAACTCCATTGGGATTGCCTAGAAGTGGGCAATATTTGAAGCTATACCATTAGTGAAAGTGAGTTTTCCCTCACTTTTACTATAGTTTTTGTTGTTTCCCCTTTTATGTTGTGTGTGTTTTGTTTGTTTTCTGTTTTGGTGTGGTTTTGGTTTGTTGTGTTTTCCCTTCCTTCCTTCTTCCTTCATTATTGGACATGACTCTGCAAAGTCCCAATGGATAAGGCACTTTGGTCAACGTTATATGTTTTAAAACTTGTATTCTAGATCCTCGTGCCATGTTTTCTCCTAGTTCAATCCATGCCATGTCATGCAAGCTAGAGCCACCGTTGTCCCCTCAAAATTTTCCTTCTTTTCCAAGTCTCGCACTTAGAATTTTTTGAGTTGTTACCCTTTGAAAATGGTAAAGTCTAAGTATTTTGAAATCTAACACTTCTCAAATGGATTAAGGATTCTTAGAAACACTTCATTAGATAGAGAATAATTTCCCCTTTCCGAGAAAGGTAAGGAAGTCCCCTAACTCCTTGTATTTTGTAAGTGATGGCTCAACAGTGGAGTTTGGAGGGGAAATTTTCCCTGGCCGAGTCCGCGGAGAGAAATTCGACACTTAGCCCTTTTGGCTAAAAGCACAAAACTCAAAAGTGGCATTGGTGGGAGTAACACAGAGGAAAACTTGGCACTTAGCCCTTTTGGGAAAAAAATAAAAAATCAAAGGAAGCATTCAGCCTGCGGATGAATGAAGAAGGCATCACGTGTCTCGGAGTGGCGGGCAGTGGACATTTTTGGAATTTTTCCCAATATGAAATTAAAATAAAAAGGAAAGTCTTCGGCCTGCGAATGAATCAAAAGGTGCCATGTGTCTTAGAGCAATGGGGCCATGAAGATTTTAGGAAATTTTCTAAAAGGGAAAAATTTAAAATTTGAACCGCCAACCCTAATTTTGACTCTCGTTTTTTACCATTTTTTCCCTAAATCTTCAAGAGGCCATATCTTTTGATCTAGAGCTCATATTTTGACATTTTTGGTATCAATAGAAATTTGGTGAAATTCCCCACACGATGGACACTTCAATTTTAAATTTTGATGGATTTTTGTGGGAGAAAATCAAGAAAATGCTCTGGCATGCAAAAAAATGCAAAAAATTTCCCGACTTCATTCCATTATTCTCCTACCACGTGGATGACCCAATTTCAAATAAATTAGGGCAAAGGATTGAACAGTTCATATGCAAATTGGAAAATTGAAATATGAAACACATTTTTACACATAGAAACTCTTTTTGGGCTCGTTAGAAGCATTTTCTTTGCGGAAGAGGAATCTGGAAGAGGGGAAATGATCAAATTTGTTTGTAATGGCTTTGGGTCGAATGATTTAATGGTTTTTCAAATTATTTGTGAAGGTCAAAGCAATCGAATTTGGAAACTAGAAGCATGTTTTTGTGAACAGAGGAAAAAAATGATTGTTAGTCTTCTTCTATTCTTCTCCTCTACATTTTTATTCTATTCCCACTCGTTGTACAATTTTAAACTCTAAGATTAATAAAAAAGGAAGGAATTTTATGTCCCCCGATAGAAAAATTGATTGGTGCTTTGTGACTAGTGTGTTTTATTCTGTCTTTTTCTCAGAAATTACAAATTTGTCTTTATTCTATTAATTAATGCATGTAATGAAACTTCCAGTTGATGTGTGTGGGCATCGACACTCTACCCACAACATTGATTTCCCCCTCCTTCATTCTCACTCCCCCCCTTTCTCGAGATCGATTTACTGTATAGCAAGGAGTTGTTATTATTGCCATAGACGTTGGAGTGTTCCTGTGGATCTCTGGTTGAAAAACCACCATAAATCCACTTTGGTTTTACATGCTAAACAATGGGAGCTGCACCATTCAAATGTAGAGGGACTTAGATTCCCATAGCATTGGCCGAAATCCACAAATTAGTCAACAAGAAAAATTTTCTTGCCAACACAATCCAATGGTGGTCGAGCTCGAAACCCTAAGGCTGAAAACATAACATATCATATTATTCCATTCTTTAATTCTTTATTTGGATTATTTTAATTCGATATTATTTATTCTATGAAAGAACAAAATTATTTCCTTAGCATGTTTTGGTCATCAAGACTTTGTTGGGAAGTGTGAAGGATTTCTAGGCGAAATCATATTAGTATGGGGTGATGTTGGACACTTAAATTAACTAAGTACCTAGGTGAAAAATTAGTGGTGTATGGAAGTAGGGTGAAGGCACGTGCAAAAGTATTTCTTAGAGATGCACGAAGGCTCGTGCCCAGGAAGGATGGATTCGAGACTTAGTGAGTTTTGGATAGCATGAAAGGATGTGTTTAGGGAATGAATGAAAAAGTAACTAGATACATATATGGATAAGCTATGGAGACTTGTAGCTCAAGGAAAGGATATTCTAGGGCATCAATACGGTTATCATGAAAGGATAAGGAGCCAAGTTTGTTATGGATTAGCTAACACATGCATGCTAAGGACACTTGATTAGGGGAAACACATGATGACATTTGGCATGTTCTTGGGTAGTGGTAGGGAAATCATGAAAGATTCATTTAGGCTTTCTCATGTAATGATGATAAGTTAAGAGGAGATTCCTTGAGAGTTCCTCATATGTATGGTTTTACAAGATAGGATGGTATGGGAGTATGGAAGTGAGAGAGGAAGACATTTAGTAAATATATGTAATGTGTGATGGCGAGCTTTGTAATGTGTCGAAGATCTACTACTATAAATATCTTCATACATGAAACTCTTTGATGTAATCTTGGCTACTATATTTTGGCATATAAATATAATGAAGTGATTCTGAAGCACTTATGTGATGAATCTAGATATGTACATTTCCTTTTTATGTTCATGGGTGTATTACTAGTTTTATTGATGATAATCATGATTTAGTTCTACTTCTATTGTAATATGATCATGCTATCCTATGTTCTAGTGCATTAGATTAGGAGTTAGTGCTTACATCTAGTTTTCAAGAATGGGTGTGTCATTATTTGTTTGTACAACACCCCCTTATTAAGGAATAAAATTCTCACAAAGCTCACATAAAGGAAGGATCGTCACTGTGCATGCCTCAAGTGAGATTCCAGACTAGTATGGATGATGTGCCAACATGCTTGGGGTTGATTGGAGAAATAAGAGGTAAATAGAGACTACGGTTACACATTCAATCACATTACATTTGTTATATATTATAATTTACATTACAAACTTTGTCTACCATCCTTAACATTATATTCCAAGTCTATATCACTCAAACATGAACAATATATAACACATTACACATTACAACATCAAATCATACATCATCAATCCAAAAAAATAAACTCATCATATAACCATAACATGTGTCTATACATATATATGTCGAATACAAATAGTAATTACAAAACAAATGTATCATCATCGAGGGGAAACACCCCCACATCATATACAATGGTACAAATAAAATCTCATCATCACTATCATTCTCGGGTATGAGAGCTCTAGAACTGGATGCCTCTCCACTAACATGACACCATTGTTTATGGATTTGATACCTCTCAACCTACCTTTGTAATAGGGTAATCTCAGTCACCTTCTCATAACACTAACGTTACACATCCACAAATCTTGTAAACACATCTTGTGCCAAGGGACCAATGCCCACCGCCTCTTGGGCTCATCTATTCTCCTTAGATGCCTCATCCCTCTCACCAAGAAATATCATACATGTTGATGTTGCTATGGTAACTTAGCTTAAATAAATGGGCATGCTCTCTTGGTATATCATCCACTCACTCAAGTATACCTCCACCAAGTACATCAATTACCATGTTCTACATCAATATGTGGATGGATGTGTCTTCTATTAGGGACCAATATGCATCGCCTATTTAAAAATAACACAATGCATTAGAAAACCATTACTATCAGATAATCCATGCAACATAGATACCTATAGATACTCTTTCTTAGCTATAGTTGTTTCTACATTGTTAGGGGCATGAGCTTCCCCCTCTCCTCCCTCTCTACGTGTAACCCCACTAGACCTAAAATGAATGGGAACAATAATATCTATTGTTGTTCCACCCACCATGTGTGGTACTCCTCCATACACCCCGCATCTTATAATTCTATTGATCTATTTCCATGTCTACCTCATTTGACCTTGACAAGATACTAGCCACTTTATTGTGGGCCTTGGTCTGGCTCTAGACCTCCTAGGTGCTCTGATGGCTCTCAAACATATAAATGGATCTAGGGGAACATCCTGAGCCATGTTGAACTATCGTGATACTCTCTCCACCTAAAAAATCTTGGCCACATCAAGGAATCAATCCTCCAACCACATTATCCTCTAAATACACCACAACTCTATAGCATCCTTGGGTCATCCTACGATAGTCGTGATATAGCCTCCATATAATTGTCTCGGACCCCATCCTATCTCTGTCAATACCCTATAAGTATATTTATCCATATTACACCCATGAATATTAATCCACCTCCTTGCATATATCTTTGGCCTAGCCCACTCTCCTCATGGACCTCTAACTAGTCTCAACATGGCTATATGCTCATAAGCCAAAACATGTAATAGTGTAGTTTCCCATATCCCACATGTTGGTGCCCATTTTTATCTTGTGTTATTTTTCCATGTTAACCCTTTGCTCTTTGTGCTCTGAAATGTTTTTTCTCATGAAATCAATGATGTGAATTTATAGCTCCATTCTTGTGCATTGGATTATTTGCAAACTCATTACCTTGCCCTAATTTTTCTCATTCAAATGCCTCTATCATTTTTCTCATGTTTTCCGGCCTTTGGAGCTCAAAATTTTTGTTTTATACTTATTTTCCTCAAATATCCCTTGCCATGGTCGTAAATTTCCTAAAAACACTTTCCATTTGTCTTTTGATCGAAAAATTCTTCACCCACGAAGAAAAAATCAATTTTGGGCATCACTGGCAATTTCTACATTTTTGATGGTCATATGGGCATCCTTTGCCCATCAAATTTTAGCTCAAACATCTTCTCATATGTGGAAATTAGAAAAGTCAAAACATTGGAGGGGTAAAACTACAGAGGCATGTGGAAAATTTTCCTTTGGTGAAAAGGAGTTAAGGTAAAAAATTGGAGCAAAGGCCGTTAGTGAATCAAAGGTGGACATGTGTCATGTTTTATCAAAGAAGGATGAAAGGAAGAAAGCAAAGGACTTAGAAAATTTTGCTTTTGAAAAGGGAAAAATTTTGAAAAAGGCTGCGTGTCCTTTAGGCCAATCAAGAGGACATGTGGTAGGATCTAGGCGGAGCGGAGTGGCGGTGAGACATCTAAGAGAGTTTGAGATTTTAACCTTTTTCTAAAAGGGTTAAAGTCTTAAAAGAAGGTGTGGCCCCGAAAAAGAAGAAAATTAAAGGCTTGCGTGGGTCGGTGGGCTGCCGGAGGAAAAAAGGAAATGTTACCTTTTGGAAAAATGAGTTAAAGTGGTAATTTGAAGCGTGTCTCCGTAATGAATCGAGAGGAGACACAAGTCAAAAGAAAATGGTAGAGGGGAGTGCGGGCTGTCATCACCAATCCGACACTATGATAATTCTTCACCGAGAACTCCTCGTCTTATGATTATTTACTAATGCACATCCTTTAGTTTGGTGGATGTAACTGGAAACAAAACAACAACATAACACAAGAATACCATCGACTATGATAAGACGGAATGATGACAAATCTGAAATATCAAAGTAAATTATAATATTAACATGAAATTGTTCAATCTCACCCATGAGGTACTTCAAGTGTTATTGACTTCACTTGCCTTTCACCAAGACTATGGGAGAAACTTTACAATTACACCTCTTAATGGCTTCTTCAACACACCTTTAAAGCGATGGCTTTTGGCGGGCACACTTCCTACAATATTTCTCACTACTTCCTTTAGGCTAAATGAGGGGGTGACCTCTCTATTTATAGAACTTCGAGCTTATCCATCTTATCTCTACGATAGGATAAGAAATCCCTCTGGTCCGAATCATATTCCATACCTTAACTCTTATCTGTACATGTAAGCTTATCTTTTAAGATAAGATAAACCTTATCATTTTACATGGGTTCCACATTTTTAGACTTTTTACAAATAAAATACACAAAATATTTATGACCTCACTCCTTGTCCTTATTACCAATATAATATTTTTAATTCCTAATCATGTAGACCTTACTTCTCGAAAATGTCAAATTTTTACTTTTTTCCAAAAGTGTTAAAATGTCAAAAAATGATCCCAAGCCCATTTCTAATCACATTGTGACACGTGGAGGGCTCAATTGAAGGAAAAAGGAAAATCAATAAATGCGTGCATTTTTAGTTTGGCCGCCATTTTTTCTCTAGGAAGTGTGGAAATGCATTTTTTACATCGATTTTGATCAAATTTTTGGCAAATTCATGTTGTTTGTGCCTGCAAGGACCAATGCAATTGGTTTTGAGGATCAATTTGAAGATCGAGAGATGTTTTTGAAATGAAATTTTTTTCCCTAACCCATCAAAAAATGTGAAAAATATCAAATCCAAAAGTTGCAGAGAGTAAATTTGGAAAGGATAAAGGATGAAATGATGAAGAGGAAGATGTTGCGGGCATGCTTTGAAGATGAAAAACATGCTCCACAATGGATAATGATGCAAAAATTTTGCAATGATTCACCTTTTTTGAAACATGCAACATCTCCTCCTCAAATATGTTAAGTGTCACTTTTACGAATCATGATGAATTTGTAACAAACTAAGATGCCATAGGATATTATTTTCTTGGGAAAGAAGGATCAAATGTAATAGAGAGATATATAATGCATGTTTTGAGACATGCAAAAGGTTGGGAAATTGAAAATCATGAGAAAATTTTGAGAGAAGCTCATCTTCTGAGAAACCCTCAAAAAACTGGTTAATGTCTTCTGTGTTAGATCTTCATTCATGTTGAGTTGGTTACAAGTGTATAGCCATCACACAACTCTGAGATTGTTCTAAAACTCTCCCCTATTGATGAATCTAACAAGATTTTGAATTAATCTATGTTATTTTGGGCAATATGATGTCTTGTTATCATGTTTAAATGTCTGCAAAAATAGTTTTCCTTGTTCTTGTTGCAATCTTGCATTGAAATCTTTAGGAATCACACAGATCTCATCCTTATTGATAGTTTAGTGGCATTTGCAATTTCATTTTTAGAAGAGCTTTCATCTGGCATTGAAAATAAGTAGTTTAAAATCACTTCACCTTCATTTGTTGATAGAGATTGCTTGTAAGCCTTTGGGGGTACCTTAGGCGTGATTTGATCAGAGATTTTGATGTTTAATTGAGTCCTTTAACTCAAGATTTTGTGTTGAGGTCTCAAAGATTGTGTGAAGAGTGAAAACTGGGCCTCCATTTGTGTATCTCTTCTAGTTGAAAGAACATCCTGACTATTTTGAAGCATTTTATCTGATAGTTGTTCAAATGTTGTAGAGGTTGTCAAAGATCTGGCATAGTCAAGTTTGTCTTGTCAATATCCCACCAAAAATCATTCTAAACAACTAATCCTACCCCATACTACCCTTTTTTTGACCTGTATACCCACAGAAGATCAAAATCCATTTGCTAAAGTATGTAGAATAGATCAAGATTTCAAAATGTCTTCAGTAACCCTTGCCTTGCATTGAAAGTATCTCCATAATCTGGAAGTGACAACTTGTGAAAGTCAGATTTGGAGTGTTGATCATATTTTCCCAAGGCCCCTTCATACTATTTGCACAAATTGAGGGATATCTTCATCTCCTTCACCATTTGAGGGTTACAAAATAGGTCCTCTTACCTTGGTTGAAAGGCACAACCTAAAATAGTTAGGACAAGATCAAGTCCTATTTGAGTGTTATCCATCTCTCCACAAATCTATGAGTGCTAGTTAGATCACATCCCCGGCTACAAAATGACATACATCATGATCTATCTATCTTCAAGCTTCATGCCATATCTTTGATGCTGCTCAGACTGAAAAGGAGAACAAATTTGGGTACCAACACCAATGGCGCCATTTTCAGAGGACATTTTAGTTCAAAATTTGATCCATATTTGTCATACATATTTGAAAATATTTGAATGCATATCAAACCCTGGTAATGTTCTCTTACAAAGTTTATCTGCAAATATATTGTTAAAGCATCATTTTATAATCATATTTGTAAGTGGATTAAGTGAAGATATAAGTTCTGCCTACAATTTTATCAGTTTCAGTAGTAGTTGCACTTCATTTGCATTTGTGGTTGATAGATTCAAGAAAAGGAAGGTCTGATCTATAAAGTTTGGCAAGATTTTCAGTCGTTGATAGGTATTTGATAGAGTATTTTAGTGCATTTGCACAACTAGGGTGAAAGTCCTTAGTGGCGACTCCATGTTGTTTTGATCTTGATAAATACTAGTGTCTTAGCTTTCTGTCATTTTTTTTTGTGTTTCTAATCTCTGCAAAACTGGAAGGAAGAAGATCTCTTCAGGAGGGACCCAAGTAGAAAGTTATTTCAAGAATTGGGAAAGATAGTTTTAGAGGAAAGAAAAGTTTGGAAGGTTGTTGAAGGTCAGACATCAAGCAAAGGTATATCCATTGGTGAGAGAGATCAACCTTTAGTAGAGGATTATCACTCTTCTTCCAAAGTGATTTTGATTCAAGAAATATTCTCATAAACTTGTTTACTTCAACTAGTGAAGGTCCTTCTATTGTACCTAGTGAGTTCCTTTTTCAATCTACACCTGTGTGTTTCAATTCTAGTAAAACTTTCCAAGAAAATCAGCACCTAGAGAATACCAATCTTGTGAACCACATTCTTGAGCCCCAAAGACCTCTCACTCCTCATCATTTTGTTTCTCCCCCAAGATCACCACCTCAAAAATAATATGGCTCACCCTAGACCTCCATTTTTTGTTAACACCTTTGGTCCTATAAAATTTAGAGGAATGGATGGTTACCCAAATGTTGTCCCCTCAAGATGTTAGAAATAGATTGCCAAAGTTCCAAGGTAATAATGCAATAACTGGTGATCAACACCTAAAACTTTTTTTGTTAACATGATGGAGGACTTTGAGATTGAGCATGAAGATGTGTATATTAAATTGTTCATTCATACACTAGAAGAGGATGCAAGGGATTGGTACAAGGCTCTTGCCTGATAATTCTATTGATTCATGGACTGAAATGAAGAATGCATTTAGATTGCAATATGGTGACAAGACTGATCCTAGGTTTCTATTGTCTGAATTTGAAAATATCAAGAAGAACCCCAATGAATCAGTTCATGACTTCAACACAAGGTTTAACAAAACTTTGAGAAGGCTTCCAGTTAATTTGAGGCCATGTGATCAGTCATGCTTGATCAAATATGTAGATGCATTTGATAAGAAGGCAGCCTATTACCTAAGAGACAAGAACCCTACCAATTTAAGGCAGGCCTTTACCATGGCACTGCAGATTGAAAATAACATTAAGGCCATTGGGAAACCTCTCAAGAGAGATGGTGTAAAGTTGATAAACCCTGAAAAACCTCAAGCAAGAAAGAGTGTAGACTTGGAGGAAGTGGTGAAAACTTTGGCAGGGGTTGTCAAAGAGATTTCCTACAAGTTGGCAAGAGCTGAGAAGGGAATTGGGTAGACTTCACAAGGTCAAAAAAAGCACAAAACCATGACAGATTTTCCAATCATCCTAGGGGTGATCAGAGATATGATGATAGAGGGAAAGGACCCATGGGGTCTGCAAATAGACATCCTCAAGCATGTGAAGGAAGAGTGTTACCTGATCCCCTAACTGCTAAGGTTTGTTGTTGTTGAGGAAGTTATTGATATTGATTGGTGTGATAAGTGTTTTCTACCCCATCCTCCATGTGGAACAGATCAGAAAATTGAAGAGGAAGTTGATGATGAAATTGATGATGATGCCTGCATGATGGAGATCCCTACAAGTTCACCAAGGGGAGAAACTTCAATGGATGTCATAAGTGCTAGGACTACTACTATTTTTTTGGGATTGTATCCAATGGGTACATCTTCTTCCTCCTTCTCATGTTTTAGAAATTGATAATGTACAAGCCTTTGAGCTGCCCAATAATGATTTTGAATACTTGAGGGCTTTGATGATTAAGAAGTATGATGGTGGTATCCCTTCGGAGGAGGATAGGCAAAGTTGCTTATGAATGTTGTAGTTGCCCAAGAGAAGGAGCACAATACTAGAAGTAAAGTTGCCAAGGGGCAACAAGCCAAGTCAAAATTTCCATTGCTTACTAAAGAAACTCCAAAGAAAAATACATCTGGTAAAGGCCCTATTCCCCCAAGAAAAACTTGTGATCCTCCCCATGCCCAAACTGAAAAGACTTCCATACCATCTGATGAATTTTCCAATCTTTCCCCTAGTGTTGCTTTACCCAAGAATGCTCCATATGATATTGCCCAAGTCTTGAGTCAGATCAAGATTCTGTCCCAATTCATTGAGTTGCTTAGGATTCCTGAGCACAAGAAGAGGGATTTTGAATATTTAGGATTCAGAGAGGAAGAGAGTACCCAAGAAGAGTTGGAAACAAGGTTGGGATTCCTATTGCCATTATAGAATTGGAACAGCCACAAGTGTTGGAAGAGTTGGGGGAACCACCTGAGGTTTACTTAGGAACTTCTTTGGTTAAATCTCAGCTGAACGTGGATCCATTTTTCACTACCTTGGTTATCAAAGACAAGTTGTTACATAATTGTATGTTTGACTCGGGGCATCATGTAATGTCATGCCTTTGGAGGTCATGAATGAATTGGGAATCAAAGTGACAACAACATATGGAAAGTGTACTACCATGGATTCAAGAGAAGCCGTTAGTTGTTGGGTGTGTCAAAGATCTGGTGGTGCAACTTGCATCTTATCCTGGGAGGAATTTAAAATTGGATGTTGTGATTGTTGATTGCCCTGCCAAATGGGGTATGTTATTATCAAGGAAATGGGCTGCAAGTGTTGGTGGGAGTGTCCAAATGGACATGTCTTATGCCACTATCCCCATTGAAGGAAACTTAGTAAAGTTATATGGAGAGAAAAATATGATGTACCTTATTGAAGACCCAAACAATGCATCTTATGAAGTTTTGCAGGTAGATGCTAGTATTGATCACTTTGTGAGTTTTGTGGATTTCAGGGAGTATGAAGTTGTTGAAAACATATCTCCTAAGTATGTTTTTTTCTAGAAATTTGGTCCTTGATTCAGCCTTGAAAAATGTTAAAAGGTTTGACTGAACACAATGGAGGAGCTTCAAAGAAACTGGATGGTTTACAAATTAAACAAAGAAGAAAAAGAGGTATATTTCCAGTTGCTAAAAACATATCAGAACCTCTTGGCATGGTCATATCCAGCATGGAGGACATTTGGGGTTTCCCCTTGATTTGTTTTCTTTGAATCAAGGTTTGCTTACCAACTTGTACAGTGTATAGTGTTTGATTTTTTCTCTTTTTGGTGTTTTGTCGGTTCGTGGTTTGCCTTGGTGTGTGGCAGCCATTTTTGTCGGTTTCTCACTGGTTTTTTGGTGGCTTTGGCTCATGACTCCATTTTCCCAATGGATTATTTTGGCACTTGGTCTACTTTTGTTCTTGTGGCACTCACTGGGAGTGCCCATCCCCAGAGAGAGCCGATGTTGGTGCCCATTTTGATCCTCTACCATTTTTCCATGTTTCCCCTTTGCTCTTTGTGCTCTGAAACATTTTTTCCTCATGAAATCGATGATGTGAAGTTGTAGCTCCATTCTTGTGCATTGGATCATTACTTTTTGCTAAGGAACTCATTACTTGGATTTCCCCCTTTAATTTCCAAATTCTAAATGTTTAAATGCTTTTTTTCCCTTTTTCCATTTTTTTCTTCCATTTTTCCCATGTTTTCCGGCCTTTGGAGCTCAAAATTGTTCATTTTATACTTATTTTCCCTCAAAAATCCCTTTTCCATGGTTGTAAATTTCCTAAAAACACTTTCCATTTGTCTTTTGATGCAAAAAATTCTTCACCCATGAAGAAAAAATCAATTTTGGGCATCCTGGCAATTTTCATTTTTTTGTTTGGTCATACGGGCATCATTTCCCATCAAATTCATCTCATCATTTAGGGCATCTTTCATTTTTCATTTTTATAAATTTTTTTGCATGTTTTTATGGTCATACATGGTCATTTTTGATTTTTCCCATCAAATTTTAGCTCAAAATCTTCTCCTACATGGCATTTTTTTTGTGATTTGGAAAGAGTTCAGGTAGAGGAAAAAAACTTAAAATTTTTTTTTTTTTTGGAAAAAAAAGTTTGCCCCCCAAGTGCCTTTGTTTTGGCTCAAAGAGGTGGACGTGTGTGTCAAATTGGAAAGAGGATGGGATGGAATTTTTAAAAGGACTTGGAAAATTTTTCTTTTTTTTGGTGAAAAGGAAAATGCAAAAAAGGTGCAAGCCCAGGCTTAGAGTAAATCAGAGAGGACATGTGTGTCATGTTGTTTTGAAAGGAAAGGGAGGGTGGAAGGATGTTTGGGAGAGTTTGAGAAATTTTTAACTTTTTTTAAAAAGGGTTAACAAAAAAAAAAGGCGGCCCTGACAAAAAAAGAAAATTAAAGGCTTAAAGGGGGTGGAGGGCCAGCCAGGAGGAAAAAAGAAAATTTCCTTTGGAAAAAAATGAGTTAAAGTGGTAATTTGAAGTGGCTGGCTCCATCAATGAATCAAGAGGGAGACATGTGGTGAAAGTCAAAAATGGAAGAGGGAGTGTGGGCCACCTGATGAGTTTTGAAAAAAACTTTGAATTTTTTTTTGAAAGAAGAAAAAAAAAAAAGGGAGTTATGGCCCCCACAGTTGAATCAATGATGTGCCATGTGTCGGGATAGAAGCGAGAGGTGTGGGTCCATGGGGATAATTGTGAAAATTTTCCTTTTTTCCAAAAAAGGTGGAAATGATGAAGAATCGAGCCACGATTCCAATGGGGCCCACATTGTGCCACGTGTCAGTGCCAAATCTCAAGGGCGGAGGGGCGGAGAAAAATGTCAAATTTTTACATTTTTTCCAAAAGTGTTAAAATGTCAAAAAGTGATCCCAAGCCCATTTCAATCACATTGTGACATGTGGAGGGCTCAGATTGAAGGGAGAAAGGAAAATCAATGGTAACTATGCATTTTTAGTTTGGCCACCATTTTTGCTCCAGAAGTGTGGAAATGCATTTTTTTTGCATCATTTTGATCAATTTTTTGTGCAAATTCATGTTGTTTTTGCCTTCAAGGATCAATGCAATGGTTTTGAGGATCAATTTGAAGATCGAGAGGTACTTTTGAAATGAAATTTTTTTCCCTAACCCATCCAAAAAAATGTGAAATATCAAATCCAAAAGTTGTAGAGGTCAAATTTGGAAAGTGTAAAGGATGAAATGATGAAGAGGAAGATGTCATGCATGCTTTGAAGAGGAAAAACATGCCTCCCATGAAATGAAATAATGATGCAAAAATTTGTAATAATTTTTTTTTGAAACACTGCATGCATCTTTTTGTTGCAAAATATGTTAAATGTCACTTTAGAATCATCATGAGTGAATTTTGTAACAAACTAAGATGCCATTAGGATATTCTTTTCTTGGGAAAGAAGGATCAAATGTAATAGAGAGATATATAATGCATGTTTTTTGAGACATGCAAGGTCAAGAAATTGAAAATCATGAGAAAATTTTGAGAGAAGCTCATCTTTTGAGAAACCCTCCAAAAAACCTGGTTAATGTCTTTTGTGTTAGATCTTCATTCATGTTGAGTTGGTTACAAGTGTATAGCCATCACACAGCTCTGAGATTGTTCTAAAACTCTCCCTGCTTGATGAATCTAACAAGATTTTGAATTAATCTATGTTATTTTGGGAAATATGATGTCTGTTATCATGTTTAAATGTCTACAAATAGTTTTCCTTGTTCTTGTTGCAATCTTGCATTGAAATCTTTAGGAATCACACAGATCTCATCCTTATTGATAGTTTAGTGGCATTTACAATTTCATTTTTTAGAAGAGCTTTCATCTGGCATTGAAAATAAGTAGTTTAAAATCACTTCACCTTCATTTGTTGACAGAGATTGCTTGTAAGCCTTTGGGGGTACCTTAGGCGTGATTTGATCAGAGATTTTGATGTTTAATTGAGTCCTTTAACTCAAGATTTTGTGTTGAGGTCTCAAAGATTGTGTGAAGAGTGCAAACCTGGGCCTCCATTTGTGTATCTCTTCTAGTTGAAAGAACATCTTGACTATTTTGAAGCATTTTATCTGATAGTTGTTCAAATGTTGTAGAGGTTGTCAAAGATCTGGCATAGTCAAGTTTGTCTTGTCAATATCCCACCAAAAATCATTCTAAACAACTAATCCTACCCCATACTACCCCTGTTTTGACCTGTATACCCACAGAAGATCAAAATCCATTTGCTAAAGTATGTAGAATAGATCAGGATTTCAAAATGTCTTCAGTAACCCTTGCCTTGCATTGAAATATATCTCCATAATCTGGAAGTGACAACTTGTGAAAGTCAGATTTGGAGTGTTGATCATATTTTCCCAAGGCCCCTTCATACTATTTGCACAAATTGAGGGATATATTCATCTCCTTCACCATTTGAGGGTTACAAAATAGGTCCTCTTACCTTTGAAAGGCACAACCTAAAATAGTTAGGACAAGATCAAGTCCTATTTGAGTGCTATCCATCTCGGACCAAACACCTCAAAAACAACTAAAGTTATTAAACACTCTTTCACTTCACTACTTGTTATCTCCAAATCACATCACCCTATAGTTTGCACAAGTGTGTGTGTTTGAGCTCATGGTGTGATTGGATAACATGGAATCATCTCTTAAGTCATGTGGGACTTACGGGCTTGAGATGATCCTCTAGAGAAGGTTGGTAACTACTCCTAAACTACCTACCACAATCTACTCTAATGCATAAAAACTATCTAATTCTAATCTAACTTTCCAAGGGACCAGGATGGATATTTCATGAAAATAAAGCCTACACTAAAGTGGTGATATATCAGAAAAGGAGGGAATGAGGATAGTTTTTCAATGTGTGAAAAATAGAAGCAAAATATATACTAGAAGGGGTGATAATAGTCCTCCACAATCTGGAAAATGCATTCACAATCATAGTTCATACATGCATAAGTAGTAATGAATCCCTAAAACAACATAGAATAGATATAGTATGTATGTAATGAGATTGAAGGAGCAAGAAAATTGCAAACCAAACAAAGCAAGGGAAGATACATCCACAAACTTGCATCTAGTGCTGCATTTTGAAAATACACAGTTCAATCCTTTACAAAATAAGGGCCTAGATCACCATGCAAGGAGTCCACTACAAGGGCCTGCAGTACATTGGCTTCACAAAGAAATTTTGATAGAGTTTTGCTACTTAAAAACTATCTCCCTTTACAATGAGCCCAACACTCCAATTTATAGAAATTTGAGAAGAGAGAGAGAGAGGGAAAATGAAAATCCCGAAATATGTCCTTCAACCACTTGAAAAAGGTAGTAAATGGAGTGGAATGATGTTTTTTTCTTGCAAAAGGATCCCCATACTACCCCATAACTTACAGAGTGAGATATGTCAGCCCATGCTTCATTAATGCATCCCAGCTACCAAATAAAACACTATTTTGAACCTAGGAACATTTTCTGCAACATATCCATTGATTCTTCATAAAATTATATATTTCTCAATTTTTTTATGTTAGGCTTGAAAACATGATTCCAATAGTACCAATTTTGTGCATTTTCATTGAGAAATGCAAAAGTTATGGTCGTTTGAGTGTGGGCAACTATTTTGGGTTTCTTGGGCATTTATGTCATTTGACGGGACTGAGTTTTTAATTGACTAGAGCTGAATATGTTTCTTTATTTTTCACCCACATAACCCTTCTAAAATTAAAATTTCATGATTCCATGGTGTAGAGGATGTCAAGACCTTTCCAATGATATAAAGTTTGTTGAATTTCGAGCACCGGGTCAAAAGTTATGCCCATTTGAAAATTTGCATTAATCCGTACAAGAAATGGTGAAAATGCAAATTTTCAAAAAAATCCCCCATGTCCCCAAGCCTGAAATTGAAAAATTTGCAAAAAAATCCCCCATGCCCTCAACCCGAAATAGGAAAATTTGTAAAAAAATTCCCTAGGTCCAGTAACTTTAAAATATGAAGAGTTAGAAGGACTTCTTTATATTTTCAGAAAGGGGAAGAAATTTCCTATCTGATGAAGATGCTTTTAGGAATCCTTAAGTACTTAAAATATGTAAAAATCAGATTTAAGCACTAAAAAAGGGAAATGGTGTTAGTTGACCAAAATTAAGCATGAGCTTATTTTGGACAACAATTTGGTGGCTCAACGAGGTTATCTCGTCCTGCTGTCGGATGAAATATGGCCACTTCTGTGTACTCGTAGCAATCCATTGGGCATGGAGTCTTCTGGTAGTCTCATATCTGATCTAGGATTGCCTTCTACTGCTTGCACTCTCATCCTTTGTAAGAAGACCTTGAAGTTGAGGTTTGTGAGAGTAGAAAATTTCTGAAACTTGGAAGCTTTCCCTCATTGATCTTCTACAAATCTGATCTATTGGAGTGCAATGAAAACATCCAAACCTACTCTGATATGGATACTCTGCTGATTTGATTCTCTTGTGGCTGCAAGTGTCTTTTGGGAGTGAGATGAATCTGTATACAAGCATACACCAAAAGCAATAGAGCATGTGCATCAAGCACTTAGGAAAATGAAACAACAACAATAGTGTGCACAAGCACTTGGAGAAATTAGAAATCCTAGACTAATATGTACAAAGGTGAGAAATTTTCCTTTTAGTAGCACTGTTTGAGATAGATCCCATTGACTGGAATATGCAATTCTTCACCATCTAATTTAGCCATCCTGGAAGGCATTGCTACCTTTGCATTCGGTGATCATGTATGGGCCACTCCATATGGCATTGAACTTGGAATACTTGTCTGGCTTTGCACGATCAACATCCCACTTCAGTACCAAGTCTCCAACTTGGAATGTCCTGGCCTTAGCTTTCTTGTCAAAGCTCTTTTTGATCAATGCTTGATCCTTCTCCATAGTCTACATTGCATGTTCTCTTGCTTCTTCTAGTTCCATTAACTCTGCATACCTGATTTCCATGGGTCCAAATTCATCTAGTGAGACATTAGTAGCTGAATCTTATTATTCAATACCAAGCTTCCCAATTGTTTCATGAGTTCTAATGCCAGAAACTCAAGTGATATAGGTAGAAATGCTTCTTTTCCATATACAAGCTTGAATGGAGAGCTTCTTGTAGACCTCTTGGGTGTGATCCTATCAGCCCATAGAGCTGATTTGAGCTTTGTGTGCCAAGTTCTCTGATTCTCATCAAGAGTCCTTCTGATGATTCTTAGTAAGTTTTTGTTTGTGGACTTTGCTTGGCCATTACCTTGAGGGTAATAGTTTGATGAAGTGCTGAGGTATACACCATTCTTGATAGCCCATTTAGTGATCTTTGTACCAAGAAATTCCAATGCATTATCTGATATGATAGTGGCAGGGACTCCAAACCTAGTGACTATCCCTTCATAGAAATCCAAGATATTAGATTCATTTTCCTCCTTAAGTGCCACTACTTCATTCCACTTGGTGAAATAGTCTATTGCCGTAAGTATCCACTTGTGGCCTTGACTTGAATTTTGGTTGATCACTTCCTTTAGTTGAAGTTTTAACTCTTAGGATACTTCTAATATCATGACATGTTTTTCCATGAAAAGTACTTAACTTCATAACATTGTTTGATCAAGAATCCAACAATTTGCTCTATTTTCGCATCAAGATATTTAGAAGTCCTCTACAATAAATGAGTGAAGTCCCTTGAAAATTTGGGTCGAGTAAGAGCTTGTCTTTGAGGAGTCGCTCGCTTGATCAGCCTCACACTGAAGTCTAATCCCCATTACATGAATGGATGATCTACTGAAATTGGATGAAGGGGAAGGCTGCTAACCTTTCTTTCCCTGTGAAGAATGCACACTTCTTGCATTTATTGATCCATGAGTAGCAATCACTAAACACCGTAGGCCAATAGTAACCAGCCTTCATGACTTTGAGAGATGTTACTCAAGGAGAAAAGTGGCCTCCTAATTCTCCGTCATTGAACTCATGTAATATCTTCTCAACGTGATGTGTTCTAATTCATCTCAAAAGAACACCATGGATTTCATTTTGAGAAAAACACCATACATAAAAACATATGGGATGGATTACAACATGAAATATATTCTCTTTGCTTTTCTCATTTTAGAGGGAAATTTTTTTACGGAGATAGTGCACCAAGTCTTGAGTCCAACATGGAATGGGTGTCATTGTTAGCTATCTTTCTTGACCATTCTCGCAAAGAGTAGTAGGACAACCTCTTCTTCATTAGTTGACTCATCAAAGAGTGGTGGTAAAGCTTCATGTTGTTGTTTGGAAGTGAGTTGCTCACATAAAACTTTACCACGAACCAACTTGGTCACCTTAATTTCAATATCATACTCCATTACACGGGTGATCCAACATGCTCTTTTATCATTCAAGTCCTTGTTTAGGAGGAAGTCTTTGATGCTTAGCATGAGACATTAGTAGTTGAATCTTATTATTCGATACCAAGTTTTGAACTTCTTTAAACTTCTAATGACAACAAGGACATGTTTTTCAATGAAAAAGTACTTAACTTCATAATTCTAGGTGGCTTGGGCTAGGATTTGACTGAAGAATGCTATGGGCTATTATAAACCTTCTCTATTCATTTGCACCAAGATAGCGAGATTGTATCTAGTCCTCTAAAAATATACAACATGAAGTCCTTTGAAAATTTGGGTTGATAAGAGTTGGATCTTGTGATATTGCATGCTTGATAGCCTCAAAACTCTCTTTTCCTTCTACTATCCATTTGAATGCAAGACTCTTCTTCAACATAATTATTAAAGGCTTCACAAGAGTGGAAAAATTAGGTATAAATCTATGGACAAAGATTATCCTTCCCAAGAAGCTTTGGAGAGATTTCTTACATATCATCTAAAAACAACAACACTATCTTGTTGATTAATCCTTTAACCCATTCCATATCCATGGCTCATTGAAATGTTTTCCGACATTTGCCAACTTTAAATACACAAATGGAATCTTCTTCAGTAAGCATATTTACCCCATTTCATAGTGAAGATTTTCTTGATAATCTAGATTATAGCTTTGAATAATGGGCATATCCAGCTTGATATGAAATGTTCTAATCGATAATTATGATCCAAATGGCATCTTCAGTAAGCATATTTACCCCATTTTGTAGTGATCTTTTTTCTTGAACTAATCTTCTTCTTTCACCATTATATGATTATAGCTTCGAGTAGCCACCTTCTAACAATCTTGAAAACCTTTCGTAACCAACTACAAACTACAAGATTTGTTCCATTGAAGGAAGTGGGTAGTGATCCTTGAGTGATGCTCTATTTAGATCATGGAAGTCTACAAAAATCTGATTTATCCATTTCTTTTCCTCATCGGTACCAAATTTGCAACCCAAATTGAATGTTTGATAGTGAATATGATGCCAGCCTCAATCAACTTATTTTCAACTCTCTTCTCATGAGAGGCTCAATGTGAGTATTTACCGGTCTTTGCTTCTATCTTATAGGCTTGGATTTTGGATCTAGCTCAATAGTATGTTGAGTTAACCTTGGGTTGAAGCCTCTTAAATATTTATAATTCCATGCAAAGACATCTGTAAATTCTTGACAAAGTTGAACAAATTCAGTTCTTTCTTATGGAGTACTTTGCCAATTTGCAATGTCTTACCTTCATCTACTGAAATGGACTCTTAATCTTCACCCTTTACTTGGATGTTTGCCTTCTCCTTCTAGAATTGATCATTTGGGTTGAATATTGACTCTAAAGTTACAATACCTTTTGGTAATTTTTTAGTTCTCACTACACCACTTGGTCACCATACCGCTGCTCTAATTTGTCTTGGTTTCTAGCGAGAGAACTTAATCTTCTTCTTGTAAAAATTTGATAATTTTGATCATTCTTGAAAACTTGCCAAATTGTCTTATTATCAGGACAGATGGTCTTACAACCACCTTATATGAGGCTATGATTTCTCACTTTTGATACTTTCTACAACATCAAATGCAACCCCAATTTTCTAGTCTATCTGCTGCCTCATTCTTCTTTCTTGGGATGGAATTGATACCAAAAGCTTCAAAATATTCGATAAGATCTCATACCCGATTCTTGTAGTTCTTCAATGATCATTCTTTGGAGCATTTTTTCCTCTTACTTGGTTCAAGATAAGCTCACTATCACCAAATACTTACAAATTATTACTACCTCTCTTTCTTGCCCAGTCTGCAATCATTATTTGGAGGTAATGAATTAAGGCTTCATACTAAGATATGTTGTTTGAGAAAGAAAATTGAAAATAGAAATCTTAATAATATTTTGTACCTTGAGGTGAAATAATAATAGCTCCTCCTCCTACACCTTGTCTACTCCTTGAGCCATCAAAGAATAACTACCATAACTCATTATCATCCTTGTGGTATGGCTTAGTGATGCTAGTGGGAGATGATGATTCTCTTCTTCACGTAAACAATAGACTCCTAACTCAGATTCTTCCATTTATTTTTAAGGGTCAAAAGCATGTCTCTTGTTTTCCCACTCATCAAGAGTTAAGTCTGGGATGCATCGACCTTAGTATACGCCTCTCATAGGTGCTTGGAAGATTCTCTTGATCAAAAGTTGAACAATTCACATTGATTGGACTTAGTGTGTGAGACTCTCTATGTGAAATTTTTCAATGGGCTCATATATTATTGTAACCTTAGCTCCATACCTTGTTCTAAATAACATGTGTGACCAATCAAGTAGAAAAATAGCCCAATTTTCCAATTTTTTAGTGAAGTCTCTTGATAAGCACAATGCAAAGAGTGGTGGCAGTTCTATGACTGATACATCTTGCAAAAATGGTCACATTGGGACATGCATGCAATGTGAGGCTCAAATATTTGATTACTCCAACTATTGTTACTATTGTCCCATCTAATTGCACCAAACCTTTAGAGATGAATTCATATTGAAGGCCCAATTAATCAACTATCTATTTTGGCATAACTGAGCTACTTTCTCCCAAATCAATCATGCAATTATGTACCAACTTATCTCCTATGATCAATGAGATATAGAATGGTGGTGGCTTCAAATTCTTACCTTGGTGGCTTCCTTGATTTTCTCTTTCTTTGAGCTGCATTGGTAAGCACCTTTTCTTGTTGATTAGGTGGTTGATTTGATGCTGACCAATTTTCCATAACAACTTGCAATAGGTCTCTTTGTCTTGGGATAGCCAATGATTCCCACATTGAGATGTTTACATTCATTTTCTTCATCTTCTCAATGATGTTGAATGGAGATGAGCTATCTCTCTGTTGCCCCTTGCCTTGCACATTCTTCTCTTGCACATGGGCTGTTACAACGGGCACTTGAGCTGATCTAGAAGGTGGCTTGGGCTGACCTTGCACATTGGGAGCTGCACTTTGATTGCTAACACCTTATGGAGTGATAGAGGGTTGTGGATCACTTAAATTTGATGATTTTCCTCTCCAATGTTCCTTTTCTTGGAGTGTGTATTGGCTACTACACTTTGAGAAGGTGTTTGGTTTATACCATAGAAATCTTCAACCTGCAATTGACAAGTGTGGTCTCATTTGGAGGTGTGTCTTGTTGAGTTTCTCCCTGCTGCTGATTTCCTTCTTGGCATGTCTCTTGTTCTCGCACCCATTTTTGTCACCATAAGGGCTTGATTCAAAGCACCATTAAAACACATTGAATGGTTATGAGGTTGATTGCATGGGAAAAACCAGTCATATTCCTAAGCCATGTTATTTTTCACTGGTACCAAAGCTCTAGATGTGGATGTAGCATTAGGATTGTAAGGCTAGAATGGTCTATTAGCAGGAGGCTTGACTTGGTTTTGATTTGCAGCTTGAAAGGGTGGCATGTTAGGCTGATATGGAGGTCTATTGGGTTGAGTTTGAGGCTAATATGGAGGTCTAAAATTTTGAGCTTGTTGCCTCTTAAGTGTCACCAACTCATTACCCAAATTTTGTAGTTGCTTCATGACTTCTTAGAGCTCATTTGAGGTACTGGAAGATGAAGTAGAAGCTTCAATTGAATTTAATTTATTGGAGCAGGAATGAGGAGCTAATGTGGGTGCTTGACTAGTGCTTGAAGCTCCTAATTCTGGGTATAAAGGCATAGGTGGCCTAGGTGCAAGTTTACCAGCTTGGATCAAGCAATTTTCAGCTCTAATAGCAATGTTATAGGCCATGGGTAAAGTTATACCTCCCATGGATTGAATCATCATAGCAATATCAGAATTTAAAGCTTTAAGGAAGTATAGGAAAGCACCTTCAGCTATTGGTCTCATACCATTGGAATTCTATCCCATGTCCTCTAAAATATGAAGTTGAAATCTATCAACTATTCATTAGGAGCCCTCTTAATAGTTGTCAATTGTTCCAACAAAGACAAATTATCCCCCTTTTCTCCAAATTGATTGTGAAGAGCTGTGCATAAATGGTCCCAATTCTAGATAGACCCTACTATTAGGCTTCTAAACCATTGCAAATATTTTCCCTCAAATGAAGATGCCAATAATTTAATAGTAATGTCCATTTCAGTAATTTCATGGATTGCACAAACATTTGCAATGTCTGGATGTGGTCAATCGAGTTGTCTAGTTCTCTCTAGTGAAATATGGAATGTTCTTCAATGTTGCAACTAGAACTAGATTTTGTGCATTAAGAGCAAGTGGGCTGTTGCCAATGAAATTGACATAAGGATTAGTTGTTCACCATCTTTGATTGGTTAGAGAACTCTAGTTGATTGAATGAAAGGCCTTCCAGGTGGAGGTGTTGATAAGGTTATATTCGGTGGAGATGGAGACCTTTGAGCTCTTCTTCCTCTTCTTACTTTATTTGGGGACAAGTGTAAAATAGATAAATAGTCCCTCTTCTCTAGTTCTTGACCTTGTTTGGATTCTTCTCATGAATCTTCCAAGCTTGGATTACTAAAACTAGTGGATTCTACCTCTTGGAGTCACCAGATGTGTAATTCAAAGCTTCTCACAAGACGAAGACTTACAACAAGTGCACATCAATCTTGCTGTAATTAAAATGAAGACCTCTTGTCCCAATGGGTGCTAGAACTGTTATCTCCAAATCACATCACCCTATGATTTACACAAGTGTGTTTTCTTGAGCTCATAGTGTGATTGGATAACATGGAATCATCTCTCAAGTTGTGGGACTTGCATGGGCTTGAGATGATCCTCTAGAGAAGGCTAGTTCCTGCTCCTAAACTACCTACCACAATCTACTCTAATGTAGGAAAACTATCTAATCCTAATCTAACTTTCCAAGGGACCAGGGAGGGAGATTGCATGAAAATAAATCCTACACTAAAGTGGTGATACACTAGAAAAGGAGGGAATGAGGATAGTTTTCCAATGTGTGAAAAATAGAAGCAAAATACATACTAGAAGGGGTGATAACAGTCCTCCACAATCTGGAAAATGCATTCACAATCATAGTTCATACATGCACAATAATAATGAATCCCTGCAACAACATAGAATAGACACAGTATGTATGTAATGAGATTGAAGGAGCAAGAAGAATGCAAACCAAACAAAGCAAGGGAAGATACATCCACAAACTTGCATCTAGTGTTGCATTTTGAAAATACACAGTTCAATCCTTTACAAAATATGGGCTTAGATCACCATGCAAGGATTCCACTACAAGGGCCTACAACACATTGGCTTCACAAAGCAATTTTGACAGAGTTTTTCTACTTAAAAACTATCTCCCTTTACAATGAGCCCAACACTCCAATTTATAGAAATTTGAGAAGAGAGAGAGAGAGGGAAAATGAAAATCCCAAAATATTTCCTTAAACCACTTGAAAAAGGTAGTAAATGGAGTATAATTATGTTTTTTTCTTGAAAAATCTCCCCATACTTACCCTCATAACTCAAACAATGAGATATGTTAGCCCATGCTTCCTTAATGCATCATAACTACCAAATAAAACATTGTTTTGAACCTAGACACATTTTCTATAAAATATCCATTGATTCTTTATAAAATTTATGATTTCTCTATTTATCTTCATTCATTGGTATCAGAAACAAGATTCCAATGGTACCAAATTTTTGCATTTTCATTGAGAAATGAAAAATTTATGGCATTTGAGTGCGAGTAGCTATTTTGGGTCTACTAAGCATTTCATTTCGTCATTTGACGGGAATGGTTTTTAATTGACTGGAGCTGAAGATGTTTCTTTATTTTTCACCCACCTAACCCTACCAAAATTAAAATTTCAGACTTCCATGGCGTAGAGGATGTTGAGACCTTTCCAATGATATAAAGTTTGTTGAATTTTGAGCACCGAGTCAAAAGTTATGCCCATTTGAAAATTTACATTAATCCATACAAGAAATGACTAAAATGAAAATTTGCAAAAAAATCCCCACAAGCCCCCAAGCCCGAAATTGGAAAATTTGTAAAAAAATCCCCCAAGCCCCCAAGCCCCCAAATTGGACAATTTGCAAGAAAATCCCCCAGGCCCCCAAGCCCAAAATTGGAAAATTTACAAAAAAAAACCCTCAAGGACCGTAACTTGCAAAATATGAAGAGTTAGAAGGACTTCTTTATATTTTTGGAAAGGGGAAGAAATTTCTTATCTGATGAAGATGCTTTTGGGAATCCTTAAGTAATTAAAATATGTAAAAATCAGATTGAATCACTAAAAGGGGGAAAATGGTGTTAGTTGACCAAAATTAAGCATGAGCTTATTTTGGACAATACTACTTATACTTACTTTTTCATCATCTACTTTACTAAAGTCATTATTTTGTGCTTATTAAGACAACTAATACTCACCACACCATTTTTTCATATCTTGAGATTTTCTATGATGATTTACACCGCATTTGTGACATTCTTTTTGAATCCCGCTACTATTGTATTAAATACATTCCACTTGTGTTATCTCTTCGACATTGTTTTCCACTAACTTATCCACATTTTAACGATATTTACCACTTTATTTTTATATCTTGCTTACTTTTGGCTTAGTGTTCATTATTATCATCACTTTTTTGGGCTTAGACACACACCATTGTTGTACATATCTATATTCAATTGAAGTATACAATCAATAAACACGAAAATTATACCAGAAGAAAAATACACAAGATATAACGTGGTTCACCCACTGTGGGATACATCCACCAAGAAACAACCAATCTATTATTATTTTCTTTACAGAGGAAATACAATGAAGATTTCTGTAATCTTCCACACCTCTCACGGATGTACATTACTTTTCCTTCACAAGTTTCTCCAAGAAAATATTCTTACAATAATCTCAAATCTCACCTTCTAACCCTATTTTTCTAGCTTATAAGCATATACAAACATTAGGAAACTTAGCTATGCATTTACAACCCTCTCGATCACCTTTATAACCAAGGGTCAGATCTAATCCCACGTCTAAAATAAAAACATTAACGCACAGGTAACCGATGTCGGTTACCCAACCGATGTCGGTTGCTCCCAGGTGATCGATGTCGATTACTATGTAAACCTGTAAGTTTGTAAAACATGCTATTTGTGAAGCCATTTAGCTCCACAACTCAACAATCTCCCACTTGGAGATAAATTTTTGCACTATACCATACAACTCCATCCTTGGATCCTTTCCTTGGCCTGTTTCTTCCTCTTCAAGTCTCAAACTCGAAGACCAACAAAAGTGGAGTGAAGCTCCAACTTCTCCTTTTCCAACGAATTTATTAGCATATCCACATGGTTCTTATTTGTATGAATTTTCTCTAGTTTCATTTTCCCATCCTCCAACACCTACCATATGAAGTGATATCTCAAATGAATGTGTTTCGTCTTGTGAATGAAATGATGAGTTCTTTGTTAGATGAATCATACTTTGATTGTCACTGTACAATATACAATCCTATTTCTCATTTCCCAACTCTTCCATGAACCTGTTAATCCATTTCATCTCATTACTAGCCTCTGTATCGGCAACATATTCAGCATCTATAGTAGACAAGGCCACAACCTTCTGCAATATTGAAATCTAGAAAACTGTCGTGCCACCTACTATGAATACATATCCAGTAGTGCTTCTCCTACCATCCAAATATCCATCCATATCTGAATCAACATAGTTGCATAAATAAGTATCCGACACTCCATATAATAAATTCATGTTGGATGTCCCTCTCAAATATCTCGAGTATCCATTGGAATACTTTCCAATGATATTTACTTGATTGGCCATAAACCGCTCACAACCCCCCGCATGTAATTTCTAGTTTGGTACAAACCATTTCATACATAAGGCTTCCAACTATTGAATCATATGGAACCCATGCCATGTACTCAACCTCCTCATGTGATTTAGGAAACTGATCTTTGCTTAATTTAAAGTGTCCAGCCATATGTGTACTTACAGGTTTTGAATTATGCATTTTAAACCTTTCTAACACCTTATTGATATAATCTTCCTAAGAAAATATATTTTTTTGTTCTTCTTTTCTCTGTGAATTTTCATGCCAAGGGATTTCTTTGCAACTCCTAAATTCTTCATTACAAATGTATGAGCTAACTTTTCTTTAAGCTCAACAATGTCTTGCATACTAGATCCTGTAATAAGCATATCATCTACATACAATAAAAAAATAATATAGCTTCCATTTTCAAGCTTCTTGAAATAAACACAATGATCAGATTCACATCTCATATAACCATGCTCATGCATAAAAATGTCAAACCTCATATACAATTTCCTTGGAGCTTGCTTGAGCCCATAAAATATCTTTTTCAACCTGCACACAAGTTTTTCTCCTTACCCTTGACTTCATAATATATATATACGATTGTTGCATATATATCTCTTCCTCCAAATCACCATGAAGGAAAGTTGTCTTAACATCAAGTTGTTCTAAGTGTAAATATTCTATTGCAACTAAACTCAAAACATGACGTATGGAAGTCAATTTTACTACAAGAGAAAAAATCTCACCAAAATTAATACCTACTTTTTGTGAAAAACCTTTTACCACAAGCCTTTCCTTGTATTTTTCTATCCACGTTCTTCTTTCTCGATCCCGTAAACCCATTTTTTTGTAATATTCTCTTACATGTTGGAAACTTAACCAAATCCCATGTCGATTCTATTTAAAGGACTCCATCTCCTCATCCATGTCATGCTCTCACTTCTTGTGGGTATTGATGGCATTACTTCTTCAAAACTTTTGCTCACCACTATCATTCAATGATCGATAAAATAAGGAAGGTGTAAATATTTTTGAAGGTCTACTTACCTATTATGACCTTCTCACATAAATTTGGGGTACCATAGGCTCATTTTATACATCATGTACATTTTTATCAATCCTTGATAATGACCGATGCGTCACACCATTTGTAGCCTACATTGATCTAGGTGACCGATATCGGCTCCTGCTCTTTTACCAACGTTAGTTCAGCCGCATTGACGTTAGTCCTATGGCTGGTGACATCAAGTTACTATAATGACCACCAAGACTGTAAGTGTCAATTTAAAATTCAAGAATGCATTTTTTCCACAAACTCTTCCACTGATTCATCCTTGGGTATCAAAATTTGATCCCTATACATTCTATTTTCATTCCACTCAATGTCACGACTCCTAACAATCTTAGCATCATCTAAATCCCAAAAATAGAAATGAAATCACCATAGTGATAATCAATAAAAGTGCATCTCTTGGATTTAGAATCCAAATTCTTCCTATTTTCTTTATCAACATGCACAAAAGCTTGAACCAAATACTCTAACAAATAAAGATCTACCTCTTTTCTATTCCAAGTTTCTTCTAATATTCCACCATCAATGCACTTAAAGGCCAAAGATTGATTAAATATATTGTCATATCTATTGATTCTACCCAAAACTATAAGGGTAATCCAACATGTATTCTCGTGCTTCTTGCATGTTCCATGATAGTTTTGTTTATTCTTTTAGCCACACCATTCTCCTATGGTGTTCTAGAATCATTCTTTCTCTACGTATTCTATTCTATTCACTCGAAGTAATAATTGAAATCCTTGTTGCAGTACTCACCACCATTGTCATATCTAAGGAATTTTAACTTTAAATTAGATTCATTTTCCACAAGGGCTTTCCATATTTTAAAATTCTCAAAAATATCATATTTATGCTTTATATAATAAACCCATACCTTTCTTATGGCATCATCAATGAAAGTCACATAATATTGGGATCCTCCATGAGAAGCTACCTAGGTTGGTCCCCAAACATTTGAGTGCACAAGATCCAATTTTTCTCCTTCTTTTTTGCCCCAAATTTAATAAATCTCACTTTCTTTTGATTTCCAAATATGCAATGCTCACAGAAATAAAGATCTACATTTTTCAAATCTAATAACTTACCCTTTACCTTTAATATCTATGTTCCCTTTTTACTCATATGGCCTAGCCGATTGTGCCACATCCTTGCATATGAATCTGAAGTAGATAGAACAAAAAAAGAATCAGTAATACAAGTATACAAATATAATGTTCCTACCTTATTTCCTCTTTCCACAACAAGAGTTCCCTTGGTAACTTTCCAAGAGTCGGTTGTGAATGTAACCATGCAACCAGCTTCACCTAGTTATCCGACGTAAATTAAGTTTCTCCTAAGGCTTGGCATATGCCTCACATATTTCAATATCCATGTATTTCCATTCTATAATTTTATATGAACTTCCCATTTAACAAAGTAATATTGCATGGTTCATCATCTCCTAAATAAACATGCCCAAAATTACCCTAGAGATAATTTCTAAAATAACCCTTATTAGGGGTAGCATAGAAAGAAGCTCCGAATCTAAAACCCAAGATTCTATTTTACTATCCAAGGAGAGAATGAGGGAATCTTGCATTACCTCACTTGAAACATTTGCCTCTTAACCTTTATCTAGTATATTATCATTTTTTCCTTGAACCAACAATCCTTCTTTCGCATGTCCTATATTTCCAAAATTTCAACAAGTTATTCCTCAACCTCTAGATTTAGATATGCCCATATTTTACTTTGATTTCCCATTATTATTTATCTTAGATATCTCCTTTTTCCTTCCCCTTCTTTCTACATTCAAATAATTTCCATATGGTGACTCTCATGTACTTTTCTTCGTATTTCTTCATTCAGGATTATACTAAGCATATCATCAAACTTCAAAATATTAGTAGTAGATGATGTATTACTAACAACCATAACCAAGTTATCCCAACTATCTGGAAAATAACATAAGAATAAAATTGCTTTCAATTCATCATCAAATGGAATATTAATTGATTTTTAATTGAGTTACAATGGAACGGAAATCATTCAAGTGGATTGATACAAATCCACCTTCTTGCATTTTTGAATTAAATAATCTCTTCATCAAATAAACTTTATTTGAAGCACTTGGTTTTTCATATAAATTATATAAAGATTTCATCAAATATACCATGATTGTTGCTTCAGTAATATTTGAAGCTATAGATGTTTTTGGGCTCAATCTTATAGATCCTAGAGCCTTTCTATCAATAATATTCCATTCTTCACCATCATCTTTGTAGGATTTGTATTCGCATCCAATGGTAGATATAAATCTTTTCGTTATAGATAATCTTCCTTCTACATCTTCCATAATTGATAATTATGACCCTCAAATTTCTCCACTTTGTACTTGTTATCTTCTACTAGGGTAAGTGCACCAAGTTGGGGGGCCAAAGGGGGTCTTAAGTGGACGCATTTTTCTAAAAAAAAAAACTTCAACTTATACAAGTTTTTCAAAATAGTTACACTCAAAATTGGAAGATGTTGTAGAAATATGAATCGTATCATTTTGAGTCTAGTTTCTAAGCTACTAAATTTTATTGAAAACAGATAAGTTTAAGTGGGTCAAATAACTAAAATACCAACAGATGCTCTATTTTTGTTAAAAAACATAATAGAGTGACTTTCGTGCCCCCACCATTTTTTGAGCACCATTTAGTATTTTTGAAAACCCTTCAAAGAGAAAGATAGCTAGGAGCATCTAGTTTGGGCTCCATTTTTTAGATTTTTTTAGTGAATATTTTTTATTTGTGATTTTTCTAGTACAAAAATTTTATGTTTTGAAAAATATGAGCTCTCGACCATGCCCCCCAACTACCTCAAAAATATGAAAAAAATTATATATATATTTTAATATGTATAGAATTATTCCTAGTTTGGGCTAGTATAAGTTTTTAAAATTTTGATTACCCAAAAAAATATACACCATGAAAGATAAACATATTTACACTTCAAAAAATGCTATAAAAAGGCATAGTTAGAAAATAAATAATATGGAAACCTTATATTAGTTAGAAAATTTGAAAATTATATTTTTAGAAAGAAGAGACTCGCTCTACGTTGTGGCATAATTTTTTAAAAATGGATCAATTGTTTTATTTTGATTTATCATAGAGGAAGTTCATTTTTACATTTTCTTGTAAAAACTCAATGTTTGTTGTGTTTGTGTAGAGTCCATGCTCAAAGGCTTGGGGATCCAAACCGGATCCCAAACCTTGAGGCATGGCTTGGGAAAAAGAGAAAACAAAAATGCGTATTCGTTATGTAATACACACGTGTTCTTTGTAGTATAAACATTATGTATGATTTTGACATGCTTCTATTTACATAAATAAATGTTTAAGTATAAGAATTTTTAATGTAAATATAAGAAATTAGGGTCACTCTGCACCTTATGGAATTAGTCTCACAGCTCCATGAGTCATGGTTTAGGAGATAGTTTTTAAAGTATAACTGTCAAGACATAGGTAATTTTTCAGATTTTAGCATTCACCTAAATATTTTAGCATTTAACTTCTACAATCAAAACCCTAAACCATAGGCCATAAACCTAAACACTAAATTGTAAACCTTGAGACCTAAACCCTAAACCCTAAACCCTAAACCTTTAACCATGATCCCTAGACCTTAAACCTAAACCCTAAACCATAAACCTTAAACATTTAGCCCTTACCCGTGAGCCCTAAATCCCAAGCCTTAAGCCCTAAAAAAGCCATAAGCCCTAAACCCTAAACCATAAACCCTAAACCATGAACCATGAGACCTAAATGCTAAACCCTAAACCCTGAACCATAAAAACTTAAATCCTAAACCCTAAACCCTAAACCTTAAACACCGAATCCTAAACCCTAAACCCTAAGCCTTAAACCCTACACCCTTATCCTTGAGCCCTAAAATCTAAACCCTAAACCCTAGACCATATACCCTAAGCCATAAACCCTAAAACATAAACCCTAAACCCTAAACCCTAAACCCAAGCCCTAAACCATAAACCCTAAACATTAATCCCTAAACATTAAATTCTAAACCCTAAACCCTAAACCATAAACCATAAACCCTAAAACCTGAACCGTAAACCATAAACCCTTATCCCTAAACACTAAACCCTAACCCTAAACCTTAAACCCTAAATCCTTAACCTCGATCCGTAAACCCTTAACATAAACACTAAACCTAAAACCAAATCCTAAACCATAACCCTAAACCTTAAACCCCGAACCCTAAAACCCTAAACCTTAAACCATGAACCATGAGCCCTAAACCCTAAACCCTAAACCCTAAACCCCAACCATATTTCATCAATATTTCCTATTCTCATGCTTATAACCATCATTAAGTTCTTATAGAACTACCTTGTTTATGAGAGGTGGGACAAGTAACTAAATGGATATGACATCTACCTTGTGCCTTGTAATGCATATATTACACATCTCTTCCAAACTTGTTTCTCCCCACATATAATTGCGCTCTTGAATGTAAATTTATTCACACTTTGATAAAAATTCAAATTTCTCATATTTCCATGTATGGTATATACGAAAGTCATGATGACCCATTGGAAGCTGGAAAAAATAACCATCACAACAAAAAATTAATCTTAAAGGAAACAAAAGAAACATAGAGAATATATCAATGCAGAGGTGTAGGATCATAATTGAATTTCCTATAGTATCCTCTCCTCTGGAGAAAGATAAAGTTCAAGTGTTCTACTGGAATGGATAGTAAATTTGACAGAACTTCCTAAAGTGTTCAAAATAAGCATAGAAATAGGGGAATGGCTAAGAACACTAAGGGGTTATCAATCACCTAGTAAATCTTTCTTGTTTAGTTCTAAATGGGAGTTACCTGGCCTATGACTTAGTGACCTTCCATTCATTGATAATTCCTTATATGATAAACCCATGGATGTTTTCAAAATCCCCTGAACAAAAAGATAGGGGTAGTCATCAATCCTAGTGAAGGGTGTGATGTGATTTCTAAGCAACTTGAAATTCATATAGATTTAGAGGTCATAACACAAATTTACAAATATCTCTATCATTATAAATGGAAGCCAAGTAGTAGTTGTCTCCTGTACATCCAAGGATTGAGGACTATGGGATCTTTGGAAGGATTAGACAATCGGAATATGACATTTCCCTCCTTCAAAATATCAACGATGAAAAACATCAAATTTTGATGACTCTCTTTGAATGTTTTGCCTACAAATTTGATGAACCCTGAACTCGTGACCTAAACCCTTAACCCTCAACCATGAGACCTAAACCCTAAACTATAAACCCTAAACCCTAAAACTAAAATAATAAATCCTAAACCCTAAACACTAAATATTAAACCCTAAAACCTAAACCCTAAACCCATAACCCCAAACCCTGACCTCGAACCCTAAACCCTGAGCCCTAAGCCCTAAACCCTAAATACTAAATCTAGAGCCCCAAGCTCTAACCCCCAAACCTTAAACCAGTAACTCTAAACCCCGAACCTTAAGCCATAAACCATGAAATGTGAACCCTAAACCCTAATCCCTAAACCATAAATAAACCCCTTGAAATACCCCTAAGCCCAAAACCATAAACCTTAAACCGTGAGCCCTAAACCCTAAATCTAGAGCCTAATCTCTAACCCCTAAACCTTAAATATGTAACTAACCCCTAAAACTTAAACCCATAACTCGAACCTTGAACCCCTTGAGTCAAAACCTTAAACCATGCACCCTAACCCGTAAACCCTAAACCATGAGCCCTAAATTGTAAACCCTAAACCTTAAGGCCTAAATGTTAAATCCTAAAGGTCCCTAAATCCTAAACCCTAAACCCTAAAAACTAAATCATAAATCCTAAAACTCGACCCATAAACCCTAACTCTAAACCCCAAGCACTAAACCTATACCCTAAGCCCTAATCCCTAAACCCTAAACCCTAAAGCCTAAACCCTAAACCCTAAACTTTGTGACCTAAACCCTTAACCCTAAAACCTAAACCCTAAACCTTGAGCCTTAAACCCTAAACCCTGAACCCTGACCTTTAAACCTTAAACCCTAACTCCTAAACCCTAAATTGTAAACCCTAAATCCTCAACCCTAAACCTTAAACCCTAAAACCTAAACCCTAAACCCTAAAACCTCAACCCTAATACCTAAACCCTAAAACATGAACCCTTTTCCCTAAACCTTGAACCCGATCATTAAACCTTAAACCCTAACTCATAAACCATGAACCGTAAACCCTAAATCCTCAACCCTAAACCTTAAACCCTAACTCCTAAACCCTAAACCATAAACCCTAAATCCTCAACCCTAAACCTTAAACCCCATAAACCTTATACCATAAACCATAAACCCTAAAACATAAGCCCTAAATCCTAAATCCTAAACCCTAAACCCTAAAACTAAAACATAAACCCTAAACCGACCCCTAAACACTAAACCGTAAACCCTTAGCCATGAAACCTAGGCCCTAAGTCATAAGTCCTAATCCAAAACCATGAACCTTAAACCCTTAAACATAAACCTTTAACCCTAAACCCTAAACCCTAAACCCTAAACCCCAACTCTCAACCCTAAACCCTAAACCTCAACCCGATCCCTAAACCCTAAATTCCTAAACATTGAGCCATAAACCCTAAACCCTCAACCTTTACGCCTAAACCCTAAACATTAACCATTGAGCCCTAAACCCTAAACCCTAAACCTTAAACCATAAACCAAAACCCTAAACCCTAAACCATAAACCCTGAACCCTAAGCCCCGAGAACTAAACCCTAAACCCTAAAATCTGAACTATGAGCCTTAAAACTAAACCTTAAACCCTAAACTCTAAACCTTGAGTCCTAAACCATTATCCCTAAACCCTAAACCCCAAGCCCTAAACCCTAAACCCTAAATCATAAACCTTCACCAAAAGGAAAGTCCTAAAAAGACCATTCAACATGTTTTAATGTGTAGGGAATAATGTTTAAGGTGATTGATCGACTCTTTGTAGTTGTTATGAGAGACTACTTCCTTTGAAGGCCTAAAAAGGCATTTTTGGCAATTTTGTAGTTAATTAAACACCCTTCAGAAGAAGCTAAAATGAGCTAGTCATGTCATCGAGTTATCAAGGACCATTATTTGTGAAGTATTAAGGCATCGTTTGTCTCCATAAGAGACATATGACCAAAAGCATGTATGAGAATCATGAATTTGATTCCATGAAAGGATTTTTAGAGATAGAAAGGTGAGGGGATGATCTTTATATGGAGCACCATGTTTCTAAGAATGAGCAATCATCTGAGTTCACTTGATGCAATTCACTTGGTACTATTCATAATAACTCATTCAACACCTAGTAGTGTTATCACACCTTAAGGAGGAGGCACATTACAATCACCTCATTTTGGCCATAGGACATGAATCCCATTCAGGGAACAATCCTCTATCTACAAAGTGAGGATCTCTTTTTAGTAAGAAGTAGACAAACATCATAGAGTTAATTCATGGTCACTAAAGTGAATTATGGACCAAATTTAAAAATTAGTACCAATTCAAGTAGTGGTAGGGCCAAAATCCATTTTAGAAGGTCAAAAACCTAAAAATGACTATATGCTTTCCCAAAACAAAGACCGACTACAATATATATGCCCTGAAAGTTTTAGGTCATTTGCTTTGAAATTGAAAATGAGTAAGTACTAACTAGATTAGATTTTGAAAAACTATCTTCTAGATTATAACTGTTGGAGCTACAAGACCACTTCCATAAGGTGTAGAGTGACCCTAATTTCTTATATTTACTAAAATAAATTTAAAGTATAAGAAATAATAAAATAAATCTTATACATTTATTTTTGTCAATATAACCTAGAAAAACACATATGCATGGTCCACACTACACAAAACACATGCATGTTACAAAACGTGTACATGTTACAAAACATGAACATGTAACAAAATGTGTACACATTATGAAACACATACGCATTATGGTTTGGTGATTCCTCGAGGAAAAAAATTAAAACACGAACACATTTTAGCAAAACATGTACGTATTTTGCTTTTTTCAAATTCTTGTCCACTTTTTGGCCTCCCAACTTCGTGCACTTAACCGCCATTGTTATGCTCCCACTTTATTAGAAATCCATCTATGAGTAAATCTATCTACACAAAACCCTCAAACAAAAAATATTTGATACCAGTTATTGGGGTTAGACACACACCAATATTGTAGAAATATAGATTCAATATAAGCATACAAGGAATAAACACAAAAATTATACGTAAGAAAAATATAGAAGATATAATGTGGTTCACCCCATGTGGGCTAAGACCACCAAGAAATAACCAAACTATTATTATTTACTTTAGAGAGGAAATAAAATGAAGATCTATAATGTTCAACACCTCTCATAGATGAAAAATAATTTTCTTTACAATATTCTCTAAGAAAATCTTCTTATAATAATCTCAATACTCACCTTATAATGCTAGTTTTTAGCTTATAAGAATATACAAACATTAGGGAAACTTATCTATGCATTTACAATGCTCTAATCTCCTTTATAACCAAAGGTTGGATCTAATCCCACATCTAAAATAAAAACTTTAAAGCATAGGTAGCCGATGTCAGTTGCTCCCAAGTGACTGAGGTTGATTACCCAATGGACGTCGTTATTGTGTAAACCTACAAGTTTGTAAAGCATGCTATTTTGAATCCATTTAGCTCCACAACTCAACACACTTCCCCTTTCACTGAAAGGGGAGACATATCATTGGATTCATCCTATAATTACCCTTATATTACCATGCAATTAATCAACACTACCAACTCATCATTTTTAAACATTTACTAACATACTATGCGACATTTCACCATCGATTCCCCTTAATGATCTAACTTGGGCACAATGAATATATGATTTTAATATGCGACATTTCAGCACTTCCCCTAATTACCCGACCTAGGGAAACAAGCAATTTAAAATATTTTCATGCAATTATTCATCAATTTCTACCAATTTCCCACTAATGACCTAACCTCGGGGAAACTAGCGTAAAATATCTCTACAAGTAATAAATCAAATGGAATCAATCAATCAAAAAGTTTAACTTTCTAAAATCAAAATCATATCATCAAGTAAAAATACAACACAATTAGACTCCCATATGACCTAAATTTGGAGATTACATTTGTTATTTTCTTAGATGATCTAACTCGAGACATTATTCTAATTTTTTCACTTACTTCCAAATGATGTAACATGGAAGCCATATCTTTGTGATAGCTTCTAGATAACCTAACTTGGAAGCCATCATCCATTTTGTGTTTTCTTCCAGATGACCTAGCTTGGAAGCCATCACATTACAGAGAAACCCTTGGAGTGGGGGGCAAGAGTGCCTTTCCTATACCACTCCTATATAGGTCAACTATTAGATCAAAATTATTTGGATCCAAAAACATAAATCTTTGATCTCAATCCATCTAAAACAAATAGATCTTAATGATGTAGTTAGACATCTTTGGAGAATAACACACTTTTAGACCGACACTCTTCCTCCGACATCAAGACACCCTTATCATCCGGTCATTTATTCGTATACACATGTTTAGGTCGTGAACCGATCACTCACTTCCCCATATTATCATCATTATAAGCATTCGAAATCATCATACATAGAAATCATAACTCTCATTTAGTGCACTTCATCAAAATAATAACTTTTCATTGCATTAATGGATGAACTTGCTGATCCATGCTTTGGCATGCTTTTACTACCACATCTATGCATTCTATTTCAACATGGGTTTCTTTCAGATTTTTATTAGGTATGCATCTCTATCTATTGTATGTTGCCAAGATTTCCACTTAACAACATAAAGTGGGGGAAAAATTAGTCACAAAATCATGCACTTACTTATACATTTATACCACCAAATATGTTATTTTATATATGGATCTCGCGTAAATAAAGTATTCACTAATGACCTATCCCCTAGTCCTATCGTAAGTTAGTTTTGTCATCATTTGTCTTTCGTAGTCCTAAGTTATTTGTATAGTTATGGTCATCTCTTAAGGATTCGAGGTGTCATTATTTGTTTATTTGTCATCTCTAGTCCTGACTAGGAAATTAGGGTAGTATTAGGGCATCCATGGGTGTCCAGTGTCCTTAATTTTTGGTGCCTTTGTCCCATAAGTACTTAAACTTAATTTATGTGTTCGACATCGGTCTTTTCATTTTCCTTTTATTCCCTAGGTATTAGTCGGCATCTCGGGTCATTTATGTCAAAATTTGAGTAAGAAATCCCTATATAAACATAACATATGTACTATCTTATGGGTGAATTATCTACCATCAAAGGATAGCTATATACTAAGGCAAGGGACTAAATTTTGGAATCATTGCATCACACACACTACATAGGAAGGGTTTTATTCATTCTATTTCATCCACTACTTACATTTTACATCTAGTTATTTCCTTATCTCTATGTCATTAGCGCTTAGGGCATCCAAGGCACACATAACTACATTGGGTCTAGAATGTATTACACTACTTATTTGTATGTCCACCATTATGGTAGTTAAGTTAAGTCTAACCCCTTCATATGAATCTTTCTTTTTTAGGGATTTAAATTTTTATATGGGGTTTTGCAGTAGATCTACAACACATGTTTACAGATACATAAGTGAAGTTACTACAAAAATCGGGAGACAAGGATTGAGACATCAGAAAGATAGAGTGACACTCCAAGATTCAGATCTTAAGATTTTCTGAGACAAGAGCACCTGTATTATAGACCAAGGTGCCTATAGGCACCCAATCATCTTCTAAGCACCCCACTCTAGTTAGATCTTCAATTTCTACTAAAATTTCTTGGGTAATACCTTCATACTTTACCAAATCGCACATCATTTAGTTTAGTCCATAATCATAATGAGGTAATTCATCCTCATGTTAGTACCTATCACTCCAATTTCCATTATTTCCTTTCATTTAAATATCAAATTAAAATATTTAACATCGAATAATTTTAGTACATATTGTTTATTACATTCTTGTACCTTCTTAGATTAACTTAGTACATAGATCTAAAATCATATTTTAGTTAATCACATTTACAAAAACTACGTGCCACATGGAAAGAGGAAAAATATATTTATTTTTTGATAGCTATATAGAAAACCTAATCACAATTGTGTATCAAACCCCAGCCATTGGTTTTAGGTTAATTGACATATCCTTGTCTCTAAATTATCCATTAAAACATGTAAGTGAATCCTCCTTGCAAAGTTTTATTTCTCATGTTTTTACTAACTCATGGAGTAGGTATGGGACATGTACATATTTAATTCTAGGGTGTCCTTCACCTACATTTTCCACACGTGTAAAAACTATGTGTCTCATGGCTAGATACAAACCCTATTATTTTCCTTTATAGCTACATAGAAACCATAATCCCTATTTCGTAAGAAACCCCTAATCAAAATTATGTATTTAACCCTTTTCGTGTTTGTGTATAAATTAGAACACATAACATATATTATTTGGGTAGGAATGATCTAAATTGAGGAATAGGTGTGGGACATGAAAGGATTTAATTCCCACATTTTTACTAAGTCGTGGAATAGCCATGTGGGCATGTAGGTATTTAATTCCCATGTTTTTATTTTAAAATCCCTCTTTCGAATGACAAATACAATACACCTTTTTCTCATATGGCCAATCATTACAATGGCTCAATTATAAATTATTGTTCAAGAATCACCTATTCCCCTAAAGATAATCAATCTTGAAACTGAATAAAAATGTTTATTGGGTTGTCCTCATTTTTACATTTTTGTCCCTTTAAACGTAAATTGCATTCATGTGCATAATACATGTGAGAAAGAGATGAAAAATGGATCACATAAATAATTTTAATTTTTAACCTTCAATTCATGTCTTTTCCTTCCTTGAACATTCCTTTTACACATCCTTTCTTCCTTATTGAAGGAGTAATGATAGTTATCATGTTACAATCTCTATAACCTCCCTCCATGTTGCAAGCATCATCCTAGGTAAATGCACATTACATTGCATCCATTTGTGTTTCTTGGTGTTCTTCACCTCTATCACCCATACCTAAATAAACTATTTGTCTCACAAGTAGAGACAAACCCTATTCATTATCCTAATAACTATAGAGAAACCCTAATTGTAATTATGTATGAAACCCCTACCCTAGAATTTTAGGTTTACATCACATATCCTTGTTTCTAAATTAACCCTTGAAACATGTAAGTGAATTCCCCTTGCATTTATTTGTGGTCTGATTACATGTGAAATGCAATAACTGAAATTACAAACAACTACTATTTGACATCGACAATACTCATTGGTCGCTCTTTTCTTTTTTAGATATCTCCAAAAATATATTTCCTCGACCTCTTTCACACTATTTTTGGTAGCCACTTTCAAAGTTGGAACATGTTGGATTTTCCTTAATATTTTTCCCATTTAGATGTAAATTTCAATCATGTGAATATTGCACTACCTTAATCATTAACTTGGTAGTTGGAAAAAACACAAATCTAAATTTTACATGAAATCGCTACCTAAGCATTTAAGTGCACTCTACATCATCATGTCCCTGTCGTGTCTTGTGTAACATGCATTGAAATTCCCCTTAAATTTACTTTATTTCTAACAATACAATAGAGTCAAGAGCTATAAACTCAAAAAATATTCACCTCGAAACATTTTCTATTACATACTAGTATTTTTAGATATCTCCCTCTATAGTTTCATCTACATCTTCCTCGACATGATATCTATACTTCTTTCGATGACATACACGTCATGTCATGCTCTTCATAGAGACTTTATTTTCACATTAACTCCTCTATTCCTCTTTCCTTTTCATTTCCCTTCTCTACCCTCAAACTCCATTTTTACTCCCATCTTCCTTTCCCATTGTTCCTCTCCATCTAATTTCACTTATTCACTATATCCCTTTTAGCATTCACGTCGTAAATTTCACATATGATTTCTAGTTTTTATAGTAGGAGACTTATTTTTAATATTATTTCAATTATGACATATCTTTAAGTTTACATTTATTTTATTTCTTCATCATCCATACTTGGAGAAAATAATTCCCAATGTATCATTGGATAAGGCATTTCGTATATAAACTCCGTACATAAAGGATAGATTGTTATGGGTGAGATCTATCCTCCCCATAAAATGTACCACATACATTAAAATACCCATGTGATGTCACATCATGAAAATCATGACATCCACTTTCATGTGTAGCAAACTTTAGCACTTTTTTTTTATTGTTAAAAACACATTTTTTTTTCAACAAGTGTTGAAAAACATAGTGTGTTTTTCAACACTATTGAAAAACACAATATAGGCACCCAACAAGATTTGAACCTACGTGACCTATGAGGTTCTAAGCACCAACTACCACCAATCAACCTACCACAACTACATGCTCCTATCCAATTTCAAACTACTTTGTTAAAAAAACATTGATATGACCCCTAATGTGTGGGTCCCACCAATATATGTGCATGCATGTGTATGGTCGTTTTTTATGGGTGTATTTGAGGCATGAGGTTAATTTTTGGGGAGAATATATTTCCGTGACTATTATGTATATTTTTCCTTTCCTGTACACATTTTTTTTCTCTTTCTTGTGCTTTTCCATTGTACCATGTTTTTTTTTTCTCGTGCATGGTGGTTTATGGATCGTGGAATCTAAACTCATTCAAATAATTCATTTGATTTTTGTTTTTTAGTAATTCTCAAGTAAAATGTATGAAATGAAATTCATATTTTTATGTTTCTCTATTTTTGTTGTTAACAACCGAAAATAGAACGCAACATTTTATTGAAGAAAAATATGTTTATTTATTTAGAATCACAAACTTATTGTCTTATCCTTTCAAGAAAAAGATCTAAAAAAATTTTCGTTTACATTTTTAGTTTCTAAACTCATGTGTCTTGTTAATATTGTTGTGGACATGGAGGCATGGTGAGGAATTCATGTCTCGTTTATTCCTCTAAAATATTTTATGAAAGAGGTACAAAACCAAGGTAGTAATTTTCATACGAAGAGTATTAAGAGATGGTCTATAAATATAGAAAAAAGAAAGTTGATAAAAAAATACAATCAATACAAGAAAATAATATGGTCTTCTTAATCTTCATGAGACTGCTAAAAGCCTTATGAACAATACTAAAATATGAAAATCCTTTTAGCTCTTGACTATAAAATCTTGAGGTGTTTGTAATTTAAACATTTATTTAATAAAATAATATTAAATAACATAAATTTTCTAGATCTTGTATTTTAATATTTTGCAACAAAAAAATACAAAATTTTATATGGTTCAATAAAAATATTTTCTAGATCTTGTATTTTAATATTTTACAACAAAAAATATGAAATTTTATATGGTTGAATAAAAATATAGAAAAATATGGAATTTTTTTATGATTTTACCATATTTGGTAACTATGGTGGAAACATATGATCAATTTGGAACCACTACTCTAATTTATTAATTACAAGAAATGGTTGTCTCCTCTATTTCATAATTGATGTCCTCCTTTTTTAAGTTTTTAGTATGTTAATGGAAGATGACTTATATATTTTGGAAAAGTGTTTTTGGGAGAATGAAAAAAATATTTAAAACATATACATTAACAAACTGAGGTCCTATAATTGTGTGCTAAGATGTCATCTTCACATCATGTTATTCCCCTCATAATGGTTCTACTCAATGATTAATTATTTTTTTCTCATGATTCTATAATAATTTTAGAAATAATAGTTATGTGAATTTATAATATCTTCAATCAACACTTTAGAGAAACGTATAGACATCATTCCATTTATTCACTCTAGGAAAGTATAACTTTCCTACATAAGAGTACACCACTCCACCATCTTTAATGTGGATGTTGGTAGTGGTGGTAAACATGGTTGAAGACGTGGGGGTTACAAATGAAGATGAAAAACTTCAGATAAGGATAATTATTTAAGGGCCATAACCCACCAACCTTATCTTCCACCATCTAAGTCTGCATATATATGCATGGTTTACAACATTTATTGATCAAATGTTTTAGACCGATGATCAATTCACTTTACTCACATGTTATTATCTTGTGTAAGATAAACTCTCTCATGATTGGTGGAAAAATTTTATTTAGATTACTGATTAACTACCCCCCCGATTGGAGTAAATATTTGCAACTTAATCAACCCAATATATTATGATGATTAATTATGAGGGTGTTCATATTTTATAGTCAAATCCGCAATCACTCGCCCACCTATTATGGCATAAATAAAAACCATAATAATTGCATCTATCTTTGGCAGCCACCAAACATAGAGTTGTCATATGGGCTTTTTTTTTCAAAAATTTAGTGGGTGATAATAGGTCATCTTGTGGCATTTACACCTCTTTTTTGTGGAGGGATAAATCAAATGATGGAATCTTGGGGAAAATAAGTTCACCTTTGCTAACATGTTACCAACCTGTGTAAAATTAGCAGCTTTCAAACAAAGCATGAACATTTGTGGAAGAATTATGAAGATGGGACTTTTGACATATGTTTAAGTGTAATTACCCTAGAAAAATATGTTTATAAAGTGTTAAAGCATGTGAACTATTTGAAAAAATTCCAATATGAAAAATATTTGACAAAATTATTGAACGATATGTGGTCTCATGGACTACAATGGACTGTAAGATATGGAGAAAAATGTATTTGTTGAAAATACCTTACAAAATATTTAAGAAAATGCAAATAGGAAGTGTAAAATCATAGTGAAAATTTGACAAGTGTAAAATCATAGTGAACACTTGACACTCAAACTGGTCACCTCCAATCCTCTTCCTTATCGATGAATCCTTCACTCATGAAAGGTGAATTTTCTAGTTTATGTATTTATGTTTGAAGAAGTTATAAATATTGCATTTTGAAGGTGAATTACACTCGTAAATCACAACTAAAAATCTCGTTATATTGGTGAGAGATTACTTGTTTTTTTTTCTTATTTCATGTATGATCATATAATTTATTTTTAATGAATATAATAGTTGATATAAAATGGGAAAATGGAGAAAGGTGGAGTAAAGAAGGTGAAGAATGGAGAGATGGTGAATCGGAGAGAGGAATAGAGGCGGATCAACAATGGATTTGTGTGGGGTTGTCTTGGTTGTCCAGGATCTTCGGAGTTTCTCCCGAGAACTAGTAAAAATGATTCCCTCATGGAAAGAAGAGGGACCATATTGAATATTATTGAAGAGGTCATTGAAAGGGATAATAATCAATTTTAACACACCATTGTTAGATCGTTCATGGTGAGGCCTAATACTCACTTTATCGGGATTTTTGTAGGAGGTAAGAGCTTTAGCTGGGGATGAGTTTTTTTTCTATTTCCGGGATGATATGGGACCTATAGATGGTATTATAGGGTGCACCATGGTTTTATGGTAAGTATTCCCTCACATCATGCGGTGGTCATCTAGGGTGTTCAAGGAAAGAAATTTCATGTTATTCATGTTTGGATTAGGATCCCTGCTTTCCCTTTGAAATTTTGGGAACCTAAAGTGTTCCTAGGTATTTCTAGAGCACTGGGTGTGTTGATTTCATTGACCCAACCACTAAAACCTACTATAAGTTGATTTTTTCCCAAATATGCATCAATTTACTTGTTAGAACTAATGTGTTGAAATAAAAATTTTTGGACTCCCCCTTAGGAAAACATAAATAAAGTATTGATATTGAACTCTCCCCGATCATATGTGCATGATACAGTAAGGTAGCATGTTTTGAAGAAAAAAATTATAGTTGTAAGGATTCACAAGATATGCGATGGAGGAAGGAAAAATATGTGAAATCCCATCTCTTAGTTGGTGGATGATTTGATGAGAATTTTGAGGTAGAAGTGGATGACAAGGTGGAAGAACATGTTCTTGGACCGATGGATGATGGTCAGATGGTTGTGTTTTTGTGATGCATAGACTATTTCCCATCCTCCTCCAATGGTGATGTGGTGGTTCGGTTTGGTGGTAATTTTTTCAAAATTCCTGTTGGGAGGTAGCACATAGAAGAAATTAATGGGAAGATATTTCATATTTTGAATGGAAATATTAATAATGAGCATATATTTAAAATTTTGATTGAAATTATTAATGAACCGGCCGTATCCCGTTAGTTAGCAATGTGGAGGGTTTATCGGAAGGCGTTTCACCAATCTCCATGAGAGTGTGGGCCCTCGGGTTTGGGTCATGCTTTCCAAAATTATAAATGGATGAACGATGATGCGGGAGGACACATGCTTTGTGGGGTAAGTCAATGGCCTTTGATGGAATTTCATGGTGGTTTTGTGGTGGACCTTGGCGTGTTCTTGGATAGTGATGCCTTGGGTGCCTCACGTGATAGATGTGGGTGGATAGTGGTCCATCCTAGATGTTCTTCTTGGATGAATCATAAATGGTCTTGAAATTTTTGTGAGGTATTATGTATCCTTTTCTCTGGTTGGTTAGATACCAACTTATGTTGTTGTATTGGTAAGCCGCTGGAAGAGGCTTTCTCTGGGGTTTCAATCTGCTATATATTTTTCTCCTTTGTATGGGGTTTTTTGGTCCACCTAAAACCCAAACTATTTTTACCTTATCCAAAAAAATATAATTTCTTTTTAACATGAGTGTTGGGCTTATCTCTGCAAAAATGAGTAATGGTAGAGTATTTTATACCATCTATTACTTAGAGGTTTGATGTGGTGTTTGATGTTTGTGGAATTGTTGAAAAAATATTTCTTTAAGTCCCCGATGTATGTTTTTCCTATTCCACTTCATTATGATGGTTCTTTTTTTTCATACTAAGCGTAAGCCACTAGTTTATCACATTGAACTTCCTCCTGTAACATACAAATGTACACAAAATTACATGCCAAATGTATTGGGGTTCCTTGGGTATAAATCCTAATGTATGTTTTTCATGTTCCACTTCATTATGATAATTATTTTTTATTTTTTAATACTAAGCATAAATCAATGGTGTGTTACGGTGAATGTCCCCTAAAATATACAAATACACATAAAGTGCACACCCAATGTATTGGGGTTCCTTGAGTGTAAGTCCTTGATGTCCGCATTTCCTTTCCCACTCCATTATGATGATTCTTTTAGTTTTTAATACTAAGCGAAAGTCACTAGTTTGTCACATTGAACGTCCCCTATGTAGCATACAAATACACACAAAAGTGCACAGCCCAATGTATTGAGTTCCTTGTGTGCAAGTCCCGATGTCCATGTTTCATATTCCACTTCATTATGATGATTCTTTTAGTTTTTAAATATTAATCATAATCCATTGGTGTGTCACATGGAACTTCCCCCTATAGCATGCCAATACACACAAAATTCAATGGTCCTTGCACTACTACAACAAACAAGCCCTTTTACCACAATTATTCCACAATATTTGCACAATTAATAAGAATTGTAGAATACTTGTAGCATCTCTATGAAAAATTCCTTTGGTCATTTCTAAGTATTGTGTATATTCTACAATTTACATATAGCTATAATAATTAGTAAAAAGTCACATATCCATCCATTCTTCATATAAATTAAAAAAAATAGAAAACTCGAACTAAAATTGATCATAAAATTATATTAATACTAAAATTCAATATTAAATAATTTTAAAATACCATGTTATTAAATTTATATATAATTTTTTTCATATTTTAAAAAATTATGGAAAATTAAAGTAAAATATTCTAGAAATCTAAATATATTAAAATATGTTTATTCTACTATATGTTAAGAAGAATACTATACTTTTATCTTTATAATATTTTTTATTATTTATGTAATTATAAATATTATTTTAAAACATAACCCATTCTTATATAAATAATAAATGTATAATTAAAATTTTGGTTTTTATTTTTCCTTAAGAGAATTATTAACTGACTTATAAATAATAAATATATAGTTGTTGTGCCAACTATTATTATTTTTAACACCATGATTTCATTGCCTATGAAGCCCCATCAATGTGCATGTTATTCATATACTTTTTCCACATGACATCAAGCTCAAGCATGTGAGACACTTGGCACGTGAACTATTTGACTCGGAATCTTGTTGTTATTTGTGTGCAAACTCAAAATCTCCATGGGCACACCATTATATGAGATTTACTATTCACCTTCCTCTTAGATCCTAATCGTAGCACCCACATTTTACACACCCAAATACAACAGTAAAAATACTAGGATAATTTTTTTACTTACATTTCTCACTACACAACACCACAAGGGCTCCAAGTAGAAAAACTCAACAACGCATAAGACACTTACATAAGTCATCGAATCAACATCATTACGATGATTACATATTAAATAAGATTAACATTCAAAGACATTACTATGCAATGATAATTTATCC
>CM031243.1:331397393-331505225 GCA_018340775.1 Taxus wallichiana var. yunnanensis | reverse complement strand
AAGCTAATTAAACCAAAAATGAAGCTTACAAGGTCAGGGTATGTTCCATAAGACCACATCTCTTTGAGGCATTCTGCCAAACAGATCACAGGCCTTTTTACACATCCATTTTGTGCATATGCTACCATCATGGCATTCCATGAGACAACATTTCTTTGAGGCATTCTATCAAACAGTTCCACGCCTTTTAAATGTGACTTTTTTTGCATATCCTCGCTATTGTCATTAGAGTCCACTGAACCGTATTTCTTCCATGCATTTAGACGAACAGTTCACATGCTTCCACATTTTACACATGTATTTTCCAGGGCGCTTGGAACTAGAACATAAAAAAAATTCCTTCTCCATAATGCTTGGGCGGATGTCCGAGGCCTGCTCTAAAGCTCCCATTTTGACAGTGGTTGGGAGGTTGCTGGAAAGAGGTTGTGGAGTCTACTTTACACGTACCAAATGCATTTTCTTGAAGTTTCCAAGGCCTTTTCAACAAACTCATTTGTGCATACCCTACCATCGTGGCATTCCATGAGCCCGCATTTCTTTGAGGCATTCTATCAAATAGTTTTATGCACCTTCTACACATTTGTTTTGTGCATACACGTCGACCAAAGTGAAGTAGCAACTACAACATCTGTCAAAACCCTCTATCCTTTACCCACGCGTGAAAGAAGGCTCATTTTTTTTTACGGTAGGCTGGGAGAATGCTGGCATGGGCCGCCAAAAGAACATGGCACTCCATGGAATGACATTTGGCAAGGCATTTCTGTGCAGAAGACAAAACGACACCCAAGCACATAGATTCGTGTAAAACTACGACCAGAGCACCAAATGAAACCTTTGTTCCTTCAGGCATTGCGAAAAACTAGACTGGAGCTTCCTCCCATGGCGGCGGCGACGACAACACTCCCCTCTCCACCAAAATGATGGAAAATAGTCCCCATTTTGCCCTAAATCCGCCTCAAAGTTTTCATGGGTTTTTCATTTATTTATTTTTAATTCCTTTTAATTTATTTATCTATTTCTTTTTGTTATTTATTTATTTATAATTAAAGGAGGCATTACATTAAAAGGGTGTAAATGAATTAAAAATTGTTTTAGGTTGTTCTTTTATATATTGACTAGAAGTCTATCTCGCTCTAAAGTGTGTATTTTTTAACGTTCCTATCATTGCATCTATATAATGTTATGGTTTTTCCAACTCATATGTAATACTTTCAAAAGGTACAAATGGTTTCCTATATTTTAATGCATCATAATTCGCTTTCATATTTTTAGAAAAAAATGTTATGATTGATTTGATCCACAAAATATGAATTAATGTAACCAATTGAATGATACATAATATGTGCTATTGAATCCTAGTGGTCGCTTAACCATTAAGTTAATTACTTTTTATGGTACAAAGTAAAGGACTCTAAAATTTGGTGTCCGCTAGGATACTATTTAAATTCCTTAACAAATAATGTAAGAAAAATAATTTAAACTTCTTAGAAATGACCTAATTATTAATGTATTTCACTCTAAATATCTAGGTAAAATTTCTTCCATTGTTTTTCGCTCCATTCAAAATGATTCCATTCATCATAGAAAATATTTATTGGAAGAAAAGAGATAAGGAATGGTTTTTTGAACTAAATTCCCTTGAAAACTACCACGTTAACCTATGTTTGTTTTTGTTATAGATGACAATTATGAGGATGTTGGTAATATTCTATCATCATAAGTTATTGATTTGGGACACTTGTGTGTCCCAAAGTGGAACGCTTTGACTTTGAAAACAATAAGTGTCTTATTCTAGATATAGAGTTGGACATTTCTTTGTTCAGAAAATGGGAAATGCATGCCTCCATAAACAGTAGACCATATTCCTATTCAAAATATGGTTGGAATTTGGGGATTCTAACAGATTATGAAAAAAGCGGTTGTTCAAATGTAGAAGTAATTCAAAATTGTATATTTACTATATTCACAAAATTTTATAGAAACAAGAAAACATCTTTTGTTTGTTATTTTTGGCATAGAGAAGGTTTTCTTTCACCTCCAAAACATGCCAAGTTGTTTCTTATCTTTGAGGCGAACATATTCGACTAAAATTGGAGATAAACCCATTCAAATAAAAATTACATGGGTTGAAAAGGAATACTTAACCAATCGGGGCTTTTGAGGCTAGTGTAATAGTAGAGACATTTGATTCTTACTACTGAGAATAAAAGGAAACAAAAAAATGTGAGAAAAATTCTAGGTTATTTGAGAAATAAGATCCGAATAATATTGTATTGGCATCCTACGCTGTTGAATTTAATGTAATCAAAAAAATTTAATTTCATGAATCACACTTTTGCGAGTTGTCTATACTATTGGGTGAAGAGAGAAATGGAAAAAGAAATTTTCATTCCCATATTGGGGAAAAACTGGAAAAATGGAACAAATATCATGAGGTGGAAGAATCTCTTCCTGCTCATCGTGGCTCGCATAATATTGTATAACTATGCGATGTCACTGGAAGGAAATATACATGTAAGGTTGAAAGTCACATACCATGTTTCTTGTAAATGTGCATATCCATTCAAGCTTTCATTGACTTTATCATCTATTCCTTCAACTAATCCTTCTAATGTTGAATGTGTGATCGCTATTTTTTGTAATTTGGCACTCAATATTTCTTTCAATGTCATAACACAACTTTTAACATATATCGGAACTAATGCTCTGGATTGTATAATTATTGTTTTAATACCAACTGGTTATTCAAAATGTTAAGTGACACAAGACAAATATACATGGAAAAGGTTAAAAACATTGGAGTATCAACTTTGAATGGATATTCTAGATGCTACAATAGTAATGAGATATTCAAAATTTTATGTCTTATGTACACAATATCTTTTGTGCACAACCATGACAATAACAATAATTATAGAGAAGAGGTCACTATAGATTGGATGGAGAAACTGCCATAAAAATTTCTAATTGCAATTGAAATTGGCCTACAAGGAAACATCCATCATTTTCCTTACAAAATATCATATGAGTTCTTAGCTGATATGTTCACTCAATGTTGTTCCATAAATTCTCTACTTCTAGTGCTTTACGGTAGTAGTGTCACACTCCGTGAATTGGTGGATTACATGTTCTATATTTTATTTTTATTGTTGAGACACATAGTCTAGCGATGTTTCTAAAACATTACTATTCTCATATGAAGAAAGGTTCGTCTCGGAAAAATTTCAACAAGTTATTCTTTTAATCGCTTTTAACCTAATATGCTACTTATACAATTATTGTTTATGTAGACTACCATAAATCTATAAAATTTGATGTATGACCAATTCACCATGATGATACACAACTATTTCAACATGGTGATTTGATGAATATAAGTGTAGCTTAACGACCGCTAAATTTGAATTATAATACAAAGAATAATTGATATATTACTTACCATATCACCATGGAAACCATTGTGTTTATCCATTTAAGTTCACACAACATGAAATTGATTATGAATTGATTAATGTTTATTTCAAATACATTATTCTCACATTATCAATAGGAAGAAATAGATTATGAATTGATAATTGTTTATTTGAAATAACTCTTGCATCAATAGATCTAGTAGTGCGAATGGGTGGTGTGATCCAAGCTGCAATCTCAATAGGTAATTGTTAGCCATAAGATAAAATATTGTTTATTTCAATTGGTTTTAATTGATATGTGACTAATGAAAATAAAATTTGTTTACTTCCCTACAGGTAGCGATAAGAGTTATTTACTCATTTTGGATATGGAGGACATGTTATATGGGATAAAATAACATACAATAGGAAGATGTCATTCAAGTTCGGTATTATGAAAGTTGTTAACTCGCGACGTGGCCTATCGAATTTATAAAATTTCTATCACCATATTGTGAATCGGGATTCTGATCGACTCTCTCATTTCTCTGATGTTAAAAAGATACCAACAAGCTTCAATAAAAAATATTGACCATATTGAATCCAAGACTCACTTGGGGAAAGGAACATTGCAATATAGTCGAGGAAATAGCTAGAAGAGACTTAGAAAAGGTTTGGAGTAGAAATGGTTTTCATACAATTAGAAAAACTTTGTGTATTACATTAGGTGCAAATGTAAACCCTCTTGAAATTTTCATGGTGGGTATGAAATGAAGACACAAATATTGTACAAAAGATAAATTATTGATGGTCAATTTGTACAAAAAAATCACAAACAATGTCTCGTGAATTGAATTTGGTAGAGGGCATCAAATACTTGGAGTAGAAAAGGCTAAATAACTATTTATCTTTTCAAAATGTTATTATGATTGTCTTCGCTTAACATTGCCAATAATATATACATTCATATGTTATAATGAAATGTACTTGGCACAAATCTATTCTATTATGTTGAGATTCTCAAAATATAAGTTGGGAGGATTTATATTTTCACTAAGTATAAGATACAACGTATTATCGAATAACTTATGTGGTGAATTATCTAAAAACTTGCCCTTGAAAATTTGTAAAATATTATTTTTTTACACTGCTCGTAAAATAAATATATAATTATACTATATATACTTAATTGTTTTTAATATTTTTTTTATATTATATATATATATATACATATATATACATATAATCTATAACAATTGATGGTCATATCTAAAATATGCAAGTCATATGTGATGGTTATTTCAAATATTTGCAACTATTTTACAAATAAAAGGATAAATAAACATCTAAATGGGTGTCAAATATTAAACCACGTTGTGTCCTTTGTGTCCACCATCAAGGACATGAGAAGATGTTCTGGATGATATTTGATCAAAAACCAATTAGAGGGGACTTATTTTTTGGAGCTTCACTATGACAAATCATAAATAATGTTTAGTGGCTACTAGATCGTTCAAAACATAACCATTTTTCTCGTATATAAAATAGCATAAATAATGTCCAACGGCTGCTTAGCCCATTTAAAACATAACCATTTTCTATATATAACATAGCATAAATAATGGCCAATAGCCGCTATCCCTTAAAACACAAATACATGTTTTGTACATAACAAATCATAAATAAAGGCCGGTGGTCACTAGCCCGTATAATAGATTCCAATATTTGATTAGGCGGATTCCAATATATGGAACTTTGAGTACATATATATCAAATATAGCTGATTTTGGATTCCAATATATGTGATTTTAGATTCCAATATATGCGATATTGGAATCCAATACATCTGATGTTGGAATCCAATATGTGCGATTTTGGAGTGCAGATAATTTCAATATTTGACATTTTGTAATCTGAAAAATAGTAATATTGGATTATGATATTGAGTATATTTTTAACTTCTTGATTGGAATAAGTCCCAATTTAGTGAAATGAGTGTTTACATCATTTATAGGTCGCATAGTCACTACACATACACAATCATCACCACACATTAGACATAACACACATCTCAACCATTTCCTGATGACACACTCTTGTTTACGGTTCATTCAAAACTACTAAGGGGAAAACTAAATGAACCTCACTACATACACTTCCATTTACTCGGGGGCACACGGCTCCTATCACTCCATTTTACATTCCATTCCATCCATCCACAACATACTACATATTATGGTTACTTTTACTCTCACTTAGTTTTTCTTGTTCATGGTTTCCTTATTACACATTCTAGTTAGATTACTTGTATGTCATTTATCTATATCATCCACACATGCACATTCACACCTTTATCTATTTGTTATCATAGATACAATTCTTTCGCATGCAGTATGGATGCTTACCTTCTACTCTTCCTAAACTTGTCATTGTGGGCATCCATATTCATATCTCATAGGTTTTATTGTTTCATTTTGTACTTAGCACTTTCTATTCCTCGATTATACACACATTTGACATACAAGTTATCTTGCTTACATGTTAATGGGTGCTTCATGGTAGTATTTGTTATGCATGGATATTTTCCTCAATACTTGTTTGTTCTTGTATGCGGGTCTCAACCTTTGTTTTGTGTGCACACTTGTTTGTATGAATGTGGCCATGATGGCCTTGTGGGTCTTGCGACATCATGATTGATGTCCCATGTTTGCAACCCACATTGTGTATCCTATCTTTTCTATGTTTACTACTTTGTTTGGTAGCTTACACATTGTTTGCGTAGATTACACATTTCTTTATACATATATGCTTGTTCATACTAATACTTTCTTTTCTAGCCTTCTTGTTTGTGCATGCCTTGGTTTCTACCAAGCACATTCCTTTCCTCGTGCAGGGGAAGAGTTACAAAGTTCATCTTTTGGATTTGCATTCTCTTATCAATGAAATCATATGCACCACCAAAGAGGGGAGTCATCATTTGGGATTTTTCTACACACTACACAAATATTCTACAAATAGTTCACTCGAGTCATATATAGCGAGTGAAATAAAATTTCTACAAATTCCATCTCGCAATGGATTTTACATGATATGGTTGTCCTTAGAATGGGGAGTAGTTGATCATTAGAGGATACATCAAAATTCCTCCTGATACTTCTTCTACCGATGGCTTTGGATCACCCAAAAAACAAGGACGTACAAATATATCTTCACACACACATTCGTGGAAGTAGTTATAGGATGGAGAATAATGTAACTTTCTCCTACACTTATTCAGCCAGGGTGGCATGAGATCACCCAAAAACTCACAATTTAGAATATCCTTCTCCTCTCTTTCTATCTACATTGATCAGGTGCACATGTTCCATTTACATTTTTCATTTAAATATTTTAAATTTACATACTTTTACATGCATCTTTTACATTACATTTTTATAGATAGATAGATACATACATATTTGATTACTTGATCATTTTATCCTTGCAGGTATGACAATATGAGAAAGAAGCATTGAAATGGGGGAAACAACAACAACAATTTTAACAACAGTACTTTGTGGTAGCATACAACAAAATAACCATATATGTACATCACATTAGCAACTACACATGCGTTTCTTCCATAGGTTCATTCTCATCACCTTTTTTCATTCATTTTCATATTTACTTTCAATGCTCCATCATATCTTGGTCATTCCATGCTTTGTCTAGTCCTTCAACATGTTTATACATCACTTCACATTGACATCAAGTATGTATATCTATCTACTTTATGCTACTGAGATTTCCTCTCACCAACATAAAGTGGGGACAAAACACAAAATCATCCACTTTAGAGATTATTTAGTCCCAATCTCATGCTAATATTTAGAGGGTGTTTGAGAGAATAAAGTAATAATTAATTTCTATCTCTTGGTCATTTTTATTTGATTTTTGTCGTCATTCCTAGCCTCCACCACTTACATGCCCAATTATTTTATATCACTTTTTCTCATTTTAGCTTTTACTAGGGTGCCAAATGTAGTACTAGGGTGTCCATGGGTTCCTTGGTCCCACCAGGTGCCCCTACCCTTTTGAACTTTCTTGCCACTTTTTGGGATCTTTCTAGTCATTTGATGTCTTTATCTTTTTAGTGGTTAGCCATCTTGAGGTTAATTACAAAATTAGATCAAGAGAACCCTATAAATATATATATATATATAAATTTATGAGACCATAATGAGGGACCAAGCACTAGTCACTACTATCATCCACCTAGAGTTGCATCCATTAGCTCCATCACAAGGACAAGGTTGGTTCATCTGCATCACACAAGCATAGGGGGAGGGATTCTATTCTATTCCATGTACACATTCTATTACATTTTCTACACATATGCTTATTGCTCACTACTCTACAAAGTGTGATCGACACAAGAGCACCTAGGTAACATGTTGCACACACTCACCAAAACTACATTTGAGTCGAAATGTAGTACAATTCTTAGTTATCAAGCCCATTGTTGTGGAGGCTGATGTAAATCTGACCCATTCATTTTCATTCTTCTATTTTTAGTATTTTTATACTCCTCTTCTGGTATTTAACTGGCCTTCTATTAATCATGCATTATCAACAACATTTGGTGTTGTAAAGCGAAGCTAATGTGACAAAAAGTGAGGGTTTTGGACTACCTATTGAACCTATGAAACTCAATTACGGGAATTGTTTCTGAGAACAAGGCACCCATTCTATAGACCAAAGCACATGTAGGTGCCTCACCCCTCTCTAGGTGCCCCATTCCAGAGAATTTGTCCATATCCACCCTTTTTGTGGCGTTATCATAGCCATTCCTACTTCCTATTTTTCCATCCAGATTTGTGACATAGTCCATCGAGCTTCTCTTTCACCTGAGTTCTTTCCTCTTCTCTCTTGCATGTTATGGTCTCTAATTTCATTAGATTATTTTTCTTGGGCCATTTACATACTTCTTTACTACATTTATTTATTGCATTTACATGTCGTTCTATATTAGATTAACTATCCTTATTTCATAACTTTAGTTAATCAATAAACATCATCAATAAAATGGACGTTGCAATGGTATTCCCCTACAACTAAAACTTTTCACATAGATAAAAAATTTCCATCCACAAGAATTTACAACACTAGTACAAAACAAAATAGAGTAAAAATCATAGATGTAGTTTCCTTTCATTATCAAGCTAGAGAGAGAAAAATGGAGAAGAGAGAGAAAAACCATATTACCCACAAGCTAGTTTGACCAAACAAGAAACATAAATGAGTTATATAGGGTCATGTAATAGTTTTGATAGAAATTTCAATAGTTATTCAGCTAAGAGAAGCTTCTGTAATAGTTTTCAAATATTTAAGTAAGTTTATAGAAACATCTAATTTAGCCCAAATGGCCTAAAAACTAGGTTTGAAAAACCATTTTTCCGAACTCAAACTCACAAAGAGTAAAGTTTCCTCTCTTCTCCTATCTTTAGGGAGGCCCAATAATTTGACAGAACTTATATTTGGTGACCAAGGTTCAAATGGAAGCCACTTGTTTGGAGTTACTCATCATGATCATGCTAGCTCAACTTGTCATAAAATGACTTAAAGCCTACAAAACCCCTTTACAACATGAGATTCCAAGGTGATTTTATCAAGGATTAATTTTTAATATGATTTCCATCTAGAAATATTATTTTATTATTATTGGTAAATAGTTTTGAAGGGACTATACCCTATTACATAAAGGGCTCACCAGCCTGATATGACTATGAAGATTCAGCAAAAAAAGGATCAAAATCCAGATATAACATTGTATCCAAAAGTAACCAAGAGTAGGTTACAACTAGAAGCAAAAAAGGACATAGACCGCAACAAAACCACAAAAAAGTAGCAACGTCACAGCAAAAAGATCACAAAGGAACAACTTCAAAACCAAATCCATCAGCCCAAATGAATCTATTTCTTTAATGCTCTTTCTATTCTAGACTTGATCATCTGCAGTGAGGTAAACAATGCTAAAGTGGTAGTGTGCGTTGGGTCTGAAGTGTCCAGATGCAAAAAGGTCATACTCCTCTCTTTCTCATTCCCCCGAAATAGTCAAGTAGGGATCCCACATAGCATAAAGCAATGCTCCAAACTTGCTGTTCATGTCTATCTTTAGCTCTCCCGATCTGGTATCAATAGATTTCAACTTCTTATATATAACAGTACCTCGATCCTTGTGTTTGTCATTCTCTTCATCAAACTTTATTTTCCCTTTACGCTTCTCCATACACTAAAGATTCTTCTTCATTTGTTTCATCTCTTTCTCAAGTGCTTACGATCCTATTAGCCTCTTGAGACTCTGTTGAATCGGGGCCTTTTAAATATCGGCATTGCTAATATGAAGCAAGTCTTGAGAAACATCCATCTCTTTGGAGCTTTTGAGAATCTTGCCAGTGAGAGGGGTGTTTGCTTTCATGGGGTTCTTGCATTTGGACTTGGAAGGGGTGGTAGTGGGAGCAGAGGAGGTGGTAGCGAGCGGTTCACTAGGGGTAATCAGGAAGCTAGGGAACTTGGCAACACAAAGCTTGTGCAATGAAAAATAAGGCCCTGATATAAAGGAATGGCATGGGCATGTTTTTGAAAATCAAGAACAGAGTGCTACAGGGAGTTGAGAAGATAATGCGGGAAACAGACCGCAAAATTCCTTCTAAAATGGTTTAGAAAAACAAGGTGTTTAATAGGGACCATTTTATAACATCCTTCCAGAGAAATGTATCTGACCATCATATTCATCACTTCATCATACGGCATGGAATAGACCTTACCCTTATGCCTGTAGCAACAAACTCCAGCTCTTCACCCTCATCAGAGAATTTCTTGGCCTCAGCGACCCTATCAATCCTCTTACTAAAAATTAGTAGCCCTCCAACTCTAAGCCTGTTGCCTCCGCAATCAGCTCCTCATTGACAATAACCCTATGCCCACCATACCTGACCCTCCTATCCTTCCAATCCATAGCAAAGTGAACCAAAATATTCAAGTCATGACCTTGAATTCATTCGATGAAATTTGAGATGCCTCCTTTGTGCAGGAGGTTCCAAAGTACCTCGTAATTCTTCTAAATCGCGTCATGTTGTCTACTCAAAATTTCCCACTCACGATAAGAGTAAATTTCCAAAATTTTGAGTTTAAGTGTTTTCCTCTAAAAATGCCTAAGTCGTGAAATTGAAAAAATCACGTGTTTTGGGTCATTTTGTGTGATTTTCGGGCTGTCGGAACATTTTGTCCCAAGTGTCCCAAAACTTATTTTGTGTGTTGTTCCAATTTCTACTTGAATCATCCTTCCCGCGTACTTCGCACTTTCTGTCCCAAGTCCAAGCGGGCCCTTTGTTCCAATTTCGCCGAAACACCCGAATCGCGTACTTGCACATTTTCGTCCCATTTGTCCCAAATGCATTTGTGCGTCCTCTCCTGTTTCGCCCGAACCGCCGAGCACGTGCGTGTTTCGCGCATTCGCGTCTCACTGCCTCAAGCGTACTCTAGTATCATTCACACTTAGTTTTTCCCACTCACTCCAGTATGATACTTTTCAAATTGGTGGTTGTGTATTCAATGCGCATTAAAGTCATTTCTCTCTCCAAATGGCTATATAATGAGCATTCCCTTTGCATTTTCGCATTGCTTCCATGCTATCTTTTGCTCGAACCCTCGCCATTTGAAAACCTGCGCGATTCCCCCTCCATTTGCAAATTCCTTCCAGAAGTCTAGGTTGCAGCTCCGAGGCTATCAACATGAAGATCAAGTTCCAGGGACAGGAGCAAATTTCTCCGCTTGAATCTGCCGTTAGCAATATAGGGGGGCAATGGCTCGTCATCTCGACTTCGGCGATTTTTGGGCAAGAATGACAGATGCAAACCCTACACCAATGGCACAGATGATTAATGATAGTGGTTTAGCTTTTGCCGGAGGATTCCCAATCTCAGTACAGTGTGCTGATACAGTGCTTTCATGTGGAGCTCACTTCGACCCCGATTCTAGCGAATTGACAAATGTACATGGGGAACTCATTGCCAAGCTTTGGCAAGCCACCGCCATCTGTGCCATTGGTGCTTTGCTCGAGAATTCGGAGATGGACAATGCTATAGTCGTCTCCCGGGATCAAGCACAGGCTATGTTCGACCAAGACAGTGACAAATACAAGGCGCGAGTGGCGAAGTCTTGGTTAAAAAACCCTAAGAAAGGTGCTTCTCGCCTAACCAAAACCCTCTTCCGAGCAGATTTCAACGAAGAACTATCAAACTTCATAATCCTGCTTTGGCTCGGGTTATGGGTTTGCCCTCCACCAATGAGTTTCATTTCGGATGTGCCCGCTCATCGGCATGGTATGCCAGGGAACACAAAATATCAATCGGCATAGATCATCGCAAGATGAATTTGGCCGAGCAGCTATCCAACGTCCAATGAAACAAAGAAGTTCTATATGACTTCATATCTGATGTATACCCTAGCAGCATCCAGGAAGTGGTTTGGTTTCTCCTATATAGATGCACACAAAGATGATCCAGTGTATGCCTATTGCCCAGTTCACCTTAGAGACCAGCAACCGCAATTTCAGAAGGGTCAATGATGCTTTCACCATGTACGTGGTCGATTGCTCAAGGTGATACTGCAAGAAGGTTTTCGATGAAGCCATGAACTCCGATATCACAATTATGAGCCTATTTCATTCAATTCAGAAATTTTCCTATATTAGGCTTCAGCATGTCAGCATGAAAACACTCCTCTACGGCTTCCCATGTTCAGTAATGATAAAATGGCTTTGATTGAAATATGCGTGCAACTAGACAAGTTGCACGTAACTTGCAGAGACAAGAAGATTTCTCTTGCACTTTCCCATCTCTCTCGGGAAACTACACATGCAAAATAGCTCTGGATGCTCGGAACATAGAAAGAGCCACTGGTCCCTATCATCAGTTCATTTCTTGAAGCCAAGAACCTGTTTTGACTTGAAGAAGTTCATCAAACAGAACATCAAGATAGTCTATCATCACAGGCGTATACGGAAGACTACCGGCCGACTGCGTATGCGAGATGATTTTGAAGCCAGAAGAAGGCATTGTGGCAGGTTCTCCTGCACCGATCCAAGAACTCGATCTGTACCAAGTTCCCGAAGGTCTCAGATGACAATTCTGAGCTATACTCTTATGAGTATGAAAATGTGATTAAGCACACCCTCTGGAGGACTCGGATTGGAACAAGAAGAGAGAGATGATCTGGCCGAGATTCTTGCTCCGGTCTTAATCGGGGACTAAGTGCAGTTCATGCAAGAATATCCGAGAATTCAAGAGGCACTCGTGAGAATCTAGCTCCAAGGATGACTCGACACCCATAAGAGAGGCATCGGTTCTGGTAGTCCGGAACACCGTGAAAACCCCTCCCGCCTCAACACTTAGGGACTCAGTAGAATCTACTCCTTCTCCATCTACCTAGGTATACAAGAAGAAACTCAAAGAGGTAAAGAAGGAGCTGCGAGAGAATGATCCTCCAAGAAAACAAGTAGAGTTGCCTATAGGGCCAGAGAACATCGTTGTTCTCAGTGAAAGTGAAGAAAGTGAGATGCCAACCCCTTGCAAAATGTTCCTAAGATCCAGCAGATAAGGACAAGGAGGTCCAGAGCACTGAACTTCCAGGTACTACTGATTCTTCTACTGCCATTGCCTCCAGTGCTCTACTCACGTCTCAGCTTGAGTCAACAGCTGCGCAGACCCTGAGTGTCATGAGCTCCCTGTCTCTTGGTCCCCTTGCTCCTCCTGCAGATTCTTCTTCCTCTTTTGCTTGGGTGCAACCTCTAGTTGACAAAAGGAAGAGGAAATCCTCCTCTCTAAGCTTGGGACCAAATTTTGATGCTGTAGCAGCCTTGTTGGGCACCACTCCTTCTCGTGCCAAGAAAGCCAGAACCACCTCTAGAATTGTGTCTGATGCCCAAGGTCAGCAATTCTTGGAGATTGCTAAGCCTACAGTAGACAAATCAGAATCAGACTTGCTGACATCTGACTTAGAGCTTTCAAGGATCCCTATGGGAGAGTCTACTCCTGAAGGTGAAATTCACAACCTCCAGGAAACAGTCACAAGAGTCATTGGAAGGGTAGAAAGGGGAGCAGACTATTGAAATTTGGAAGAACAAGCCCAAGTTCTCACAAGTTTTATCAAGTCACTCTTGTCTAAGGACAAATTTTGGACCCTACCCCTTGACTCGCTCTCTACCGCCTCCTGTAATTCTAAGCCAAGATGAAGTGTAAAGTATTAAAGATATGCACGTGTATTCATCTATGGCAGAGCTATTGAAGCCATGGTGGATGACATGCTTGTTGCTGGGCTAAACTTCATCGATGAAGCCTTTAAACTACATGGAAAGGTAGACAATTTGCAACAGAAGCTATCCTCTACTATTGGGGTTATGGATAAAGAACTTAAACTCTGGAGCAGTTGCATTGTAGACCTTCGCCTCATGGGACAGACAGACGAGAACGTCTTACTGGCGAATAAGATTTTCGATGATGCCAAAGATAATTTATCAAAATCCTGGGTCTACAGCCAGAGGCTGGAAAATCAAAGTCCTGGAGGAAGCTGTGGGAGAAATGAAGAACAGTTGGCAGAAGGGAGAAGCTTTCAAGACACTGGCAGCTGCTGCTTTCAAAGATATGCATTGTCATCTTCAAGATGAAAACTCTGGTGCTTCCTTGTCCTTGCAAGAAATCAAAGCTCAGTTCAGAGCTTTTGTCAAAGATCATCTATTCAAGGAAAGCTCCATCTCTAAGGAAAAGATGAAGGAAATTTGTTCTCTTCAGTCTGCCATTGAAGAAGAAAACAAAGATTATCATACTCACGTCGAGTTTGATAAAGAGATGGAGAAATGTCTGGGATTTTGGACTCAGTCTGCAGCCAACACGTCAGTCCCTCGTGGCAGAGATATAGCTGAGTCATTGAAGAAGTTTAGGCAAATGCGGATTCTCGAAGAAAGTGGGTCCTCCCAAAGAACTGCTTGGCCACTGTCTCCTTCTCCTTTCTTTCCTCTTCTTCCCTTTCTTTTCGTATTCTTTGTAATCAGTTAAGGTATTGTAACCGGCGGTCCTTAACTATTCTTTAGTTAAAAGAAATGGTTACGAAGAGTAACTGACTTGTAAGCTATATAATGGCCTTTCCACGCCATTTTGAGGAGGAGGAAGAACTTGGAATATTTGCTGAAAGTGTAAATAGATCTTAAAGAAATCAATACAAAAGGGCTTTTCGTTCTCTGTCTATCTAATTCTTGTTATCTCTGTGTTTTCCTTTAGTATTGTGGAGATCATTTTGTTCCTAACTCGTTAGTCTTTCGATTGCATCTCTGTTTGAGTTTGCAAATACAGTGATCTTGTACACCAAGAAGGAACTTTGTGTCCTTGATTAATAAATCTGAAGAAGGTTATTTATGGAACTTTGTGTCTTTAAATTTAATCTCATTCAGCCATCGCAAATGATCTTGTCTTAAATTCTTTGAAGCTTCGCACACAGGAGGAATTATTCTGCTATCTATAATTCTGAATGTTGCTATTCTGCTCATCTTCTTATTCCCTTTCCTCAGTCCTTGTGTGATTGATGATCCTTGTGGAAAACACTTTCGTAAAATCCAAGTTTGACCATAAAACAATGTTCTGTACATTTGTAAATAAGTTCGTTTCTGAATAAGGGAACCTCTCCCATTAAAGAGGAGGGACTTCTTGTCCCCTGACTGTTGCTCTTCTAAAAAGTCCTATCTGACGACCAACAGTTTTTGGCGACTCCGCTGGGGAAAATCGCATTCCAGTACTGCAATTTTTCGATCATCCTTTGATCTGGCGACTCCGCATTTCACTCGAGGGAGAAGGACCCTTGGTATTGAAGATTCTCAGTTTCAGCTTTTGGAGCAACAGGGTTTTCCTTTCCCTTCAAATAGAAGAACTCGTTCGACGAGCACTCCGCCTGTTCAAGATAGAAGTCCTACGGGTGGTATTCCTTCAGAGCCTGCTAGTCCCAATCTACGAGCTTTGATCCTTGCTGGTGTTAAAGTTCCCCTCCAAGCCGTATTTCCAAGAATGGTGGCACAATTGCCATGGGGTCAACGTGTCGGGCCCCTGGCCCTCACTCAGCCTTTGCATGAGTTACCTAGAGGTAACCGAAAGAACTTCCCCAAGTTTAGAGGAGATGGCAAAGTACACTGCGATGAACACATTGCAGCCTTCATAGTTGCATGTGGAGTCTTGGGAGTTGAACATGAAGACGCGTCTCGAAGGGCAATTTGATTGCGTTGAGACGTTACAGATAATGCTTTCTTTGTTGGTTCTATCACCTTCATTGGTGCCATCACCGATTGGAATACAATGAGAACTCGTTCGAAATCCGTTTCAAGCCGTGAGAAGATGCATGCACTGCTTGCCCAAATTTCTCGAGATAAAGAAAGATCCATCGAGAACCCATGAGAGAATTTTTGGCTCTTGATAATAGGCGATCAACAAAATTCCTGTAAATACTCGACGGTTGATCAAATTCAAAATGTTTCTTCTAAATGCTCAAACGCCCAAGGTCGATTTATGCTCTAAGAAGGGCTAATCTTGGAGCGTTACTCTGGATCAAGAAGCTGTTTGTTGGGTGTCGAGATGACCTGATCATGTCGGGAAGTTGAAGAGAGATCCTCCCAAATCTAAATCTCTTTGCTTCTTCCTCTTCCACCTCTGGACCCAATCTTGATCCATTAGTCCGAGAACTTGCAAATGATCTAGTAGCTATAAAGAAACAATTGCCCACATGCCCGTGTACGCGGATGTTCCAAGAAGAAATTTCCAGCTTGTAAATCGTTTGCTTGCTCCTCACACAAGACTAGCACTTGAAGGTCCTCTGCACAAAAGTTCCCTGAATGCAACCTGTGAAGTTGAAGAGCCCGATGATGATGTGGATGATGAAGCTCGTGAGGAATTCCTGGAGGAATTTGATGATGAGGCGGAAGAACTCGAAGGATCTCGGGTTAATTTCTTTACCACCGAAGGCACTGATGATGGAGATAACTATGATGAAGTGGTAGCAGATATGAACAGTGAATCATTTGCTGTCATGACTCGAGAACAGACGAGGCAGAAGGAGAAAGTAACACAGCCCATGAAGAAATCTAAGGAGCAGCCAGCAACTATTCCTGTAATTGCCAGAAGAGGATCTCCTATCCCTACCTCATCTGCACCAAAGGTAAGTACTGTCAATCCTACTACCAAAGTTGCTTCTTCTTCTTTTTCTCCTAAGGTTGATAAGCCTAGAATTTCAAATGATGATGGCCCATCCACCTCTGGATCCTTTGATATTGTGGATCACCTAAAAAGGACCAAGGTTCAAATTTCAGAAGCTGAATACTACCAAACCCATCCCAAAGCTTTTGCCAAGATGATCCAATTTGTAAATTCCCATTCCAAGACCACCTCTAAAGGCCTTTTGCCCACTCCTCCTTCTATACCACACTAGTCACAAGTAATTCTTGTCACCTTGCCTAGTGAAAAATCAAGCCTTTTTATGTAACACTTCTTATAGTGGCCATAGGCTCAAGATGAACGTGTCATAGATTCTGGAGCCTCAGATAATGTGATGCCTGCTAAGGTAGCTCATGCTTTAGGCTTGACCCTTACTGCGTACTTATGGATCTTGCTACTCCATGGAAAGTAAGGAAGTACCTTTGGTTGGAAGGATTAAAGATGCACAAGTGGCTTTTTGGCTTTTACTCCTGCGAAAGAAAGTCTTGGCCACCATCCTAGTAGCTTGAGACATTCCTCCTTCTTACGGAATGTTGCTAAGTCGAACTTCAAAGATGTGGGTGGGGAGATTCAAATGGATTGGTCACACGCCTCATACCACCAACGGACAAATGAAGAAGTTACTCCTTGAGAAATATCTGAGTATATTGTGCGAAAAGCAGATGATCCTAAGGCACAAATACTCTATGAAGACATCGGTCATGGTAATTACATGATTACGTCCCTGATGAAATCCAACCCTCAAAGTATCACCCAAAGATCCCAATGGGGTTTGGATTTTAGAATTTGATGGAAGTTGTTCCTCGGGTTCTCGAGCCGGTGTCTGTTAGTGTCACCCAAGGCTGCCTACACCCTTTTCGTTTAAGTTGCGGTTCGAAAACACTAACAATACAGCAGAGTATGAGGCTCTCATTCTTGGGTGCAAGTGGCCAAAGAACGAGGTGTAAAAATCTTCCTGCTCGTGGTGATGCGAGCTGATTGTGAAACAAGTCAAGCATTTTTCGTAAAAATGGGAGGTGAAGCATTACCGGAATCGGGTTTGGGATTCATTGAATTCCTTGATGCCTTCTCTATTGAAGCAATACCTGAGAAAAGAACAATGGGCTGATTTTCTTTGTCTCGGGTCATTATCGATTCCCCATCCCAATTCTCTCGGATAAGTTCACTATTGAAATGGTCCACCGGCCTAGTGTTCTGACAATACTAATAATCGGCAAGTTTTCCACCATTGCCAACATTTTCTTTCCTTCCTGGAACTCAAGGGGAATTTCGAACAACTGTATTTTGAGGGAAGTGACAACCTGCCTCGTGAGAGTGTGTCCTCTGACCAAGCTGTCACCCAAGGAGAAGAAACAGATCAGGAAGGGTGCATTAAACTCAAAGGAAACAAGATTCCCAAAGGTTTGGTGAGTTTGGAGGAGTTGTTTGATAAACATGACAGATATGTAAAATCTAAAGCTTCTACTGGACCTCAGCAATCAGCTGAGTATGATAAGATTGATATAGGGAGTTCTACTGATCCCAAGCTGGTAAATATTGGGAAGTGTTGCACCACCGACGAGAGGAGAAAAGCAATTGATCTTCTAAGGAAGTATAAGGATGTTCTTGCATATTCTTATGAGGATCTAAAAGCCTTCAAGCCAAAAGACATGCAGCACTCTATCCCTCTCAAACCAGGAATCAAGCCTTTCAAGCAGAAACAAAGGCAGTATAATCCCAAAATAGCCGACACTATATTTCAGGAGATTCAGAAATTGTTGAAGGCTAAAATCATTTTTCCCATTCACCATTCAACATGGATTGCAAACATTGTGCCTGTTAGGAAGAAGAATGGTGAGATCCGCATCTGTGTTGATTTCAGGAACCTGAATCAGGCTTCTCTGAAAGATAACTACCCTCTGCCTATGATGGATCAAATATTGCAAGCAGTAACAGGATCTGAAATGTTATCTATGCTTGATGGATTCTCGGGATACAATCAGGTAGAGGTTGATACTGCTGATCAACACAAGACAGCCTTCACCACTCCTTGGGGTACCTTCGCCTACAAGAGAATGCCTTTTGGGCTGATTAATGCTGGTGCCACTTTCCAGAGAGCTATGGATTTGGCTTTTGGAAGCTTGAAAGGGAAATGTATCGTCATATACCTTGATGACCTGACAGTGTTTTCAAAGACAAGAGCAGATCACTTCGACCACCTGGAAACAGTTCTGCAGAGATGCCGAGAGCATGGGATTTCTTTAAATCCTAAAATCTATCTTCGTATTACGAGAAGGAAAACTATTAGGCACATTGTATCCAAGGATGGTATTAAGATTGATCCTGAACGAGTTCAAGCCATCCAAGAAATTCCTCTCTCAACCAATAAAAGGCGTGCATTCCTTTTCGGTAAGATCAATTTTTTAAGAAGATTCATCCCCGATTTTGCTGAATTAACTTTGAATATTTCTCAGATGATGAAAGGGAAGCAAGCATTTGGTTGGTCTTCTGAAGGAAAGGAATCCTTTGAGGGTATCAAGAAAGCTATTGCTAAAACTCCAGTTTTGGCTGTCCTGATTTCAACAAAGATTTCATCATCTATTGCTATCTTCTGCTAGACAATACCACAGTTGCTTGCCTTAACCCAAGAAGACTCGATGGACATGAGCTACCAATTTCCTTCATGAGCTATATCCTGAAGAATCATGAGCTGAAATACACCATGATGGAGAAGCATGCTTTTGCAGTAGTCAAAGCTGTCAAGCAGTTCCATTTCTATATCCTCAACTCTCACTCTATGGTGCTGGTTCCAGATACGACTGTTAAGTCAATTCTTACACGCAAAATTTGGGTCCAAGAGAGGAAGGCGGGTGGCTAAAGTCCAGGGAGTATGACATTGATATCAAACCAACCAAGCTGGTTCGTGGAAAGGGTCTTTGTGAGCTCATTGCTGAAGGAGCCAAACATGAGTTGTTGGAGGAGAAAGCTGACATTCCTACTGTTCTATTCCTGAGTTCGGTCGATGAATGGTATGCTGACATCGCCCATTTTCTCACCTATGGGAATGCCCCTCTCATTTAATCGCCAAGGAAAAGAGAGGATCATTAAATAGAGATCAGCACAATATGTACTATGGGAAAATGCCTTGTTCAAGCATGGTTTAGATGGGAGATTTACGAAGTGTGTGGACAAGGAGCAGCAGAGAAAGTTGCTCTCAGCTTTCCATGATTAGGCATGTGGAGGGCACTATTCATCAACAGTCACAGCTCACAAGATACTCCGGGGAGGATATTACTGGCCTTCTTTGTTCAGAGATGCATCCAAGTGGGTGGATAAATGTGAAGCTTGTCAGACCTTTGTGGGAAGACCTAAATTGGCATCTTTACCTCTCAAGCCAGTTGTGATTGAGGAACCATTTCAGCAGTGGGGCCTAGACTTCATTGGTGCACTGAACCCTGCTTCTAGTGCTGGTCACACGCATGTGCTAACTGCCACTGACTACTTCACCAAATGGGTGGAAGCTATTCCAGTCAAGAGCACTACTTCTGAAGTTGTATGCAACTTCATCAAAGAGAACATCTTGGTAAGGTATGGTGTACCTAACAAGATTGTAACAGACAATGCTTCGAACTTTTCCTCAACTGAGATAATGGATTTCTGCTACGGGTATGGCATCTCTCTGGCTCATTCTTCAGATTATTACCCACAGGGAAATGGACAAGCAGAATCCACCAACAAAAATCTGGTGACTATCATAAGAAAGTTGGTCAATGAGTCTCAGCGAAACTGGCATAAGAAGCTTTATGATGCTCTTTGGGCAGACAGGATCACACCTAAAAGAGCCATTGGAATGTCTCCTTTTCAAGTGGTGTATGGAGTGGAAGCTCAATTGCCAGTGACAGTGGAACTGCCAGCCTTGCACCTGATGAAGGCCATTGAGGATACTAGTTTCAGTGATGCTCTGGATAAAAGAATCATGTACCTGCACAAACTGAACGAGGATAGATTAGAGGTTGCTGACAGGATATCTGCTCACCAGCAGAAGGTAAAGGTTCTGTTTGACAAGAAAGCTAAGTTCAGGGAGTTCCAAGTTGGAGATACCGTCTTTGTTATGGGACAAAAGACATGAACCTCATGGCAGCCATGGAAAATTTGATTCACTATAAACTCGGACCATTCAAGATAAGACACTTTGCTTTAGTAAGAACTCTTTCTATCTTGATTACATGGATGGTTCCCCCTCCCACTTCCTTATAGTGGGCAGTATTTGAAGTTGTTCAAGTCCTAGGTGACTAGGGAGTCCCTTTGTATATTCTGTACAGTGTTTTTGCTTTTCTGCTTTCGGTGTGTTTCCCTTCTGTTGTTGTTTGTGTTGCCCTCTGTGTTGGTTTGTTTTGACTCCTTTGCCCAATAGATAAGGCACTTCGTCACTTCACCGGTTATCTAAGTTCTTGCCTTGTCCCATTCCATGAATTTATACCAAGTCATCCCCGATGAGCCAAGGGCAGTTTGTTGTCTACTCAAAATTTCCCGCTCTCGATAAGAGTAAATTTCCAAAATTTTGAGTTTAAGTGTTTTCCTCTAAAAATGCCTAAGTCGTGAAATTGAAAAAATCATGTTTTGGGTCATTTTGTGTGATTTTCGGGCTGTCGGAACTTTTTGTCCCAAGTGTCCCAAAACTTATTTTGCGTGTTGTTCCAATTTCGGCCGAATCATCCTTCCCGCGTACTTCTCGCACTTTCCTGTCCCAAGTCCAAACAGCCCCTTTGTTCCAATTTCTACTTAAACACCCGAATCGCGTACTTCGCACATTTCGTCCCATTTGTCCCAAATGCATTTGTGCGTCCTCTCTTTGTTTCGCCCGAACCGCCGAGCCATGCGTGTTTCGCGCATTCGCGTCTCACCTGTCCCAAGTGTACCTAGTATCATTCACACTTAGTTTTTCCCGCTCACTCCGAGTATGATGCTTTTCAAATTGGTGGTTGTGTATTCAATGCGCATTAAAGTCATTTCTCTCTCCAAACGGCTATATAACGAGCATTCCCCTTTGCATTTTCGCATTGCTTCCATGCTATCTTTTGCTCGAACCCTCGCCATTTGAAAACCTGCGCGATTCCCCCTCCATTTGCAAATTCCTTCCAGAAGTCTAGGTTGCAGCTCCGAGGCTATCAACATGAAGATCAAGTTCCAGGGACAGGAGCAAATTTCTCCGCTTGAATCTGCCGTTAGCAATATAGGGGACAGCGAAGCTCGTCATCTCGACTTCGGCAATTTTTGGGCAAGAATGACAGATGCAAACCCTACACCAATGGCACAGATGATTAATGATAGTGGTTTAGCTTTTGCCGGAGGATTCCCAATCTCAGTACAGTGTGCTGATACAGTGCTTTCATGTGGAGCTCACTTCGACCCCGATTCTAGCGAATCGACAAATGTACATGGGGAACTTATTGCCAGCAAGACATTTGCTGCTATTAAGGCCGCTATGAGAATTCTCGGAGATGGACAATGCTATAGTCGTCTCCCGGATCAAGCACAAAGCTATGTTCGACCAAGACAAGGACAAATACAAGGCGCGAGTGGCGAAGTCTTGGTTAAAAACCCTAAGAAAGGTGCTTCTCGCCTAACCAAAACCCTCTTCCGAAAGCAGATTTCAATGAAGAACTATCAAACTTCATAATCCTGCTGGCTCGGGTTATGGGTTTGCCCTCCACCAATGAGTTTCATTTACTGGATGTGCCCGCTCATCGGTATGGTATGCCGAGGGAACACAAAATATCAACTGGGCATAGATCATCGGTATGAATTTGGGTGAGCAGCTATCCAACGTCCAAAGAAACAAAGAAGTTCTATATGACTTCATATCTCGATGTATACCTAGCAAAGATCTCGTGCAAAGGTGGTTTGGTTTCTCCTATATAGATGCACACAAAGATGATCCAGTGTATGCCTATTGCCCGCAGTTCACCTTAGAGACCAGCAACCACAATTTCAGAAGGGTCAATGATGCTTTCACCATGTACGTGGTCAGATTGCTCGAAGGTGATACTGCAAGAAGGTTTTCAGATGAAGCCATGAACCTAATATCGCAGTATGGAGCCTATTTCATTCAATTCAGGAAATTTTCCTATATGAGGCTTGCTGGCTATGAAAACACTCCTCTACGGCTTCCCATGTTCTGTAATGATAAAATGGCTTTGATTGAAATATGCAGGAAACTAGACAAGTTGCACAGAACTTGCAGAGACAAGAAGATTTCTGGCTTGCACTTTCCCATCTCTCTGGGAAACTACACATGCAAAATAGCTCTAGATGCTCGAGAACATGTAAAGAGCCCCGGTCCCTATCATCGTTCATTTCTTCAAGCCAAGAACTGTTTTGACTTGAAGAAGTTCATTGAATAGAACATCAAGATAGATCTATCATCACGGTGCGGATATACGGAAGACTCTTGGGGTGATCACTGCGGATGATTTTGAAGCCAGAAGAAGGCATTGTGGCAGGTTCTCCCTGCAATTGATCCAAGAACTCGGGCCTGCATGCCAAGTTCCTGAAGGTCTCGAGGATGACAATTCTGAGCTATACTCTTATGAGTATGAAAATGTGATTAAGCACACCCCTCTGGAGGACCTGGATTGGAACAAGAAAGAGAGAGATGATCTGGCTGAGATTCTTGCTCCAGTCTTAATCAGGACTAGGGTCTGGTTCAGTAAGAAGATCCGAGAATTCAAGAGGCACTCAGGAGAATCTAGCTCCAAGGATGATTCGACACCCATAAGAGAGGCATCGGCCCCGTTCAGTCTGAACACCAGTGAAAACCCCTCCTGCCTCAACAGCTCAGGGACCTGTAGAATCTACTCCTTCTCCATCTACCTAGGTATACAAGAAGAAACTCAAAGAGGTAAAGAAGGAGCCTGCAGAGAATGATCCTCCAAGAAAACAGGTAGAGTTGCCTATAGGGCCGATGAACATCGTTGTTCTCGGTGAAAGTGAAGAAAGTGAGATGCCAACCCCTGCAAATGTTCCTGAAGATCCAGCAGATAAGGACAAGGAGGTCCAGAGCACTGAACTTCCAGGTACTACTGATTCTTCTACTGCCATTGCCTCTAGTGCTCTACTCACGTCTCAGCTTGAGTCAACAGCTGCGGACCCTGAGTGTCATGAGCTCCCTGTCTCTTGGTCCCCTTGCTCCTCCTGCAGATTCTTCTTCCTCTTTTGCTTGGGTGCAACCTCTAGTTGACAAAAGGAAGAGGAAATCCTCCTCTCTAAGCTTGGGACCAAATTTTGATGCTGTAGCAGCCTTGTTGGGCACCACTCCTTCTCGTGCCAAGAAAGCCAGAACCACCTCTAGAATTGTGTCTGATGCCCAAGGTCAGCAATTCTTGGAGATTGCTAAGCCTACAGTAGACAAATCAGAATCAGACTTGCTGACATCTGACTTAGAGCTTTCAAGGATCCCTATGGGAGAGTCTACTCCTGAAGGTGAAATTCACAACCTCCAGGAAACAGTCACAAGAGTCATTGGAAGGGTAGAGAAAGGGCAGCAGACTATTGAATAGCTGGAAGAACAAGCCCAAGTTCTCACAAGTTTTATCAAGTCACTCTTGTCTAAGGACAAAGTTTTGGACCCTACCCCCTTGACTGCTCTACCACCTCCTGTAATTCTAAGCCAAGATGAAGTGAAAAGTATTAAAGATATGCACAAGAGTATTCTGCCTACATGGCAGTAGAGCTATTGAAGCCATGGTGGATGACATGCTTGTCTTTGGGCTAAACTTCATCGATGAAGCCTTTAAACTACATGGAAAAGTAGACAATTTGCAATGTGCTATCCTCTACTATCGGGGTTATGGATAAAGAACTTAAACTCTGGAGAGCCGTTGCATTGTAGACCTTCGCCTCATGGGGCGACGACATGCACGAGAACGTCTTACTGGCGAATAAGATTTTCGATGATGCCAAAGATAATCTATCAAAATCCTGGGTCTACAGCGTAGAGTGGAAAATCAAAGTCCTGGAGGAAGCTGTGGGAGAAATGAAGAACAGTTGGCAGAAGGGAGAAGCTTTCAAGACACTGGCAGCTGCTGCTTTCAAAGATATGCATTGTCATCTTCAAGATGAAAACTCTGGTGCTTCCTTGTCTCGTAAGAAATCAAAGCTCAGTTCAGAGCTTTTGTCAAAGATCATCTATTCAAGGAAAGCTCCATCTCTAAGGAAAAGATGAAGGAAATTTGTTCTCTTCAGTCTGCCATTGAAGAAGCAAACAAAGATTATCATACTCACGTCGAGTTTGATAAAGAGATGGAGAAATGTCTGGGATTTTGGACTCAGTCTGCAGCCAACACGTCAGTCCCTCGTGGCAGAGATATAGCTGAGTCATTGAAGAAGTTTAGGCAGCGGATTCTGAAGACAGTGGGTCCCTCCCAGTAACCGGCCACCTGTCTCCTTCTCCTTTCTTTCCTCTTCTTCCCTTTCTTTTCGTATTCTTTGTAATCAGTTAAGGTATTGTAATCGCGGTCCTTAACTATTCTTTAGTTAAAAGAAACGGTTACGAAGAGTAACTGACTTGTAAGCTATATAATGGCCTTTCCACGCCATTTTGAGGAGGAGGAAGAACTTGGAATATTTGCTGAAAGTGTAAATAGATCTTAAAGAAATCAATACAAAAGGGCTTTTCATTCTTTGTCTATCTAATTCTTGTTATCTCGTGTTTTCCTTTAGTATTGTCGAGATCATTTTGTTCCTAACTCGTTAGTCTCTCTCCGACAGATTGCATCTGTTGAGTTTGGAAATACAATGATCTTGTACAACCAAGAAGGAACTTTGTGTCCTTGATTAATAAATCAAGAAGGTTATTTATGGAACTTTGTGTCTTTAAATTTAATCTCATTCAGCCATCGCAAATGATCTTGTCTTAAATTCTTTGAAGCTTCGCATGCACGGAGGAATTATTCTCGCTATCTATAATTCGAATGTTGCTATTCTACTCATCTTCTTATTCCCTTTCCTCGACCCTTGTGTGATTGATGATCCTTGTGGAAAACACTTTCGTAAAATCCAAGTTTGACCATAAAACAATGTTCTCGTACATTTGTAAATAAGTTCGTTTCGAATAAGGGAACCTCTCCCATTAAAGAGGAGGGACTTCTTGTCCCCGACATGCCGCTCTTCTAAAAGTCCTATCTCGACGACCAACAGTCACAACTCGGCTCCAACCGACACTGACACGGCACCCTCCCATTTTTTTTTCTTCCTACAAATTCTACAAAACCTTCTCGAAACCCTCGTAAAAGTCTGTAATTTTCTTATGGTTGTCCTACTTTTTGAAATACCTCCCACCTGTGTGAGGTTTAATGGCTTTAATGTGTCCGTAAAAAGGAGGATAAATCACACAAATGAGATCTTTCCCCTCATTAAGACCCACTCCATGTCATGATTAAAATTACTCCATGTGTGTAATTCCATTATTATCCACATTAATACTATTTTGAACCTCCTTAGGGATGTTGTTTGCATTATCCCATATGGTAAGATTAATATTGATGCCCATATTGGCCAAAGTGTCTCGCAACCTTATTCCCCTCCCTATATGTATGTCTAATGATTATATTCTTGATATTTTGACAAATATTTCTTGCTTCCATAATGAAGTCCTTGATGGTCCAACTAGGAGGAGAAGTTTGGTTTAAATGATTAATGATATTAAGAGAGTCCCCTTCCAAAATTAAGTTCTGGATATCAAAATATTTGGCAATCCTTAGCCCCCAAAGAGCAGCAAGGGATTCAACATAATGATTCATCTGATTCCCCATTTTTCCAAAAAAAGTAGTAACTAAACAACCTTTGTGATCCCTGATAACTCCTCCCCCAAGAATGAACTAGGGTTACCCTTGAAGCACCATCAAAGTTGAGTTTATACTAGTTTCTCTCAGGAGGAATCCAATGGACCAAAGACCTATCAATGTTTGAGGTATTCCTAATCTGCAAACTAGCAATTCCAATCTTCCAATTGACATAAGAATGTATTCTTCTTTAACAAGATACTTCTTATTTTTGGGGGGTTTAAATCTCCCAATATCATCTTTAACAACATGCCCAATCTTAGTAAAGTTGAGCTTGTAGTGTTACTTGTTATTTCTGAAGATGATATCATTCCTATCTTTCCATATTCTCCAGATAATATGGGGCATGATTAGTTTCCAAAGTCTTCTCACAATGTAGTGTTTAAAAGGGGGGTTCCATTGGGTCTAGAATTGGATGAAGTCCTTAGGGACCATCCAGAGGACATTGAACTTGGAAAGGGCATGGCTCCAAATCATGGTAGCATAATCACAATGGATAAAAAGGTGTTTAATATCTTTAAAATCATTTTTGCAAAGATGGCACCTATTAGGTATAATGAATCATTTCTTGATCAAGTTATCATTAGTAACAATTCTTCCTCTAAGCATAAGCCAAAAGAAAAAGTTAATTTTAAGGGTTAACTCAGTCATCCATATTTTACTCCAATTAAAATCATTCTGGGTATTCTCAAAGTAAGAATTGTACCCAGATTTAACCGTATAGTCCCCATATCTAGAGTTGTGCCAAAAAAATCATCTTTGATATCCACCTGATTCAAGGGGATGAGGTCCAGCTACTTCGAAGAGTGGACAACATAGATTTCAAATCCAAACCATCCACAAAGAGTTGTTTCCATCTCTTTTGATTCCCATCAATTTACATGTAATCGATGACCTTAGTACCATATTTCTATTCTAGATTCTCTTTAGCAGCAACAAATCTATCAATGAGGCTAAGATTATACCAATTATCACTCCAAAAACGATGTCTCTTCCATTTCCCACTTTCCATTTACAACCTTGCTTGATAAAATTCCTAGTAAGAATCAAATTGTTCCAGAAAATGGAGCCATGGGGAAGCAATTCAAAATGTAGGAAGGAGGAAGTAGTTTTTGCTCAAGATATTTAGCCTTAATGAGATCAATCCATGGTTATTCCTTCAATAGCAATCTCCAACCCATTTTTGCAATTAAGGCCATATTCATTTTTCTAATGTCTTTTATGCCCAAGCCCCCAATCCTTTTAGGAGTTCACACTTGATCCCGTAACCAGATGATATTTAAATGTTTCTTCCATTCCTTGCCATAGAAAGTTTTTCGACTCCTTTCAATTTTTTTCTCCGAAAGCAAAGGGAATGTTGTATAGAGACATAATGTAGATAGGCAGATTTTGAAGAGTGCTTTTGATAAGAAAATATTTCCCAACACTTGAAAGAATGGATCCTTTCAATCCTACCAATTTCTTTTGGAATCTTTCCAGTAAGTCATTCTAAACTTTGTTTGAAACTTTTTTATTACCTAGGGGAAGTCCCAAATAAGTAGTGGGAATCAAATTAATTTTACAACCCAATACTTTAGCAATTTTACTATTCATTTCCAAAGGAGTATTGAAAAGAAGATGGATCTTTTGTCAAAGTTGATCTCTTGTCCAGAAGCAGCCTCATAGAATTTCAAAATGGACTTGATCACCTTAGCTTCCAAAATAGATGCCACTAAGAGTAGGATGGTGTCATCCACAAATTTTTGATGAGAAGTTGTTTGATTCGTAGATGTAGGTTTAGTGCCTTTTAGAAGACCATCTTTAACAGCTTTGGTAATTGTTCTGCTGAGGCTATCGACCAATAAAATAAAGAGAAGAGGGGATATAGGATCCCCCTGCCTTATCCCCTACTGCTGGTGAAGTACCCCACAGGTTCCCCATTGACCACCATAGAGAATCTAGTTGTTGAAATGCAAGCTTTAATAACTCTTCTGAATTTGTCAAGAAATCCAAATTTGGCCAGACTTTATCAAGAAAGGCCCAGGAAACTTTATCAAAGGCTTTATTCATGTCAAGTTTAATGACCATGCTATCCTTTTTATTTTTATCCATAGAGTGAATAATCTCATGAACCATGATCACACCATCTTGAATAATCCTCCTCTCGATGAACCCACTTTGTTGTTTTGAGATTAACTCATTCAAAATGACCTGCAACCCAGTGGCAATAATCTTAAAAAAATTCTATAAACAATATTAACTAAGCTAATGGGTCTGAAATCTTTGAAATCTTGAGCATACAATTTTTTTGGAGCTAGCACTATGTGGGTATTGTTAAGCTCTTTCAATAAATCTCTAGTTCTAAGAAATTCATTAATCGCTCTTAGGAGATCATTTGAGAAAATTTCACAAAATTTTTGAAAAAAATTGATAGAGAAGCCATCATGTTCTAGAGCCTTATCTCCTTCAAGAGAAAAATAGCCTTTGAAGCTCCTTCACAATAACAACTTTGGTAATATCTTTAAATCCCTACTCCTCAATTTTATCATGTGGGAAAGCTTCAAGCATAAAAGAGTTAGCCACATCATTAGTAGCACTCTTCTCATTTAGCAATTTTTCATAGAATCGAGAGCCTCTTCCTTAATGATCCACGAATCTTTTATGATAATGCCATTTCCTTTAGAAACTTCCATAATCCTATTACATGATATATGCTTCAAAGCGGTCATATGAAAGGATTTCATGTTTTGTCTCCCTCTTTCATCCACGTATCCCTAGATTTAAGTTTCCATAGGGATTCTTCCTTGCTACAAACCGTGTGAAACTCAAGAGGATGTTTTTCTCCACCAAATGATCCTCCCTAGATCTCCCCATCAGATTATTATTTTTTCTATATCTTGAGTCTCTACTTTAGCTCCTTTTTTTTTTTTTTACAAAAACATTCCCAAGACTTATTTATTCTAGATTTTAACCTATTTTTAACATTTTTAAGATTTTGAATGAGCCTATATTGAGAAGTTCCTCTTCCCCCTAAATCCACCAATCCTTGATCTATCAAAAATTTCATCATGCTCCATCCACATCTTTTCAAATTTAAGGAGCTTTTGGTGGGTTTGACCCAATTTACAAAATTTAAAACGATTGGTTGTGATCGGACCCAATTTTGGGAAAAGATGCCGATGAAAATCTTGATGAAGGATCCAACTAGCTGAAATATGGGCTTGATCCAATCGACTTGTATCATATCCCTTCCCAAACTCTCGGTTTGTCTAGGTGTACTAATTTCCATGAAGGTCCACATCCATGAGATTAAGATCAACCACAAAGTCAACAAAATCATCCATACCCCTAGAGAAAGAAGAGTTTCCCCCTTGTTTTTCTCTAGGATTTAAAGGGGAATTGAATTCCCCCATAATGATCCAGTTGTCATTACTATGTTGAATTTGAAAAATCTTTAGATCTCTCAAGATCTTCCTTCTTTCACTAACCGTATTGGGTGCATAGATATTAGAAAGGATCCAAGTATTATTATTATCAATGGCATGGAATTTAACATCAAGATGATTACTAGTTTCAGAGAGAATCGTACCAGTAAAATGCTTCTTGTCCCAAAAGGTAGCCATGCCACCTAAATCTCCCTGAGAATCCACCGCAGCCATGTCTGAATTTTCCCAAATATTACTTTTACAATTAGCAAGTATCTTAGAATTCATATTTGTTTCCTACAGAAGTAGAATGCCTGGTCTACTAGAAACTCTTAACTCTGTGATTATTCTTTGTTTAGAATTTCCATTCAGACCTCGAATGTCCTAAGAGATGATCTTCATCAAAAAGATATAGGTAATGTAATTGTCCGATGTCTTAGTTGGCTTTGAGTGCCATCAGCAATATATTTCTGGATGTTGAAGCTCCCCAGTCGTCAATTTTTTGGATGTTATAGCAGAATATATTATAGTTCTGGATGTTGAAGCTCCCTATTCATAAATTTTCTTTTTCTTCTCATTATACAATGAATCCGAGATTTTCTCGAACCACTTCATTCTTTTCTTTTTCTGATATAACTTATAGAAAATCATTGGGATCTAGATCTTCATTCTCCATCCTTTTAGCATTGAGTGGCATAACATCCCCCTCCTCTTTCTCTCCCTTCTCACTATCCAAGAGTTTTGAAGATGTTGAGTTAAAAAGGCAAAGGGGGTTTCCATTTTTAGAGAACAACTCTTTAGCAATGAAAGAGTCCCTCTTAAGTGAAGATTCATAAAAATCCATTTCTTTTTCCTCATTTAGAACTTCCTCAATGGTACTTAGAGGATTAGGGAAGGCATTATCCACAGTTAAAACTCCTGGAACTATTGTAATGTCCTTAACCCAAGTCTCTTTCTAATCAACCTCATTGGAAAGAATATTTATAGTCACTATCTCAAAGAAGTTCATCAATTTCCAAAAACACCTTCACAGATTTTGAGGATTTGATTCCTCTGTGGAGGTTTCCGTGCCTCTTTGAAACATCCACCGCTAGGGTTTTGGGATGCCATAGCTTTCTACAATTCGTGGTTTCCTAATTGGAGTCGTAAAATATTTTTACCTTTCTTGTATTTTAGTTCTAGAAGGTGGAGGGGAAGCCATTTCCCTACCCTTGTTCTTCAGCCTTTCCTCCCTCCTTCTTGTTATCCAGATTATGTTTCCTTCTTCTTTAGAGTCTCTCCACTAGGATTAACAAGTTTTCCTATTTTTTCCTCTTGAGATATCTCTTTATTAGGACATCTAATAGTAAAATGTCCTATTTTATGGCATTTGTTACATCTCGGATGAAAAGTTTTGTATTTAATCTTTTGAGACCAGCTACCATACTTGGAATGTAGAATGATTAGATTTGATAACTCTGCTCCAATTTAGAAGAGATACAAAATCTAGCAAAAGCTAGTCTAGATCTATTCCTCGTAGGTCAATCCAACCCAATCGAAGATCCGAGAGATTTGGAAATATTTAAAGAATCTCATCATCCCAGAGTGCAGTAGGTAGCCCTGGAATCCTACACCATATTGGAATGGTATGAATATTCTCGCCATAGGGATCAAACCTAGGATGTCATCATTTTAGAAAGAGCCCATATTGCCCAACCACCAAGGACCTCCTAGAAAACTCGATTCCAAATCATCCTACTAATTAAATTTGGCTAGGAAAAAACTCCTCAACATAGTGGTGATGCTCAGATCCACTTTTGGTTTCCACTTTCTATATGCCCATTTTCTAATGACATCGATATTAGGTCTAGAGCTGAGAAACTTACCTACAAGGGAAAGATTTTATTTTTCTAGAGCCTCATGAAGACATCCATTCGGCACCTTTAGGAAGGTCACACCTTCCTTGTCCTTCTCCCACATGAATTTCCCCTAGTTGGAGATTGTGGACCCACATTCTTGATCGAGGGTTTTGTTGTAGCAATATCATTTTCCAAGCTATAGGTGTGGATTTCCATGTGGGTTGTGCTTGCGGCTTATCAACCATTTGATTCAAATCAGTATGCATCCCCTTTGCGATCGATTGATCTAGTGAAAAATTAGACATTCTACAACCAAAATAGTAGAAATAATGCTAATTGTACCTTTGTCGCTCACTTCTTCCATTTTGTAGAGACCTCACAATTCAATACTATAGATATGAAGTGACATAACTTTTTTCTTGTTATAGTACCAAAACCATATGGAATTATAGACTTGTAACAACTTTCCAATGCTACAATATTGGCCAATGCACTCCTAGACAAGTTTTGAATATTTTAAAAGCAAATATATGTAATCGTTCTTGTAGTTTATGCAGCATACCACATCATCAATTAAATTGTTTAAGGAATCATTCTCTTACACAAGATTTGGAGTGGTGTTGTACGCGTTTCAAAAAGTTTGTGTTTTATTAAATTTTGTAAGGGTAAAAGCATAAACATATCATGAAGTCTCGAGTTTAATTTTTTCATTTGGGAGGTCCTAATTATTTTAACCCATCATCCATTATTTAAGTAGTAATACTAAGTGATTACAAATACGAATAACACTCAAAGTAATTCCTACAAATGTGCAACCAAAATGTACATTAAATGTTTTGAGCTACAACATATTTCCAAATCTTATACCAAAGCTATATATATATATATATATTCATCTTAATTTCCAACTACAGAGAAAAGGAAAAACTATCAAAGTGAAAACATATTAGAAGTAGAGATAGAACCATGCTTGATCATTTAAAATGATGAGTGATGGATGATAAGAAAAATGGTCAGCTTGCAGTCCTATAAGAAATTCACCATACCATACTCATTAAATACCAAACATCCCAAGTTATTGTTATTTTCCAAGTAGCTTGCAAAGTCAATATCGAGATAGGACAGCTCATGATTGAGTTCGATGAAATCCATGGATCAAGCTCCATACCAAGTGAGCCCACCATGCAAAACATCCATTATTTTCATCGCCGAGATGAACTAACTATGTGTTGTCACCTTCCCAAAAATATGTGTAGTTTTGTTAATTTTATGAATTTTTTTGGGAAGGATGTATATTGCTAGGCCTTTAAATACCCTTATGATTTTTTGAGTGAAAATATTAACCCTCAATAGTTAGATAATTTTCCAAAAATTTTAAGTTTGGGATTATTTCTTTGTCTTGTGGGTATTTCATGTTTTTTATGTCCCGTATGTCCCATGTTTCCTTGGAACCACTATTCCCTGATGTTCTAATTTCTCTTGAATGAAAAATTCTTTTGTGTGTGGTTGATACTTCAGCTCTATGGAGATCACATGTCCCAATGCCCTAAGGGATGTCAGTGAATTTTTTTCTGAGTTACGTAATTTACATGTATTGTGGATGCATCAAAATTTCCCATCCTAAGTCTCCAAAGAGTACCACAACCATTTGCTCCCCATAGACCCGCATTTACTGCATCGCATGAAGTTTTCTTTATACGGTGAGGATTTTGACTTCTAATGTCCTAATTGTCACATGGGCAATTTATGCTCAATTATTCCACCATATCCGTGTTCCAAAGGCTCAATCCATCATATCATTTCTCAAGTCTTTCCTTTCCATGTAATGCATAAAATTACCCATTAAATGCACCATGTTGAATTTTTCAAACGCAATGTGTATAAATAAATAGGAAAACTTTTTGTTTCACCATAGTACTCACAATTGGCCTCCGTTTCTGTTCCATTGTTTTTATCCATGGCAAAGCTCTTCCCAATCTTTTTCAAATCTACAAATGCATTTTGTTCCTAAAATGGTTGCGAGTTCATCTAAAAGCAAATATTGAGGAAGCTTGTTATGGAGTTGTAAAAGTAACCATTTTTCTCACCTTCCTCCTATTGTCTAGTTAGTTGTTTACTTTTTCACTCATTGTGAAGATCCATTATAAAGGGCATGAACATATTTCTTCTTTAGAAATAGGTGTACTTGATATAGGAGATAGTTATGCCAAAAATCTCAACCTTGATGATTTTTAGGCATGGCTCGATCTGCAAGAATCCTGCTCCTATTACTTATCTAATCATAGAAATTGGAATAGCTCATGTTGGTGGTTTTCTTGTTTCTATTCAATGAATTGATATTGTATTAGCTTATGGTTCCTGCTTGAATCCAAACACAAAAAATATCATTGATTATCATGGATAGGTGATTTCTCGGTTGACGCTAATTGTATCGATGTTTCCTTCAAAATCCTTGTGGTGGAGGATTCAAATACTCTCACCAAAGCTCAAGCCCAACTTCTATTTGATCAAGATAGTGAGCAAGTATAAGATAGTAGGGTGGCCAAGTCTTGGTTTAAAAAACCAAAGAAAGGAGCCTCAAGACTGCCCAAAACCATGTACATAATTGATTTCAAGGAGGAGCTATCAGATATCATTACCCTTCTTGCTAGAATAATGGGGCTTCCCTCAACTAATGAGTTCCACTTTTGGATGTGCCCTTATATCAACATCATATGTGAAGGGAAACAAAGTCTAAACTGGGGAGAGATCATATATGATAGTCTTAGTGAGTAACTAGCTAATGTACAAAGAACTAAGACTTTCTACATGAATTCTTATCTGATGTATACCAAACAACATACAAAGAATGGTTGGGCATCTCCCCTAATGAGGAAAAGAAAGGTGCTCCAATATATGAATATTGCCCACAACTGACTTTGAATAGTAACAATCATCATTTCAGAAGGGTGAATGATGCATTCACCATGTACATTGTTATATTGTTAGAGGGTAACACAACTCAAAGATTCTCGGAAGAGGAAAACAATTGATTACTATCTATGGGAGCTACTTCATTCAATTCAAAAGTTATCTTACATCCAGTTAGCTAGTTTTGAAGGAACACCCTTGAAACTTCCAATGTATTGTAACAATAAAATGGCCCTAGTTGAAGTCTATAGGTAACTGGATAAGCTTCACAGAACTTGTAGAGATAAGAAGATTGTAGGCATTCAATTTCTAATCACATTGGGTAACTACACCTGCAGACTTCTCTGGATGCTCAAAATGTTGACAGGACAATTGTCCCCCACACTCCATTATTTCAAGCCAAGGACTTGCTTTGACATCAAAGGTTTTATTGTTAATAATTTTAGGATGGGTTTTCATCATCTTGTTGATAGTGAAGATTACTGGGCTAATTGTTCTAATGACTATGAAGCTAGAAGAAGGTATTATGGAAAGTTTTCTCTTGAAAAAATCAGGGATTTTGAAGTGTATAAAGTACTAGATGAGTTACAAGATGATGATAAATCTTCTAAATGCAACTCTTTATAAACCATGTCTTGGTTAGGATCAAACTATGGTTTGATAGGAAAATGAAGATATACACGAAATATAAGTCAAGGTCTTCCTTTCAAGAAGTCTCTACTCCTCAAAAGAGATTCTGTGGAAACTCCCGAGGCTGATGTACAATCTGAACCCTCTCCTCTTGAATCTTGAACTTTGGTTACAACAAAAATGGGGAACCAAGTAAGATGAAAAAATAGAAGAAGTGATTGAGGGAGAAAGTGGACAATTGTCTTCCTCAAAACAATTGGAAATAGTATCTGAAATTGAACATGTCATAGATATCTAATGATGATGATTATAAGAAAGAAGTAGGAGAACACGAGGAAAGTAACCTTGAGGGAGGTAGTATATAAAAAGAAGAATAATAAGAAGATGATCGGAAAAAAGATAATACTTTAGAGGTTGAAGAAATGGTTTCCCATGACCATCTATCAAATAAAATTCTCTCAAGGAAGTTCCTACTTCTAAAATTGAAACATATGTTTTAGAAGTATCAGATATACAAACCTTAAGTGCAATGGGAACACTTGAACTTGGGCCTCTTGATCCTTCTTCTTCTATTTATTCTTTTTTTTTTAGGTTCAATAATTTGTAGACACCAAGAAAAGGAAGAATTCATCTAAAAATTTTGCCCCCAAATATTGTGTAGTGGCTACGCTTATGAAGAAGACCCCAACACCTCCTGCTTCAAAAAAAAGAACCACTACCAAATTGGTGTTTGATTCTCAACATGATCAATTTTTAGAGGTTGTTAAGCCTAAAGTGGATAAGGATGAGAAATACTTGATGCTAAGTGATTTGGAATTGACAAGGATCCCTTTGGGAGAGTATACCCCTAAAGGTGAGAAAATTTCACCCCCGGGTAATTTTGATAACATGCATCGAATATTCAAGTCCTGTGAAAATTGATTGATTCGGGGCCAAAATCATGTCACAGCTAGAGTCCCCTCAAATATTTTCTAAGTTCCCTGTCTGAGAGGAAAAGAGCAAGCTCTGAGAAAATGTGAAAAAAGGTTATAGAAGGCAAGTAGGTTGATCCAGGAAAAAATCATAAAAATGACTAAGTCCTAGTCCTAGGGGCAGTCGGGACATTTGGGACAAAAAGGCTCGAACCGGCCGGCTCGGCCGAAGTAAGCACAAACAGCCCGCAAAGCAACAGGGACATCTGGGACAAAAGTACGCGGCGGGCGCGAAATGCTGGTTCGACCGAGAAAAAATTGGCTAATCCGAGAGGGACGCAAATGGGACAATCGGCCAAAAGGCGCAAACCGGCTAAATCGGCGAAAAAGGGCCGACAAACCCAAAATCAAATGGGACAATCGGGCAAAACAAGCGGGCCAAAATGCCCGAACCGGCCGAATCGGCCAAATGAGTCCAAGGGTCCAAAATCAAATGGGACATCCGGGACAAATGGACGCAAAATGCCCGAACCGGCCGAAATGAGCACAAAGGGCCCAAAATCAAATGGGACATCCGGGACAAATGGAGGTGAAGTACGCGCAAGGAGCCGAAGGAGCCGAGGACCAATCGTAAACGCCACGTGTCCTCACAGAGAAAAGTCAAAAGGTCAAAGGGGCGAGTTATCGAGCGCCGAACCGAACCAATGAAATGGCGCCACGTGTCCAAGTTTAAGGGGCCCACAAGCAATTTCAAAAGACAGCCCACCGAAAGGTGGAGGAGAGAGAATTGCTCACCCAATCAGCACGCCACGTGTCGCCCGTAGGTGGCGAAGAGCGGGAAAATATTTCAAATCTGCTTTTCTGTGCTCTGCCTGCGCCCTAAATCTTCTTCGGACGCTATATCTTTTGATCCAGAGCTCGATTTCCACGCTTCTTTATATCAACGGAAAGCTGTTGAGATGCTCTACATGATTCTGGGATCAATCTCGAGTTTTGGTGTAGTCTCAAGAGAGAAAATCGAGAAACGGCTCTGACGTGTGGTAATGGCCGTTGACCTTTCAACAACCCGCTTTAATGCTAATGGGTCGCATTCTTCTTCTCGCACGGCCGTAAGTGACATTTCAAGCCGCCAAATTAATGCGTAATGGGTCGATTCTCCTCCAAAATCACTCAAAGTGACAGGGGTATGGGTTGGTAAGGTATCCTCCATGCCGATTTAATGCATCCGCAATCAATGAGGAATGGGCTTGCACGCTTTTCCACGTTTTCGTCCCCGGCTCGACCCATGCAATGTAAAAGCCGATTTGGCTCATTTAAAAAAAAAAAGTTGTTCATTCTTTCTGCTCTCGCTCTCCCTTCTTTTCTTCTCTAGGGTTGAAAATGGAGTTCGAACCTCCTCCCTTTCTCTCGTAATGGCGTTTTTGCCTTTTACTAATGGAATGATGTTCTGTGCAAACCTCTCGGAGCAACAAAACGTGTTCTCGTGATGCATCCGTCCATCCTCTCTCGCTTTTTGCTTGTCTTCTCTCTTCGCCTCTCTTCATCGCAGGTATCTGTGCATGTCTAATGTTCACTGCAGGTTCTGAGCTGTGTTCATGGAGTTTTGGGACATTTTCTCGTGTGAAATCTATCCTTGGGTTCGTGATGCATCCGTCCATCCTTCCCATCGCTCACCTCTCTTTGTCCCATGGCGCTTTTGATAGATGTTCAACATCCTCCTTCTCTCGGTGTATCACCGTTTTAGTGTAGGCTTTTGCTTTTTTCCTTTCTCTCTCTCTCTCTCCTCTCCTTGCATGGTTAGATTAGGATTAGATTAGCTTTCTTTCACCGGAATAGCTTGTAGGGTGTAGTTTAGGAGCAGAACCAGCCTTCTCTCGGAGATTCCTCTCTCTTTCACAAGTCCCACGCTGAGAGAGGTTTCCATGTTGTGCAATCACACTGATGCCCGAACATCAACCTAGAAGCCTCGATGTGCGTCCAGGGGTGCCGTGATTTTGCACTCAACAGCTTTTGGCACGCTGGGGGACCTTAGAGGTCTTTCACTTCATCTTTGCAGTTTGATGTGTTCCCGTGAAGATTTCAGCCTTTGAGGCACTTCAAAACACATCTCGGCGACTCCATCCGGTCAACAACCATCTCTCAAGTTGCAGACCTTCCTTTCCATTCATTTTCATTCATTTTCCATTCATCCTTCTTTCCATCTCTTTCATTCTTCCTCATTCTTTGAAGTTGTGCAATCATGACTTCATTTCCATCATGGATTTCATATCAACAACAAAGAAAGATATTCCACCTCCAACAGTTTTACAAATCCTCCGATCAGCATGCATATTCATATGAACAAAGCAGCACAAAGTCGGTTTGGCTATGGAGCTTTCCAAGAGCAAGAGTATGCATATAATGAAGACAATCGATGCAAGATGCTGGTCTCTGTTGGAGAAAATCCAAAAGATGGAGGTAAACATAGTGCATCCAGGCTCAGTACGATGAAAGCTTTTGAATCGGTTATGGAGCACCCTCGTCCATGGGTGGGACCTTTTCCAAGGCATTACAGCCCTCTCAGAGAAGCTTGACTTCATGATTGCAACGCTGCCTTTGCTTACAAAGTGGATTGAAGAAATAGAGGTGTATGAGAGAAGTATTCAAAGAACCTTGTCAACGGGTAAGCACACCATCTCATGCCTTTCCTTTTCCTCTTTCCCAACTGTTTCATTTCAGCAAGAAAGTCAAGTTTCAAACCCTCCATCTCGCTGTCCCAAGTGTTGAATCCATTTCTCCACCCCCTCGCCTTCCACCTCATCTCGATTCTTCTTTCCTTTTCCCTTCCAAACAGTCATCCCCTCCACAAGAGCTAACAGAAATACCCCCTCCTCCAAAGAAACAAGAGGTTTCACCGCCTCCACCACCACAAAAATTGTAAAATCATTGAGTTTCAACCCATTCCTCTCTTGCATTCCCAATTTCATATGGGGAAGAAGGAATTGAAAAATCACCATCAAGGACAACAAGAAGAAGGAGCCCAACAAAAAGAAATGACAGATGACTCAAGGTTTGGGCTACCAAATTTGGGATGACAAAGATCCCTCGATGGTTAAGCCTACGTAAGAGGCTAAGGTTGAACAAATGGTGGTTAGGACTGATTTGGTCAGCAGCAGAAGAAGAAGATCTCAGCAGCCCCAACTTGTCCTCTAGAGCAGCAAAATGAAGAGTTTGACTTGACAAACTTCATGCTGGAGGAGGAGTTCAATCAAGAGCAAGATTGTCTTCAAACATTGGAGGAAGGAGAAGCTGCTCCAAATCCAAAAGAAGAGGAGCACATTCTAGCTATGGAGGAGAAAAGTGCAGATCCAAGGGCTTTGAGCACAAAGCAGGCTACAGGAGAACCTTCAGTTCTTCTTTCTACTTCACCTCTCTCAAGTTCTAAGATCAAGAGGAGTTTGATCTCTCAAACTCAATATTGAGAGTGAAGCAAACCATGGTGGTCAAGTCAGCATCAAGAGGACACCACGGAGGAAGTTGAATACGAGCAAAGCAGACAAAGAATGAGGCGCTTTACCCTCCGATTTGGAGGATCTGCTTTTGATGGAGAAGAGCCGGTTGAGTTTTCACCATTCTCTCTTTCATCATCCACATTCCAAACACCGAGCCTCGCTGTCATGGAGGACAACATTCATTTGCAGCAGCTTCTCGCATCTTATAAAAGAGCCCTTTGGGAATCAAAATTGAAGATTTTAATCTTCCATGTTCTTCATCGAGGAAGAGAAAGGACAGTATGATTCCACCATTTCTTCCACATCATCCATTCAAGGGGTCTACAAGAAGACTCCATTCTTGGAGTTGAAAATCGAGCTATGGGCATATCAAACGGATCGACTTTGCCCAATCGTATTTGGCTTCATTGAGCCAAAGGAGAAGCCACAACCACCATGCTTGCTTCGAGCATGAGGATGAGCTACAAAGTACCAAGGATCAGCCGCCATACCTCTCCAATCCAAATGCAGAGCAACTAAAAGAGGTATTGGATTTTTCAATGATACCTTGATGATTTGGATAGAAGACCAGCTTCTTGTTGATTTTCCATCCATCCAAACAGCCATGATCAAGCAAATCAATTGCATGGTTGCCAATTTTGAAGAAAGGAAGCTATTTCTCACAACCAAATAGTAGGGTTTGTTTAGCTTGCCTTTGCTTCCAGCTAGAGTAGAGTAGCTAGGTTTGCTTTCAAAGAGAAGAAGTGCTTGTGCACACTCGCATGTTCCATTTGGGGCATGTATGATTTTCAGCTTTGTACATAGTTTTGGTGTTGCTGGTTTTGCTTCGCACATTCATTTCAAAGGCATCTCGTGAAGACACTCCAGGGTTCAATGGGTTTCCAAGTGGCTCGAGGGAGGTTTTCAAAGTTCGATCATCGCAGTCGCAACTCATGACTCCATGCCCAATGGATGCTTCAGCTACGATCATTCATCTAAGAGTAGATGACCCCGCTGAGTCGCCAAACTATTGTCAAAATTTCACCCCCGGGTAATTTTGATAACATGCATCGAATATTCAAGTCCCGTGAAAATTGATTGATTCGGGCCAAAATCATGTTGCTAGAGTCCCCAAATATTTTCTAAGTTCCCTGTCTCGAGAGGAAAAGAGCAAGCTCGAGAAAATGCGAAAAAAGGTCAAAAAAGTAGGTTGATCCAGAAAAAATCATAAAATGACTAAGTCCTAAAAAAAGGTAAGGGGCAAGTAGGTTGATCCAAGAAAAATCATAAAAATGACTAAGTCCTAGTCCTAGGGGCAATCGGGACATTTGGGACAAAAGGCATCTCGAAAAAGTACGCCGGCTCGAAGTAAGCACAAAAAATTGCCCAACAGCCGCAACAGGGACATCTGGGACAAAAGTACGCGCAAAAAGGCGCGAAATGCCGGTTCGAACCGAGAAAAAATTGGCTAATCCGAGAGGGACGCAAATGGGACAATCGGGCCAAAGGCGCGAACCGCCGAACCGGTGAAAAAGAGCCAAGATAGTCCAAAATCAAATGGGACAAGCGGGCCAAAAGGCGCGAACCGCCCGAACGGCCGAAAATGAGTCCAAGTCAGGGTCCAAAATCAAATGGGACATCTCGGGACAAATGGACGCGAAATGCCCGAACCGGCCGAAATGAGCACAAAGGGCCCAAAATCAAATGGGACATCCGGGACAAATGGAGGTGAAGTACGCGAAGGAGCCGAAGGACCAACCAATCAGAAACTGCCACGTGTCCTCACAGAGAAAAGTCAAAAGGTCAAAGGGGCGAGTTATCGAGCGCTGAACCGAACCAATGAAATGGCGCCACGTGTCCAAGTTTAAGGGGCCCACAAGCAATTTCAAAAGACATCCCGCCGAAAGGTAGAGGAGAGAGAATTGCGCGACCAATCAGAGCCTACCACGTGTCGCCTAGTGGGCGAAGAGCGGAAAATATTTCAAAATCTGCTTGGTCTGCTCTGCGTGCCTAAATCTTCGACGCCATATCTTTTGATCCAGAGCTCGATTTCCACGTTCTTTATATCAACGGAAAGCTGTTGAGATGCTCTACATGATTCTGGGATCAATCTCGAGTTTTGGTGTAGTCTGAAGAGAGAAAATCGAGAAACGGCTCTGACGTGTGGTAATGGCCAGAAGCGACCTTTCAACAACCCGTTTTAATGCTAATGGGTCGCATTCTTCTTCTTCACGCACGGCCGTAGTGACATTTCAGCGCCAAATTAATACAAATGGGTCGCATTCTCCTCCAAAATCACTCAAAGTGATAGGGTATGGGTTGGTAAGATCCTCCATGCTGATTTAATGCATCTGCAGTCAATGAGGAATGGGCTTGCACGTTTTCCCACGTTTTCTGTCCCCTGGGCTCGACCCATGCAATGTAAAAGCCAGATTTGGCTCATTTTTTTAAAAAAAGTTGTTCATTCTTTCTGCTCGGCCCTCCCTTCTTTTCTTCTCTAGGGTTGAAAATGGAGTTCGAACCTCCTCCCTTTCTCTGTAATGGCGTTTTTTGCCTTTTACTAATGGAATGATGTTCTGTAAACTGAGCAACAAAACGTGTTCTGTGATGCATCCGTCCATCCTCTCTCGCTTTTTGCTTGTCTTCTTCTTGCCTCTCTTCATTGCAGTGTATCTCAGTGCATGTCTAATGTTCATCTGCAGGTTGAGCCGTGTTCATGGAGTTTTGGGACATTTTCTCGTGTGAAATCTATCCTCGGGCCTCGTGATGCATCCGTCCATCCTTCCCATCAAGCTCACCTCTCTTTGTCCCATGGCAGCTTTGATAGATGTTCAACATCCTCCTTCTCTCGGTGTATCACCGCTTTTAGTGTAGGCTTTTGCTGTTTTTTCTCTCTCTCTCTCTCTCTGTCTCGTTGGCATGGTTAGATTAGGATTAGATTAGCTTGCCTCGCACCGGAATAGCTTGTGGCAGGTAGTTTAGGAGCAGAACCAGCCTTCTCTCGAGATTCCTCTCTCGGTTTCACAAGTCCCACGCTTGGAGAGAGGTTTCCATGTTGTGCAATCACACCGGATGCCCGAACATCAACCTAGAAGCCTGATGTCATCATTGGTTTTTTGAAAAGGAGCTTAAACTATCGGTAGATTGTATGCAAGATCTCAGACAGATAAGTATAATTGATGAGAAAACTCTCATTGCAAGTAAAGTCTTTGATGATTCAAAGAACAATATTTCCAAGAAATGGGTGCATAGTGTGGACTAGAAGATAAAGATCCTTGAAGAAGGAATCGATGAGTTGAGTAATATGTTTCAAAATGGCAAAGCTTTCAAGAACTTTTATATGAGATGAATTCAAATACCTTCACTTCAATTTTTTCAAAGAATACTCACGGTAGAAAACACAAGGTCTGCGAGATATCAAGGTTGAATTCAATAGCCTCATCAAAGAAAATTTGTTCAAGTTTGAGGATATAACCAACGAGAAGGTGAAAGAAATTTTTTCCTCTGTAAATTATAATCCTCGAAGCAATCAAGGGTTTTTCACAGAATGGAGATTTTTGGGAAGAAATGGAAGGTTTCTTGAACTTCTAGACTAATTCCATTGCCAACACCACCATCCCGAGAGGCATGGAGATAGCTGGAGTATTGGTCAAATTTAGAAATCAGATATTGAAGAAAAAGACTATGCCTTCTTCCTCTTCGAATGTTCCTTCAACTAGTGCTTAAATATTTATTTTAAATTGTTTTATATTATTAAAAGTTGACGTTATGTTAAGGATGTATTTTTAATTAAAGTCAACTTAAGATACTTTTTATCAAGCATTAATGAGTTATCAAAAGAGGAGAAACTGAAGATAATCTATTTATTGTGGTGGCTATAAAAAGTCTCACCTTTCATTTTAATGGGGGTTGGATTTTGATTTTTTGATGTAAAGATAAGAATTAGAAACTAATAAAAAAGAAATATTACTCTTATCCTTTCATGTTTTATATTTGTTTCTAATCTCTATCTAATTCATGTGGGTTATATATATTTGAATAAGAAACTTTGTGTCTTTCAGTTGATGTTATGCTTAGAACTTTGTGTCTATTGCATATATGTCCTATATTCAAATGTGTATGATTGATTCATTACTCATGCATGCATAAGTAAGGTATTATTATGAGATCTATATATATGAAAGTGTTGCTTTCTTCATTCCCTGAGCTATTAATTCTTCTATATTCTTTTCTTATGTATTAAAAAATCTTATAAGATGAAGGCATCTAAAGCATCAAAATCCTCATCGAAATATTGATAGTTTTAAGTTTGTAAATAAATAGGTTTGCTTGTTTGTATGTTTGATCAATAAGGGAACCTCTCCCATAAAAAGGAGGGATTGTTGTCCCCTGACTGTTGCTTGTTTTCAAATTAAATTTTACAATCAACACTATGCCATGGTGGATTGACATACCATGTTCTAAGTACCTTCGCCCACTCAATTGAGTGCACTAAAGGAGAGATTCTACAAGTTGTAAAATCCCACTACGAAGGCACATAACAAGCCGCCCCATAACTGAACTGCATGAAGAGGAAAACAAACATATGACAACCCTTTTGACCTATTTAGTAGCTTCCTACTCATGAAAAAAACTATTTTTGTGCCTTTCCTTCCATCATTTTGTTGACTACGCAACTAGCGTTGTTTTCAATAATTTGGTTAAACAATTCAAAGACCAAGTGCAAACGTCTTCGTTTTCATATACCTCTTCCATAACACCTGTAACTACAACATTTGAAAAATGCCATGTCATTACCTTGTTTGAAGCCAATGAGAGAACATTTCTTTCACGCATTTTATTAAATAGTTGACATGCATGTGGTATTCATCTCAAGTACTTTGTCAACTAGATTGCACACATTTTGTATTCTCCAACTTTTTGCATACATATCTAACCAAGCACTTGCAACTACTAGTTCTAACAAGGATATTAATTATTTATTTTTTAAAACACCAAGCGAGATACATCTACATAGAAACCGATCTAAAAGACACATTTATGCAAAAGATAACATTCTACTTGAAATAAAAGATGCAACTAGGACTGAAAATCATGCCATTGGAGTATTTTGAACGCTCCCTATCAATCCAACCTAGATTGTTCGTGGGTCTCAAGTGGGAGATTTTAGCGGCGTTACACTTGGTATCGATCGTGGGATAAAATCTTGGACCCTTGGGCACACTATAAAACTTGATACATGAACTATAAACCTAGCACACATTCAAATCTAGAAATGACCTTATTGAAAATTGAAAAAAAGGAAGAAAAGAAAAAAGAGAAATACGTATATTAAAAAAAAAGATTACATTACTCTCATGTTGATTGAACTGCCATAATTAAAATAAAAATAAAATAATAATTTGTTTGAATTATTGTACTTGCTTAACAACTTTTTGTCTAAACTCGGGTTCTAAGAATGTCAAATTAAATTGATTTTTTTGTGAACTTCTAGTGTAGTGGAAACTTGGTTCCCCTTTGAAATTTTTTTGTTTTACAAGTCCTAAATCTTGATATAATTATATGATGCGTAAGCCCTTTTGAGACCCTTCCTTATTGGAGTTGTTGGAATGATAAATTGTATGGTGTGATTCTTGTGGTTGGACAATAGTGGTTGTGTTTTGGGGTCGATAAGAGTTAATTAGAAGCTGTTTAGAGCTTCCTTCCTTCGGTGGTTAGGAAATATGGTGCAGTTGTCGATTTCTCATTTTGTTACCCATATGGGAGAGTGCACATTAACTTTGGGTGTCATTTATGACCCAATCCTGCATATGTGTCCTTGGAACTGACCTCGAGGCAGAGTACCCTATTGGCAGCCATGAAGGGGTGTGGAGTGAATACGGTGTTAAATTTTGTTCTTTACATTTGTAATCTTGTGTTATTTTATCAAGGACTAGCATCTTATTTTATGATTGATTTAAGAATATCTGAGGCTCTTTTAGTTATTTATATCTTTGCAAGAATTTTGAGACTTTGCAATACAACTACTTAGCCACTTTCTCCATGTGATCACCGATATTTCTTGGATTTTACTTTGACTGGTGACTCAGAGCTCGTTATCTGTTAGCTACTTAGCTAAATGTTACATGATTCTCACTTGCATGTTGTTGAGTTGGTCCTACATTGTTGCCTTGTGACATTTTTTCGTATGGGGGTACACCCTAGGTGTCTTGAATTTCCTCTTAGGTGCTTAAAGTTATGCCTTGGTTTTAGATGCATGGAACCTTGAGTGTGTCTAGGATCTTAGAGTGACTTTTTTCATTGCTTGACCTTGCTAGTTAGAGAGTTCGTTGTGTTGTGCATTCTAGTTGGCAGTCTATTAGTGGTGGTGGTGATTCTCTTACAATCCGGTAAGAGCTTGAACCTCGTCAGAGTAGAGGTGTTTAATTGTGGGCTGATGAATTATGTTAGGATCAGATTGCTTTTGGATGGCTATGGATGTTAGTGGAAAATTAGTTTTTCTGGTAGTGGCTTCTCTTTGATGGGAAGCTAAGTTTTATCAAGAGTTCCTCATTTCATTATATTAAGTAGTGACTTGAGGATTGTATGCATCTTGGTAATTATCATTAGATTTAATCCCATTTGAGTATTTTGTGTAAATTAAGTGTGTATGTTTTCCCTCTTGACCTATAAATAAGTATACCCTTTCCTTAACTTTTTTTAGTTACTATGAATAATACTCTATGACCTATTGATTTTGGATTACGTGGAGACACGTATGGATGCTTTGAGTCTTTTGGACCATGACATTGGTGATGATAGTGTAATCAGACCTTGATAATTTAATCTTGGTGGTATTTTGTAATGTGATTATTCTTGCAAAACTGTAATTCTTGATCGTAAAGCCTTGTTGAATAGATAGTTGATATCTACTTACATTTTCACACTTTCTAGGGAGTATGTGGTGTTCTTATAGTTAAAATATTCCTTGTCATTTTGATTTCTTGGTTGTTGGTATCTCATGGTAATATGGGTGTAGAGTTGAAAACTTTCCTTGTATTATCAGTGAGTAAAATGTTTTCACCAAAACAACAAACATTGTTAAACCCTAGTAGATCGGTAAAAGTAATTATGCTTCCTTAATGGGCCTCCTTGTAAATTATTTTGAGAACTTGTAGAAACCCACTAGGAATGTTGTATGATACTTGTAATTAGTGGAAAAATAAAAATAAATAAAATTAACTAAAAATATTGAAATATTGTTGTGATCCATGTTGGTTGATTGTTTCCTAGTTCTTGCAAAAGTAATAATGTGTTTTCTATGTTGAATGTCCCTTGTTTTCCTTAGAATTAAAAATGTGATGTGTTGATTTAGCTCTCTCTCCCATAAAAGTAATAGTGTGATATGTTTAGCCTTCCTTCTCATTAAATTTTTAATTTACAAGTTGACTCACCCAAACATCATAAAACTATAATTGAGGAGATTTGGCCTCAAAGCTTAACAGATAAACCAAAACATAGAAAGAGAAAATGGTTAACCTTGGTAGATTAATAGAAAAAAATTGTCCATCTACCTCCCTAGAAGTAAAGTAAATGTTTTTTCTTTTCTACCTTTCACGAGAATGATGAGATATCATGCCCCTTAGTGGTCCTTATAACAAAACTTGTGATGTCATAGTAGGAGGAAGTGTAATTAAGAAAAATTGTAAAGGAGTGTGTTTAGCAAACAAAACTACAAATTTTGACTTAATTATTTGAGTTATAAAATAAGTAAGATTTATTTGTATTGACTGCAAAGTTTAGTTAGATCTGCTGAGCTTTGTCACCTACCCAGATTTGTGAAACACTTAGTGGATAGTAATGTGTTCTAGTTTCTTAGTACTTTCTTGCTCATAGATGTATGTATCTTTCTTTGTGGTAGTTTTGGTTCATCATACCATTATTGTCCCGCAGCTCGACAAGTGTGAATTGTGGCCCTTTTGGATTGAGACTTATCTCTTGTTTAAGAAGCAATCTCTTTGTGTGTTGTCTTATCATTAATGACCTTAGTTAATGTAATTTTAAGGCAACATATGTTAAGGATATAAAATAACTTTGGGAAGTATTCTTTTCTTCATATTTTCTTGGGTCACCTTATTATTGTTGCCCCTTTTCCATTAGGATGGAAATTGCAAGATGATGTTATTCACTTTTGATACGATGCACCCTTGGATTGTAGTTGGACCCCATGTTACTTGTTCTTCTCCCTAGTGACCTTGAGTGGTCCTTGGTGTTTCTTGTGCTCTCTTTATGGTTATTCCGAGCTTGAGAAGGAAATAAGATAAATAAATCCCATTGTGTTATAATTTATGGTGCCTCTTGCATTGTTATGTTAGTTGTGAAGGGGGATATATATATATATATATTAAGCTAAATGGTGGACATTTCTCGATTTGGTTGGTATGGTGTGTTCGATTCTTAAAACAAAAGTGTAAAAATAAGACTATAGGAAAACTTGTGGTCTTGAATTCACTTGTATTACCATGAAAAGTTAATTGTACCCTCTCGAGTTATAGAAGTGATTTCCTTGAATAGTTCCTTGATTTTAAATGTTTTGTTGATTTAGGTGTCCTTGTTGATTAACCTCATCCTGTGTGATCCTCAAATTGTGGGACCTTGAGTAGACTTGTTCCTCGTGTAAATTTGGTCATAGTTAATTTTTTCTAGCCTTGTCTAGACAACGAACCTTGAAATCATGGCTTAAACTTAGTAGAAACCTTAACTTTTATTATTGTAGTATGTTGTATTCCTTGGGAAACTATGTAGTTGTTCTCAAACTCATGGAATTATCCTTTTTATTCCTCTACTTGGTGGTTACTCTTAATAATATTTTGAACTCTTCATGTTATATTGTTATGTGTGGTATCTTGGTAGATAGAGTAAATTTACTCTTTAGATTTAAGTGTTTGTAGCCTTGCGCATGAAGAAAGTTTAGAACTCATCCCTTGCAATCTCCCTTCTTCTTGCTGAATTACATTGGACCAAACTTAGATTCTGTTGACCCACACTTGTTTGAAGCAAGGAATCCCATAATGGAGTGATCCTTTTTCTATTGCATTTGTTCCTATCTCTCTTTCCAATGACTTACAGGAGGAATTCGAGTCTAAGGGGAGGGGGATGTAGTGCCCACTTCCCTTTGACACATTTTGATACTGATCATGATATTGTTGATTGTATTATGGACTTTATTAAAGTGTGATGTTAGATGTGAGATCGTGGATTATTTTTGACTTGATTCAGTTATGATGCATGATGATTATTAGAGACATTTTAGATATTAATGTTGATATACTATTTTGACAAGGTTATACTATGGATGTTGTTCGGACATGTGATATTTGGATATTGTGAGTAGACCTAGAAATGGAAATTATTTGATGATGATATAGTTGTTGAGTAAAATTGCAAATGATCTTGTTGGTTACTTGGATGTTGTTGTGATCCATATATCTAGATGATTTTGGAATTTTATTTAAATTATTTTGGATGTTCTGATATAGCCATGAGGCCGAAGGAGGTATTCGTGTTTTACGAGTTAAAATATCACAACAAACATTTGGGGATTGGAGACCAACCACATTGGAATTCTAGATGAATTCAACAAGGTCACCATGGAAACTGTATTTGTTGTGTGTGTTTGTTATTGTTAGGGATTCCCATGGGGATCACCTTTAAATGTGACCAAGGGGTTTTATGTATTTTTCTTTTATTTGACCCTTTGTTTAATGTTTGCATGTGTTTATTTTTTGATGAATTTTCCCCTTTATTTATTTATTACATGTTGTATTAATATTGTGGGTAAGCATGTTGTTAAGTTAATTAATTAAAATATGTCACAAGAAAGTAATTAATAGAGTTGTTGGCCTTGAATTAAAGTGTTGTAAGAGATGTGTAAGTTAAATTTTGAGTGTGAAACACTCCACCTTTTGGAAATTTGAAATTGTCCTTAGAGGCTAATTTTGGAGGCTTGTGGGACAAGTTAAACTCATCCCATACCTCTTAAATTTAATTACCAACCATACCTATTGTTGCAAATCAGCAACACCCCTAGATGCTGATCAGGCTTCTAGTTTGATCATCCTAAGCATCCAGTGTGATTGCACAACATTGAATCCTCTCCCCAAGTGTGGGACTTGTAAAATGGAAGAGGAATCTCCAGTTTAGAGGCTGGTTCCTCAACTCCTCTGGTTAGATATATCACTTGCACAATTGTAGAGGTTTAAATTCCTATTTCTACTCTAAATTCCAAAGGGACAAAGATAGAGAATGCAAAAAAGCTAAAACTAATGCTAATAGGTGATGCACCAAAGGAGTGGTGAGAATTTTCACTTCTGCAGATTGACACAGATTCATAAAATGTAACAAAACCTCATGCACAAACCGATAAGCTGTAATGAAGAATCGAAATTAGCAAACAACACTAAAGCAGAGGATAAAAACTAATCACAGGGCCTGTATTGTTATTTTTAACATCAAAATCACTTGCATTACAACACCTGAGAGGAAAATAAAGTTGCAGTTCTTAGAAAAGGTCTGTTATTCCACCAAAATCACTTCCAAGGTGAGAAAGGGGACCTGCAATACAAAAAAATGTTCAACCCTTTGAAAATGAGCCAAAAATGGCTTTTTACAGTGCAAGGGACGAGCCCAGGAGAGAGAAACGTGGGAAAACATGGAAGGGATTCAACCATTGACCAAAACACATTCAAAATAGCATGGGCATCCTTACAGACCCATTCCCTAACATTTTCAACCATGCTGGGAGAGAATGCGAGCCATTCTTCATTAAAAATGGTGGTTGAAACGTCATTTCTGTCCATGACCACGTGCCAGAGGTGTTTTTTGATTTTCTCTCTCCAAAATCCATCAAAATGAAAAATTACCCTGGAATCTTGTAGATAATTTCACCAAATTTCCATTGATATAAAGAACATGAAAAACCGAGCTCTGGATCGAAAGATATGGCGATTTGAAATTTTAGGTCAAAACTAGGGCCAAATCGGGTGGCGGCAAAAATTTGAATTTTTACCCTTTTTGCATTTGGGAAAAATTTCCAAAATTTCCCCACGCTCTACCTTTCTAGGTGCCATGTGGCATGTTTCTATTGGGTGTGGGCCCATCCTGCTCTATTTTCCTTCACTTTGCACTTTGGAAAATTTTCCAAAACTTCCCCGCGGGCCGATGAGCTTGGGACACGTGGCAAATCCTGATTGGACGCGGGCTGCCCTTCCAAATTTTCCGTGTAGGCTCATTTTCCCGATTTTCCACGGGTCACTTTGATAATTTTTTCTTTCACCTGGACATGTGTCAAAACCCCATTACATGTGGGTTTGACCTTCCAAAATTTCCTTTATTTTCTTGACCTTGAAAATTTCCCAAATCCCGATACGCCACTCTAGACACGTGGCTCATGATATAATTGGTCATGCGGCCCTCTCTAAAATTTTCCTTTATTTTCTCTTTGGGAAAATTTCCCAAATTCTCCCCATGCTCTCGCCACTCTAGGACACGTGACACATATAATTGGTTAGCGGGCGGGGGCAAAAAAACTTTCTTCATTGAAATTTGGCAAAACACTTAGCCAAATTTTTCAAATTTTCCCCATGGACACGTGGCATGTTTTTATTCGTCACAGGCGGCCTATGGGAAAAAAATATTCCCTTTGAAAACTTTTCTAAAAGACTTGGCAAAACCCAAGTTCTCCTCCGACCCCCGCCACCTCCTCGACACGTGGTGGCATCTCATTGGTCATGGGACCTTGAAGGGGAAAATTTCCCACAAAAACTCCACCAGCCATAACTTCAAAAATACATGGAGTTAGGAGGAAAACTTTACCTTTCTGGAAAGATGAGAAAGATCTCTATCCAATGGTGCCATTTCTAGAAGGTTTTGAGTGCCTAAAAAGCAAAAATTATGACTGAGGCACAAGAGAGGGAAGAATGAGAGGAGTTAGCCACAAAAATGAGTAGGGGGCACATTTTGGATAACAATTTTGGCGACTCAGAGGGGTCATCTGCCTGCTGATGAAATTACTAGTTTCCTGAAGCAATCCATTGGGCATGGAGTCATCATTTTCTCTCTATTTGATACCCCAACTGACTAGAACACTAGCAAGGAGGAAGATGGAATATCACCTGATGGAGCAAGGCCTGCAAACACATTCCAGGAACAACAAGCTTGTGCCAAAGCACTTAGGGAAAGAAAACTAACCTACAACAAAACAATGTGCACAAGCACTTGGAGGAATGGAAACCTAAGCTAATATGTACAAGGTGGAGAATTTTCCTTTAATAACAATGCTTTAGATGGATTCCATTGACTGGAATCTGTAGTTCCTCACCATCCAATGAAGACAATTGGAAAGCATTGTTGTCCTTACACTTTGTGACCATGTATGGGCCACTCCAAATGGCATCAAATTTTGAATGCCTTCCCAATTTTGCTCTATCCGCATCCCATTTTAACACTAGATCTCCAACTTGGAAGGATCTATTCTTGGCCTTTCTATCAAAGGTCTTCTTTATCAAAGCCTGATCCTTCTCCATTGCTTGGGATGCTTGATTTCTAATTTCTTGAGCTCCATCAATTCTACATATCTAACCTCCATGGGCTCAAACTCCAACAACTCCAACTGTTTCATGAGTTCCAATGTTGGCAACTCAAGTGTCATGGGCAAAATTACCTCTCTCCCATAAACAAGCTTGAATGGAGAGTTACTTGTAGATCTCTTGGGAGTTATCCTATCAGCCCATAAAGCTGATTTCAATTTAGTATGCCAAGACCTCTGATTTTCATCAAGAGTCCTCCTAATGATCCTCAACAAGTTCTTGTTTGTAGACTCAGCCTGGCCATTACCCTAAGGGTAATAGTTTGATGAAGTGCTTAGGTAGATCCCATTCTTGACAGCCCATTCAATCACCTTGGACCCAATGAATGCCAATGCATTATCTGATATTATTGTAGCAGGTATGCCAAATCTGGTTGTTATTCCCTCATAGAAGTCTAGGATACTAGATTCATTTGCTTCCTTGAGTGCTACCGTCTTCACCATTTGGTGAAGTAATCATGGTCATTAAAATCCACTTGTGCCCTTGGCTTGAATTGGGATTAATAACTCCAATGAAGTCTAAACCCCATTGCATGAATGGATGGTCAACTAAAATTGATGCAATGGAAGGGCAGCTAGCCTCTCTTTACCTCGTGAAGAATGCACAATTCTTGCACCTCTTGATCCATGCATAGCAATCATCAAAATCTTGGGCCAATAATAGCTAGCCCTCATGATCTTTAGAGCTATCACTCTTGGTGCAAAATGACCACCAATTGGTCCACCATGGAACTCTTCCAACACCCTATGAATCTGATTTGTACTAATGCATCTCAGTAGAACTCCATTCACATCTCTTTTGAACAAAACACCATCAACAAGGGCATATGGGACAGCCTGCAATCTAAAGTGTCTTCTTTGGGTCTTGTTCATTTCTAGGAGGGCATAGACCTGTGCTTAGGAAGTGCATTATACCTTGGGTCCAATAAGGAGTGGGGATACCATTATTTTCCTCTTGAGTGCTTCCTTGCTCATGGCTGTCTTGCAACGCCAAAACAACCTCCTTCTCATTGCATGCTTCCTTTTGTTTGCTCAAAATCAGCTGCTCACACAATCCTTTCCCCCTCACCAACTTGGTAACTTTGATCTCAATGTCATACTCCATGACATGAGTAATCCAACCTGCTCTCTTTTCATTCAAGTCTTTGTTGAGGAGGAAGTCTTTAACTCCCACATGAGAAACCAACAATTGAACCTTGTTGTTTGAGACTAAATGCTTGAATTTCTTCAAGCTCCTGATTACTGCAAGAACATGCTTCTCAATGAAAGAATATCTCACCTCATAGTCCTCCGTGCTTGGCTCAAGAAAGCAATTGGATACTCATCATTGTCTTTGTTCTGCTGTACCAAAATTGTAGAAATAGTATCATCACCCCCAAATGCATAGAGGATGAAATCCTTGGAGAAATCCAGGTTGATGAGAGTTGGGGCTTGAGAGATGGCTTCTTTGATTGCCTCAAAAATTTCCTTGCCCTCTGCTGTCCATTTGAAAGCCATGCTTTTCTTTAACATCGTGGTGATAGGCTTGACAAGGGCTGCAAAATTTGGGACAAACCTCCGAACAAAATTTATTCTCCCCAAGAAACTTTGAAGGGCCTTCTTGTGGCTTGGCAAATGGTAGTGCCCTTATGGCTTCAACTCTTTCTGGATCAATTGCTAATCCTTCCTTGGAGACAATGTGGCCAAGGAGCTTTCCTTCATGAGCTAGAAAAACACACTTTTTAGGATTCAAGGAGACTCCAAATCTTCTACACCTTTGGAACACTTGTCTCAAATGAAAGAGGTGGTCTGCTGCATTTTTTGAAAAAACAGTGATATCATCAAGATATATCAGCACTATGTTGTTAATCAAACCTTAACGCCATGTCCATTGCCCTTTGGAAGGTAGCCCTAGTGTTGGATAGCCCAAATGGCATTTTCCTGTATGCATAAGTTCTCCATTTGGTTGTAAAGGCTGTCTTGAACTGATCTTCTTCCTTCACCATAATATGATTATACCCTGAATAGCCATCAAGTAGTGAAACCTTCTGAGCCAAGCCACAACTTGTAAAATTTGCCATGGAAGGAAGTGGATAATGGTCCTTGAGAGATGCTCTATTCAAATCTCTGAAGTCAACACACAATCTGATTTCCCCACTCTTCTTTCTTACTAGAACCAAGTTGGCAACCCAACTAGAATGCTTGATAGGGAATATGATTCTTGATTCTATCAACTTATTCAATTCTTTTCTCATGAGAGGCTCCATGTGGGGGTTGACTGGCCTTTATTTTTTTCTAACGGGTTTAGTACTTGGATCCAACTCAATGGTGTGTTGAGCTAACTCGGGATTGAAACCTTTCAAATCTTCATAGCTCCAAGCAAACACATCAGGGAATTCTTGACAAAGCTGTATGAACTCATACCTTTCTTGCTCAGTTGTCATCTTGCCAATTTGGAGTGATTTGCCTTCTTCCACCGAGATGGACACTGAATCTTCTCCCTTGACTTGGATGTTTGTTTTCTCCTTCCTAAACTAGATCATTAGGATTAAAAATGGACTCCAAAGTAATAAGTCCCTTTGGTAGTTTGTTGGTTCTCAGCTGCACCACTTGGTCACCATACTGCTGCTCCAACTTTTCCTAATTTTTAGCTGAAAACTCAGCCTCCTCTTGCAAGAAATGGATGATTTACTTGATCATTTTCAAACACTTGCCAACTTACATTGTTTTCTGCTACCAAAGGCCTCACAATCACATGGATGTTTGGCTATAGCTTGTCTTTTTGAATGCTTTCAACAACGTCAAAGGCTGCCCCAACTGCTGCAAGCCTGTCAGCAGCTTGGTTCTCTTTTCTAGGAATGGATTTTATGCTAAAACCTCAAAATCTTCAATGAGGTCCCACACCCTGTTCTTGTAGCACTTGAGTAGATCATTCTTGACAGCATGCTGCCCCTTAACTTGGTTGACAATCAACTCACTATCACCAAAGACTTGCAAATTCTTTATTCCTCTCTTGATTGACCAATGCAAATTCCTTGCACCAAAGCTTCATATTCAAAGAGTGTTATTAGAGCATGAACTTAAATCTAAAAGCTGAATAATACTTCACTCCTTGAGGGGAAACAAGCATAGATCCCCCTCCTACACCTTGTCTACTCCTTGATCCATCAAAAAACAACTGCCATACCTCATTGTCATCCTTGTGGTCTGGCTTGGTGATGCTAGGAATAGGCTGATTTTCTTCATGCATGCAATAGACTCCTAACTCAGATTCTTCTATTTCTTGATAAGGATCAAAAGCATGCACCTTGTTTTCCCATTCATCAAGAGTTAGATCTAGGATGCTTCCACCTTGGTGTCAGCTTCATCAGTTCTTGGGTGATCTTCTTGATCAAACGATGAACAATTGGCAATGATCTGACTTGGAGTATAAGGCTTAATGTGAAAGTTTGCAATAGGTTCAGATTTGATTGTGGCTTTGGTTCCATATCTTGTTCTGAACAAAGATGTGTGACCAATCAATAGACAAGTAACCTCCAATCTTAGCTATGAAATCCCTTGACAAACATAGGGCAAAGAGTGGTGGAAGGTCTATTACTGATACATCTTACAAAACAACCACGTTGGGACATGCATGCAAGGTAAGACTCAAGTTTTTTATCACTCCAACTATTGTCACTACTGTCCCATCCAATTGCACTACCCCTTTGGATATGGTTTCATACTAAATTCCCAACTGATCAGCTATTTGCTTGGGCATTACTGAACTACTTGCTTTGGAATCAATCATGCAATTGTGTACTAATTGATTTCCAATGATCAATGAAACATAGAATGGAGGGGGCTTCAACATTTTACCTTGCTATCCTCCATGATTCCCCTCAGGCTGGGCAGCATTTGTGAGCACCTTCTCTTGCATTTGGACTTGCTGATTTGAAGTTGACCATTCCTTCATGGCAGCTTGTAGAAAATCTCTTTGGCCTGGGATAGATAGTGATTCCCACATTGATATGTTTACATTTGTCTTCTTCATCTGATCAATGATATCGAATGGAGATGAAGTATCCCTTTGTTGTCCCTTGGCCTGCACATTCATTCCTTGTGTATGGGCAGCAACAACTAGCATTTGAGTTGGCCTAGGAACTGTTTTAGGCAGTCCTTGCGTGCTTGGAGCTGGATTTTGTTTGCCAATATTTTGTGGAGTGACAGAAGGTTGTGGATTGCCTGGAGCTAATGGTTGTTCTTCACCCAAATTTCTCCTCTTTGACCTTGTGTTGGCTGCAACACTTTGGGAAACCGTTTGATTCATGCCACAAAAATCTTCTGCCTGCCAGTTTACAAGTGTGGTGTCATTTGGAGCTGATTGTTGCTGGAATGTTTCTTGTTGCTGGCCATTTCCTTGACTACCTTCACCCTCCACACCAGCTGTTGTCACCATTAATGCTTGATTCAAGGCACCATTGAAGCACATGGATTGGTTATGAGGTTCATTGCATGGGAAACACCAATCATACTCTTGAGCTATATTGTTTTGTACTGGCACTAATGCTTTAGATGCAGATGTAGCATTGGGATTATAAGGCTGAAATGGTCTATTGGCAGGAGGCCTCGCTTGATTTAGATTTGCAGCTGGATTGGGTGGTCTTTGGGGTTGATATGGCTGCCTGTTAGGCTGAGCTTGGGCTGGAAAGAAGGTCTAAAACCTTGGGCTTGCTACCTCTTGAGTGTAACCAGCTCATTGCCTAGATTTTGCAAATCGCTTCATGACTTCCCAAGCTCATTTGAGGCACTAGAAGATGAAGTAGAAGCTTCATTTGAATTCTGATTTCTAGGAGTGGGAATAGGAGCTAAATTAGGCATTTGATTAGTGTTTGGGCTCTCTAAACTTGGAAACAATGGCATTGGAGGCCTAGGAGCTAGCTTGCCAGCTTGAATCAAACAATTTTCAGCTCTAATGGCAATGCTATAAGAATGGGGATAGTTGTGCCTCCCATGGATTGAATTAACATAGAAATATCAATTTAAAGCTTTAAGATAGTATAGAAAAGCACCTTCTCACTGTTGGTCTAATCGCCACCGGAATTCTCTCCCAAGTCCTTTGAAATCTGAAATTAAAATCAGTCACCGCTCTCATTGGGAGCTCTCTTGATGGTTGTCAACTATTCAAAAGGGACAAGTTGTCTCCCTTTTCTCCCAAACTGCTCATGGAGGGCTATACATAGCTGGTTCCAATTTTGAATAGAACTCCGAGGCAAGACTCTCAACCATCGCAAAGCTTTCCCTTTGAATGAAGATGCCAAGCAATTTGACAACAAAATTTACATCTCATTGATCTCATGGATTGCACAAATGTTAGCAATATCCTCGACATGATCACCAGGAGTTGTCCGATTCTCTCCAAAGAAAGTATGGGATGTTCTTTAATGCTGCAACTCGATTGGGTTTTGTGCATTGAGAGCAAGTGGGCTGTCACCGAGTGAAATTGACATAGGGGTTGTTTTGTGCCATTCTGATTGGCCTTAGAACCCTTGTTGATTGAATGAAAGGCCTACCAGGTGGAGGAGTGGAAAGAGTTCTGTTTGGTGGAGATGGAGACCTTTGAATTCTCCTCCCTCTTTGCCTTCTTCTTGGAGATAACTGCAGATATTCAAACAACACTTCTTCTTCTCCAACTCTTGACCTTGTAGTGATTCTTCTCATGTGTTTTTCAGGTCTACACTGCTAAAACCAGCTGATTCTTCTTCCTCGAGTCGCGCCAGATGTGTAATTTAGGGCTCTTTTAGCAAAAGAATCTTGTAAAAATGCACATCAATTTTGTTGCAATGAAGATGAAGACTTCTAAGTCCCACCGAGCATGCCAAAACTGTTGTTGCAAATCAGCAGCACCCCTGGATGATGATCAGGCTTCTAGTTTGATCATCCTAAGCATCCAGTGTGATTGCACAACATTGAATCCTCTCCCCAAGTGTGGGACTTGTAAAATGGAAGAGGAATCTCTAGTTTAGAGGCTGGTTCCTCAACTCCTCTGATCAGATATATCACTTGCACAATTGCAGAGGTTTAAATTCTTGATTTCTACTCTAAATTCCAAAGGGACAAAGATAGAGAATGCAAAAAGCTAAAACTAATGCTAATAGGTGATGCACCAAAGGAGTGGTGAGCATTTCTCACTACTACAGATTGACATAGTTCATAAAATGCAACAAAACCTCATGCACAAACTGATAACTGTAATGAAGAATCAGAAATTATCAAACAACACAAGCAGAGGATAAAAACTAATCACAGGGCCTGTATTGTTATTTTTAACATCAAAATCACTTGCATTACAACACCTGAGAGGAAAAATAAAGTTTTAGTTCTTAGAAAAGGTCTGTTATTCCACCAAAATCACTTCCAAGGTGAGAAAGGGGACCTACAATACAAAAAAATGTTCAACCCTTTGAAAATGAGCCAAAACTGGCTTTTACAGTGCAAGGGACGAGCCCAGGAGAGAGAAACACGGGAAAACATGGAAGGGATTCAACCATTGACCAAAACACATTCAAAACAGCATGGGAATTCTTACAGACCCATTCCCTGACATTTTTAACCATGCTGGAGAGAATGCGAGCCATTCTTCATTAAAAACGGTGGTTGAAACATCATTTCTCGATGACCATGTGCCGGAGGTGTTTTTCAATTTTCTCTCTCCAAAATCCATCAAAATCAAAAATTACCCTGAATATTGTAGATAATTTCACCATTTCCATTGATATAAAGAACGTCAAAACCGAGCTCTGGATCGAAAGTTATGGCGATTTGAAATTTTAGGTCAAAACAGGGCCAAATTAGGTCGGCGGGCAAAAATTTGAATTTTTTCACCTTTTTGCATTTGGGAAAAATTTCCAAAATTTCCCCATGCTCCACCTTTCCAGGTGCCATGTGGCATGTTTCTATTGGGCACGGGCCCATCCTGCTCTATTTTCCTTCACTTTGCACTTTGGAAAATTTTCCAAAACTTCCCCGTGGGGCCGATGAGCTTGGGACACGTGGCAAGCGCTGATTGGACGCGGGCCCATCTTTCCTGATTTTTCCGCGGGTCACTTTGATAATTTTCACCTGGACACATGTCAAAACCCCATTCGATGCGGGTTTGACATTCCAAAATTTCTCTCGGGCTTGACTGAGTTTCTTTGTCACACCACATGGCGAGATTCTATTGGCTCGCAATAAGGGTGACAGGCTTCCCTCTCTGAATTTTCCTTTATTTTCTCCTTGGGAAAATTTCCCAAATCCTCCCCATGCTCCACCACTCCAGGACACATGGTGACATATAATTGGTTGGCGGGGGCAGCGGGCCAAAACTTTCTTCATTGAAATTTGGCAAAACACTTTGCCAAATTTTTCAAATTGCTCCCCTAGACACGTGGCATGTTTTTGTTTGTTGGCGGGCCTGTGGGAAAAAATATTCCCTTTGAAAACTTATCCAAAAGACTTGGCAAAAAACCAAGTTCCCCTCCGACCCCCGCCACCTCCTAGACATGTGGCAAGCATATCATTGGTCAGTGGGCCTTGAGGGGAAAATTTCCCACAAAACTCCGCGAGCCATAACTTCAAAGATACATGGAGTTAGGAGGAAACCTTTACCTTTCTGGAAAGATGAGAAAGAGCTCTATCCAATGGTGCCATTTCCGGAAGGTTTTGAGTTCCTGAAAAGTAAAAATTATGACTCGAGGCACAAGAGAGGGAAGAATGAGAGGAGTTAGCCACAAAATGAGCAGGAGGCCCATTTTGGATAACAATACCTATGGTTGGAGAGTTGATATTATACTTTTATAATGATTTTTGAGAAGGCAAGTTGTATGCTTTAATTACACTTTTCTTACATGGTTTAATTTCAGTCCTTTGGGGTGTGGGCTTGTTTTAGAGTGTGTAAGTAATTTGTCATATTATTCACCTACTTATTTATTGTGCTTTCGATATTGAAGTTGACTTATGAGTTAAAGTTGAGGATGTGTGATGGGGCATTCCACTTAGATCCACCTCATCCTCTTCTCTTCCCTCTCTATATATTTGAATTCATTTTATTTTTTGGGGTTACACTCTTTTGGTTGTTGTACTTTTGCATACTTATTTTGGGGTGAATTATTTTGCTATTTGGAGCTCTTGCTTTTGGAGAAAGTTGTAGAATTTTTACAGACCTGTGTTTTGTTGATCTTGGGCTATTTTGCATTGGAAAGCTTGTTGGTTGGAACTTGAAACAAACTCCATCATGGAGAGGTAAGAGCTTAGCTCTTGGAAATACTCTCCTTTTATTTGTATGCATATGTGAATGGTTGAATGTTTGAATGTGTTGTTTTATTTGTTGGTTGGTTGGGTAGATGGCCTAGGGATGGTGTAGGAGAAGACTATGGGGCATTTTGTGGGAGGCATAAGTGTTTTGGGGAGGTATAAGTGTGGAGGGAGTTTGGATTTGGGTTCCACCTTACAAAGAAATAGCTTGCATTTATGTACTCATTATGGGGTGGCATAAGAGGTTGGGAGGCATAAGGAAATGTGAGGAATAAGGGGTACTTGGGGGAGGCATAAAGGCATGTCACGGATTTGAAATTATATATATTTTGGTGGTTTGTTCTCAAGTGGTGATACCCATTTCCCCTTTAGGAGGCATAAGCAGCATCCCCCATAGTTTCTTGCTCCTTTGGCTTGCTTGATGAAGCCTCAATAATGTTTTTCATGCTTTAATGTAGTTGTAAACTACATTCTATTTTGGACTATGTTTTTATTGTGAAAATGTTACTTGTGTGTTTGTGGAAGCCTATTGTTTCCATGAGTTGGATCACATCTTCTATTGCATTGTGGTTGGGACTCGGGGGCCAATAAAGAATGATGGCTTCTCCTTGTCATTGGATGTCTTGGTTGGGTGGAGAGCGTTGTCTTTCCCTTGCTCTTGTTGTGATCAGAATTGGAAGAATGATAAATCTACATGTTGTTTTTTGGAGCAAAGGAAAATTAAATAAATTGGTCTACAGACCCTTGTTGAGATAAATATTATTGTAACCTTCCCACTTGAAGTGGATGAACTCGTATATGTTTTGTAATGGAAATATGTTGTATTGAATATGAAAGTTGTAAATTGAAATGTGAAAGAGATATACTCCATTTCTGTTTTGAAAGAAAGAATTGTATTCTGTATGATGAATTTGAGGAATGAAAGAAAGAAGTTGTAAGTTGTCTTTTGGAATCAATAAATGAATGTATTACCTTTCTCAAATTGCATTGTTGTATTGAATCTGATCATTTCAATGTATTTGAAGTCTCTGTTTGAAAGGAAGAAATGAGTGTGAGAAAATACGATTTTTGTCTTTTGAAATGTGTAAAATTTGAAATCAGAATTACATTTTGGTTTGAATAGTTTGATTTGAATCAACTAAATGTATTAGATTGGAATTGGAATGTATTCTAATACTTGGAAGAAGAAAATGGAAAATAGACCCTTTAAAATTTGATCTCTGTTTTGTATTTTCAAACTGGCAATTATTTAATCCAAAATAAACAAATGAACTAAAAACAAAGAAATAAAAAATGAAACATTAAATTGGACATAATAAGATCTAAAGGAATTCATCTAGACATTAACACTTAAGGAATTTCTTATAAAACTTAGCAAACTCGGGCTCAAATCATTTCACTATTGTTTTGTCACAAAGTTGTAGAATTTCAAATTGGAGCTCAATCAAACAAACTTAACTTCCGATCCATCCTAAATACATCTAAGAATAATTCTCTACCCGTCTATTTGACATGTTGAGAGAGGAAGAAGATCAAATTGAACAAATTTTATAAGTTGAAATTTACCATTTGATAGTGTAAAAGTATGCGAGATATTTTTCTTGAAATTGACTCCTTAAATTTTATCAAAATCTAATGATTCCTAAGTAAAGAGGACGTCGAGAACTTTCCATAAAGTTCTTGTTTGCAAAAACTAAACTCTCTATCAAAAGTTATGGCCTTCAAGTTTTTCTTCTTTGGTGTCAAAAAAAAAATTTGGGAAAATTTCCTTGCGTAACCCGTGGGCTCAAATTTTCCCTTATCATGTCCAAAGGTATTTTGGAAAATTTTCCTAATTTTCCCCGCCAACCCACATCCAATCAAGAGCTGCCACATGGTGTCACAAGGCATCGGTGGAGGAGCGGGTTCGTTTTTTCCTTTTTCGATGCACCAAAATTTTCACAACCAATCGAGATGCCATGTGACATCGCGAGGGGTCGAGTGGAGGTGTGCGTGAATTTTACCCCTTTCTCCCTTCATTGCATTAAAACTCTTTTATCCCTCGCCACCCAATTTCCTCGCGTGGCTTAGGAGGTGTCATGTGTCCTCATGCGGATTCACATGAGCGCAGGGTGTAAAGTTGGCGTTTGCCCCCTTGCTGAAAATTTCCAAAAGTCTCGCATGGCCCACTGGCCCGACTACTCCTCCAGAACTATTTCTCCCCGCGACCCACGACCCACCCCTAGGGTAAATTTTCTCCTGGGCCCCACAGGCCCACTCTTGGGGACAATTTTCACCCCAAGGCCCGCCGGCCCATAACTTGAGAAATATGAGGAGTTAGGAGAAATTATTTATATCACCGGAAAGGTGAGGAAATTCCATATCTAATGGGAATGTTTGTAGGAAGCTATAATTTCGTTAATCATGGGGAAAATATAATTGAATCTTTAACCGAGTTCTGGGAGTGGGTAAGTAAGAATTTACTCTGATGATTTTAAATATGTATTCTTTTCCCCCACTATAATTAAACCTTGCTCTTGTCTTAGATCTTGTGGAATTAAATACCTTGGGTATTTAATATTTTTGTCCCTTAACCCTAAAATTCTAATCAAGGATTATTTAGATAAAATGTCAATGTAATAAGTGATTAGATTAATCCCTAAGGAGATTTGAGCTAGGTGTGGACTTGTTACACTTGTTACTTTATAATGTGGAATTAGTAATTATTATAATGGGAAAATTTATCAGTTGAATTTAATTGTCCTTGAGACTTTGGTTGTTAACACTTTAAAAATATATTATTCCATAATTTTGTAACTAAACCTAGGTTGTTCATGGGTCTCAAGTGGGATATTTTAGCGGGCATTACATACCTCTTCTATGACCAAATGATCCTCTTCCCTTAGAAGAATATCGTGCTCCTCTATTTTTGCTTCATTATAATGCATTGAACTTTCATTGCCTTCATAATGCATATAATTTCCCCTACCACTACCCTATCCAATCTTATTTTTTAGATTTTCCCTTTCCATGGGTAGTGCTCTATTGCTTGAGACCAACGCCTCTTCTTCCTTCTTTGCACACTAATAAGAATCATTAACTAATTTCCCTTCAATAAATCCAACATCAACCTGATTTTCCATATACATTCCATTCATATATCTAGATATATTATCCAAATAATCATTTTCATGTGTTTCTTGAATATTGAGTTGGTAAAAATATTCATTGTATTCTTTCACAATAATATCCCACTATTAAAAAAATTCAACTTCTTAAATAGAAAAGATAGTAATACGTGGGTAATAAAATTTCCTTCACATTTTACACCAGCCTATTCCATGCATTGATATTTTATTTTCCTCTTTGCACTTTTTCTCTCTAGATATGCTCCCACCATAGAGATACATGAACCTTCAACTGCAGCGTACAAAAAATTAAATTTCTCGGTAGCTTCCATGTCTTCATACTCAAAATATTTCTCAAGCTCTTTTATCCAATCAATGAGATTTTTGGTTCCAAACTACCAAAATGACTCATGGTATCCAATATAAGCTTACTCCTTATTTTAGCAATTACATGTAACAACTTGTCTTCTAAACCATTGGTTTACACTTCTTCTTCTTCCTCGCCATTCTTATTCTACACTCTTTTTGTATTGTTATTCCTTCATCATCACTATTATCATCCACAAGGATACCTTGACATTTTGTAAACTCCATGGCCTTTAAATGGGATTGCATAGTACACTTTAATTCAGTCAAATCCTTAAATTTTGCTCCTTGGGTTTGAAAAAGATCCCACATCACCCCTTCTATATGCCATTGTGTTTTCTCAAATGAATGTAACCTCCACACTCTTTCACACATTCTACCTAGAAATATATATTTGAAGATGTGCACATTGAATTTCTACCCACCTTTACAAAACTAGAGCATTATTGTTGGTTGTTTTGTAATCCTCACACCTTTACCCAATAGTTACCCAAAGAGAACATAAAAAAATTATTTTCTACTCACCCTCATAAATGTAAAAATAAATAGTATCCAATGTGCCATGACTTACAAGGGAAGTAAACCTTTTCTAGTACCATATTATGCGAGATACGCACTACTACATGGAGGGGTGTTTAGAGACATTAATTAGAGACAAAAATATATTTTTGTCTCTAATTAATACACCCTCCTAAATTTGTCTCTAGCTAACTTATTTAATATAAAAATTTAATTAAAAATACTTTGTTTTTTGCAGCTGCAGCTTGCTTTGTGGGGGTTTTGCGGGAAAAATGAATGTGGCCAAAGCAAAATGGTAAATGGCATTGAGCGGGAGGGGATTTCATCCTCATGGCATGTAGATCTTAGGCAAGGAGGAGGGTGAGTAGGTATCCACATCCCTTTTTCCCTATTTTTTTAACATCTATGCAAGAATCGACACTACTTTTCAAAGATTTCAATTTGGTTTGTGAGGGTCTGGTTCGTGGCTCTAGTTCATGGCTCCTCTACCCTACGTCTGTACCCTTCTTGAGGGGATTCATATCTAGTTTTTCATGCCCTTCCTTTTCCCCATGATTGTGTTTTGTGCCCTTGTTTTTGGGTCTTCGAGGCTTTTCCATCTATATCGTGGCATGCAGTGTCTACTTCATTGGTTAGTTCAACTGCTCAGAAGGCATGAGAGTGTATTCCAAAATTGTGGCTCTGGTTCTGCCTGCATCCCCATTGTTCTCCCTACCTAGTTATTAGTTTGAAATACCCTTGTTGGGTCTGAGTTTTTGGTGTAAATATCCTAGGTACTCTAAACCCTAACATTGCTTTGTATTTTTTTTAGCATTGCCATACTCTGAGCTCAATTCCTGAAAGCATCCATTGTTCCAAAAGGGAATCCCAAATTTAAATCCAGGAGACATGATACAATATTTAAATTATGCAAAATACGACATCCAATTTGTTTTGTGTGGCATACCTCAATAAATGAGGCCGAGTACCTGAACAATAGTACTCAATCCTTATTGAGGCAACTATGCCGAAGGTTATCCGATAATGGGAATTTACCCAATAATTAAAACAGACATCGGTGAACTTGTTGGGTGTGGCCTTGCTGGTTGTGATGTACCTCAACAGACGGGGTTGAATACCTATGCAACAGTATTCAATCCTTGAATGAGGAAACTAAGCCAAAGTTTACCCAATAACGGGAATTCACCCAATAATTAAAATGAACGTTGGCCAATCCTATTTTCTATTGTAATTGCACAAAACAGATTCTTTTGTTAAGCCAAGGTTTCTTCAGCTCAAACTTCTGAATTCAACACATTCACACACAAGGGCTCTACATTGGGTAGGTTTGTGAACCTAGGTTAACATCCCATATGATTCACCACTTTTTTGTTTCAAAAACCAGATTTGGAACATTTACAAGTCTAGTGAAGTACTGAAACGTTTGTCTTCAAGGAAGTTTTGTATAGTAACATGATTATGTATTTAGTCCACCTGAGGCAATTTAGGTACATTTTCCCCAAAATCCGAGGACATTGTTTTTGGATTTTTGTAGGAGAAGCTCTCAATTATATCTGCATTCTCTTGCCAGATTGAGGGCCCTTAGAATGGAAGTCTAGCATTACATATTATAACATATAGCCGACTAATCCAACAATAATTTATCAGACTCTAAACTCTTTGGGTTTCTTAAACTTGTCCAACAATAATTTATCAGACAGCATACCAAAAGGAGAGCACATGACTACATTTGAAGTGTCATCATACTCAGGTAATCCCAATTTATAGAATTGTCCACTTCCAAAGAATTGCTCTTGGCCAGAATTTTCTCCTCATTTATTTTCTAATAATAAATAAGAGAAAAGAAGAGAAATTCCATGGTTTGAAATCAATGGGGTTTCTTTATGGGGTGTGGTGGGGTGGAAGATTGTCTTCCCTCCATTTCGCAACCTCACATTGTGAAAATTCCACACTGTAATTTGTCCACTTGAAGTGTGAAATGTTATGATTCTTGTATCACAGTTTGACAATATAATTTGCAAAGTAACCTAAACCTCATGTATAACATCTATTAAATTTATGGTTGTTGAATGGCCTCTTGTAAGTTGTTCTCATCCATTCTATTCAGTGTTATTAAGTTATTACAATGTAATATATAATTGTGATTATATTCTCTTCTCTAACCTCTAAATCTTCATATGCAAGTTGTTTTCAAGTACCCACATAGATGTCAATTACAATATAATAACAATTACAATCAATTTTTTATAATTTTAATAAATTTAAAACATACAAATTTAAATCAAATTAACTTCAAGAAAAAATTGAGATCATAAACATATTAACACTCATGGATATGAGATATCCTCCCAAAACGACGGACATCTTATTCCTTTTTCTTCTAAACCATCACGGCTATGGAAAGCTGCCATGATACACCTGTACCAGGAGGGTATATCACGGTAGCTTACACCTGTATCATTGCTGAAAGTAGTACTAAACTTGTTAGGAGATGTATAAACCAGATTCTATCCTTCACCTCATTTGGTAATGCGCCGACATGTCCACCGACATATATGATTCACTGTGCTTCTTGGTGCTCCACTCTAGCTGTTGCACATTTTTCTCAAATAATTCACCATTTATTTCAACTAAGTTATTATGAAAGATTAAGATGAGGGGTGTGTGAGAGAGAAGGGAGGATGAATGGAAGGGACGTTGATGAATGTCAATCAATAGCCATTCCTCATCAAACATATTTGTTATAATTTTTTCAACAAAAAAGCTTGTTCTTCCTCTTTTGTCAGTATTCTCACTTTGTTGTTGTTAGGTGAATCTGAATTCACCTCAAAATGCCATTATTCTTTTTCTCTTTCCATTTCTCTCCACCGCTGGATCATCCTTTCACTTTTGTCAATATTTACCCACCACAAACTTTGAATGCCCCCCACAATATCCATCCATTTTCCATCCAAGCTCTCACATGTTGAGAGATTCAATCTTACTACTAATCAAGGCAATTAAAATCACTAGAAAGCTCCACCAATTTAGAGCAGAACGAGAGATGTAACTCATTCAAGTAACTAAGCTGACTAAAAGATTCGAGAAAGTTTTGAAAGGATGTTGCATCTGAATAAATTCAATTTTTCCAATGCTCCTAAGCGACCAAAGTCACTCTCAATTCCTCAAATTTATCGCATTTAAATAAATCTAAAACTTCCAAACAACCAAGATTACCAAAACTCGAGAGGCAACCTTGACAAGCCTTTACATTTGAACAAATTTAAGTTTTTAATGCTCTAAGTGACCAAAGTCGCTGCTCAATTCCTCAAACTTACGCATTCTGATAAATCTAAATCTTCCAAACAACCAAGATTACCAAAACTCAAGGAAGCCTTGACAAACCTTTGCATCGAGACATGTCCAATCTACTTAATATTACCAAGGAATGAAATTCATTACACAGCTCTTGTAAACTCTCACAGTAGGTCAAGTCTAAGTTTTCCAGGAAAGTGAGTTGACTGAAGCTATGAATACTTTAGCGATATCAGTGTTGGCCTAGGGTATGACACTAGTATGGATACAAAATTTAGCACCGAGACTGATGTTGTAGGAAGAAGAGGGTTTTTTTGTTTTGATGAAGAACTTTGAGCAATGGAGGATTCAATGTTCTGATAAATCATCCACCCTTGGAAAGAAATGATTTCCACCCTATCAGTTGTTGCATTAAAGGAAACACCAAACACATTCAGCTTCTGTCCAAATGGATTATCAAGGCCATAAAAGGCAACTACACATGGAAAATTCTTCTAGCATATAGGTCACTGAGTTGTTGGTCTCATTTAAATTCTCATTAGCCTAGTTGTTGGTCTCAACTAAATCCTCATAACCTTCTCATCGACCCAATGTTGGTCTCATTTAAATTTCCATAATCTTCTAATTGTCCCAGTTGCCATTTCTATTTCTGGCACCTTTATCATCTATAGAAATTAGAAGGCCTGGTAAACTATCAAACCAATCTTCATGTGGTAGGTGAATAATTCAGAATTGGACTATCCTTAGTACCCACTAACTTCAGTAGTCTCTAGTACTCTGCAGTAACTGGTGCCCCTCAAGGCTTCAACACAAGGCGTGGTTTTCTGCTTTAACTTCTAACAAAAGGGTATCAAAACAATGAAAGGTAGATATTCTCATCAGCTCTGTAATAGGAAACTCTGGCAAGAAATTAGAGTTTAGGCTATGTAATTTAAACAGAGGAACTGTACAAGAATTTGGGAGCTCACCTTAGTATTAACCCCTGATTTTCTGGTGGTGCGACTAGAATTGGTAACTTGACAAACAAACCCTTCCTTAGACATTATCCAAAGGATACCAATCAGTGGATTTTTTCATACCCAGGGAAAAGGCATGAATAGTGAAATGGAAGCTCCCAAGTATATTGTTTGTGGCAGCCCTGAATCCATTAAGCATCTTCCTTGGCTTTGCCTCAAACACCAGTTTCTATGCAAACGTTTTGTGAAAATACAACAAATCTCTTAGTCAGTATTTTGGCACATAAACACAAAGTTGTATGTTTCTTGTTTGTGGATTCCTATTGATATTCCTTTGAAATTATCTATACAATGGTTTTAGCTTTACATGCAAACTGTTAGTCAAAAGTATGTTAGTCTATCCTAGTCTTAAAACTACACTTTAAGAAGAAGAAAGAGAAGATATTTTAACATACTCCTACAACATCACTAGTTTTCAACCCTAGACAATTATTAGGTCTAGTCTTATCAAATTTCTTGTAAGCCTTCAATATCTATCAAACTCTCATTGTTGGACGGATCAACAATTTCAAGATTGGGAAATAGACTTTTCACCCGAGGAAAGTATAGCTTGGATATGGAACAGGATTTGATCATCAAAAATTTTAAACAACTTACGCGACTGTGATGAGCAGTTTTCATGAGAAACTCCCCATTATGAACACCTCCCTGGATCTGAAAACTATCCAATGGCATGTCACCTGGATCTTCTCCTATTTTGAACCCGGTAATTCCACAATCCTGTACATCCAAAAATTTGATATTCATCCAAACAATATCTTCTAGTAAGGTAGTCACTCCCGAGTGACGTATGCTTATCCTTTCAAGACGCGTTAACTATTCAATAGATGAACTTACATCAAAAGATTAGAGTATCTTGAAAATTCAAGTCTCGTTAAATTACATAGATTATTCAGTGACTATGGTAAAATTCTTAACACACGGCTCCCTATATACAAATGTTCCAAATTTTTGAGTTGTTCAAGATGCTCTGGAAGTTCTTTCAAGTTATTATATAGTACATTTAAGTACTTTAAAGATCTTTGAGCTATTTTTCCCTTTGGACACTGCTACAACGAGTAACAACCTTCAAGGTCAAGGTACTCGAGAGTCGAGATTTTGCCCAAATCCGGGAGGATGAGCTTACTGATAATTTCTCAATGTTAAATACTTTGAAGTTGGAATAGTTGAGTAAAAGAATGTGGCATCTCTTTTAAATCAATGCATCCAGATAGATCTAGATTCTAGCTTTTAATTCCTCAAATTTAATTAGAAATGAATGCCTTAGATATTTGTTAAAGCTATCTTAACTAAATTTTCAAAATTTAGCTTTCCTAACTAGCCCCGAAACTGCCACTTCCCAAAACTATCTGAGGATAATGCCCATCTGAGTTGAACGTATTTCAGAAGTTCGACTTGAAATACTTATAGGACATCATCTACTTAGATAGTTTTCTCTGTCTTTACAACTAACTATCAATTCGCGTAGTTCTAGAGGAAGCTATGATGCAAATAATTTGTTAATTCTGATGACAATGACTAAATTTCACTCATCTGTAAAAGGTTTCCCAAGAAAGAATGTCCTTACCTCACTTTGGTCATACAAATGGTGTAAATCTTCAAACTTGACATGAGTAATTTCCAACACTCTTGGATAGAGTGGATGAACTCCCTCCATAGTATTTGTCTGGTCAGGATGCTTTCTAGCCTGATATTTCTTGGTTTCTACAAGATTTTTCCTACTTTCTTTGGATTACTATTCTGACCCAAACTATCTTTAGGCTTGATTAATGTTCCTCCTTGTTAGTATAGTTTTAATGTTATAATACATTACAGCTGAGCACACTGTAACTTATTCTCGGGTTTGGAAAATTCTAAGATCAGAAATAAAGGCTATATTTGAAAAGATTAAGTGGAGTAACACAATAATAGAGTAGAATAATCTCTTATCATTATAATATATAAGCACAAGATACGTGCCTTGATAAGAGGCTTCTCTGCCCTCCTTTCATTTGAGAAAGGAATTAAAATATTTCATGACTTGTACATTTGGGCAGAGAAGCCTCTTCTCAAGGCACATATTTGGTCATTAGATATTATAATGATGGAGCTTGTAGAGTATAAATTGGATTGATATTTGAGATACTTTGACAATGAAAAGTAATATAATTTATCTCTAATGAAAACAAAGACCTATGATAAGTTCCAGAGATTCAATTTTTCTTCCAAGTTAACCTTGTAACTTATCGTAGGTCTTATTGCAGCATGGTTTTGAATATGTGGACCTTCTCATGCTATTTTGTTTTCATTTTTAGTAAATTAGATTGCTTTTCCTTGTCTAATTTCTTCGTCTTTTCCTTTTTCCGTGTTTCATTGTCTTCTCTTGTCTAGTTGGATTGGAGTGGCTTTAGTGCAAGAAGGTAAGATAAGATGACATTCTATTCTTATATATATTGTTAAATAGTTAGAACATGTAGATACTTTTATTTATTTTTATAAATATTTTCCTATATTATTATCATGAGTGTTACTTTTTTTGTAGGACTCTATTACCCAATTAGCCACTATACTTGGACAAAATGGAAAGACATGTACTTTTATTTTCTTCACTTGTATTATTTCTTTAATGAATTCAATCTCAATGAAGATTAGTATTATCATAGTCATGAGTATTTTTAATAATACTAGAATCTTAATTAAAATTCATAATGGACCCTTTTTTACCTTAAAAAAATGGATAAGTAAGGGCCAAGGACCATATTTTTCATGAGTAGATGGAATATATAATGGCACAAATGATATCATAGTTCAAAATAATGATGTTTTAGTTTATGGAAACATCATAACGGAATTACCCATTTCCAAAATATAAAAATATAAGTCTCAAGTTGAGAGGTAGATGCTCATTATTTAAAGTATATGATTTATGCAGGAAAATAGTATATCTTCATCTGAATGTTTAGATGAACATGTACCGAAACCTACTCCAAGGAAAAATGAATATTTTAATGAAATAATATATTGTACTTGTGAAAAGTGTAAAATTAGAAAATTAAAGAAGCATCGATTCATTGGTATCCATAGGTTGACATATGGAGTTTATATAGAAGAGGTATACTATAATGAAATTTCAAAATTGCTTGTTATTAAAAATATAAACTTTTCATATCATATTATTATTAACTATTTTAAATGATATTGTAATGTTTAGCCAATCCAAGTTCATAATAATGTTGATGAAAGGGCATATGACAATGATGATAATGACACTCACAATGAAGGAGAAGACACATATATGGGCGATACCACTTCTTAATTAAATGAGGATGGGGTGAACAATTTTTACAAGACTTCTACACATATGCTTGAAGAAGTTGATGATTCACCCTAACTCAACTTGCTTTAGGACACCTCTTTACCCAAAATGCAAATTTGTATATATTGGCAACACTTATGTTATTTTTGAACTTGAAAGTTATGCATGGATTAATGATGAATACATGCTTTAATGATATCTTGAGGTATATTTTAAACTCCTCTAAACTATATCTCTCCATGTCATTCAAATTTTGAATATTGTGTATAGTGAATAATATAAATATCTTTTGTTGTTTTATGTAGACATTTGGCGATAAGATACTTCCAAAGCAAAATAAGATGCCTCATTCACAAAATGAAGTATATAGGAATCAAAGGATCTTAAAAACCATGTACGATGAATACAGAACTTCTTACCTCAAAACCATCATTATCGCATGCATGAGAAAAATAAGTTCAATGGAAAGGAAGAGGAAAGGAGGCAGCCAAAAGGATGAACCCTTTGAGGTGGAAATCAGCATATGAGAAGAAGCAAGGAAGGAGAGCTTATCCATTGGGAATGAAAATACTATCTAAGTTTTATAAGTTAGATTATTGTGAGCATCTCCCAATAGCTCATCTATTTGATACAATGCATATTGGAAAAAATGTGGCGTAGTGGTTATGGAAACATCTAAAGGGAACTAATAATGAACACTAAATAAAATTAAGAAAGGACCTAAAAACCATCAATATGATACAAAACATGTGGTTACATGAAAATAACACATATGATCTTACGCCATGGGTTCTTACAAAAGGAAAATCAATATATGTTTGATATTATGTGTGCCATAAGATTTCCAACCGTTTTGGTGCAACATTAAAAACCATATTCACAAGAGATGGTTCGAGTTTTCTAGAATGACAACACATGATTGGAATAATTGGATAAAGGTAATTCGTGATATCTTATATTTCTTGGTAGTATAATTGAAATTTTCAATATATTAGTAATGTAGTTCGAAGATAATATATAGTTTAAACACCATTTTTCAATGTTGGTGTAGTATGTGCTTCCTACAAAAATACAAAGCACTTTCAACCATGACATCGCACAAACAATTTACAAATTGTCCAAATATTTGAGGTATTATAAACCATCATTTGTTATTCAATAATGACATGGCTAAAAACCTTCCTGCAACCATTGATCTCAGAGTGCAAAATAGAACTTGGTCACAACCTTTAGATTACGAAGGTCTTCCATTCCGATGCAGAAGATGTTTTTGTTTAGGTCACACCTCTACTAATTGTGGGATGGCAAAGCACCAACATGAGAAACACAGCTGGTGGAAAGATGCCCTCCCGGAACACTTGGTTTTTGGTGCAAAAGAGGACCTAGAATCAAATTCAAATGCAGAGGCTGAATCTGATTTAGTCCCTGAAACCCCTTTATCGGAAAATCCTATTGAAAATGCAACAAATTTATCTCATTTAGTTGTTGATATCTCAAGAAAGCAATGATGTTGATTCAGTTGGAATTATCCCTTTTTTCTAACCCTCCATTCGTGGAGGCATAATCAAGTTTAAGCATGCGTAAAATAAAAAGTTTATTTTAATGAATGCCACCTCTCTGCCTCGATGATTTGTTTCTCATTTTTTGTTCGGTTGGTCTTTGTCGAATAGTGGTTGTTGGATCTGCGCATGGTCGCAATGCGGTGTTGACATCTGGTTCGTCGATTGTTTTTTTTGGATTAACATTGGGTGTTGGTACTTTTAAGAGTAGACTATTATCTCGTACAAGGTATAGTCCCTTTCAAAAAACTTACTTACCAATAATAAAAAAATTAATTAATTTTTTTCCTTCTATAAATATCATTTTCAATGTCTTTATAATTGTTTTAACATATATTTTGCAAATATTATAACTAGTGATATGTTAATGCTTGTTACTAAAATTTATAGGTGGGTATCATCTAAAGAGATACATCCAGATATGAGCTGAACTATTGGAAGAGGAATGTTGCTCTTTTGATGTGTGACATTCAAATGTGTTTCCCTCCAAGTTTCTTCAATTCTCAAGAGCACTACCGTATACACCTTGTTGAAGAGATAGAACAATGTGGGCTCATCCATCTCAGGACAATGTGTTTTGTAGAGAGATATATGAAGGTCCTAAAACATTTTTGAGGTAAAGATCTTGACCTGAAGGTTCCATGGTTTAAGGGTACATGGTTTTTAAACCATGGTTGATTTCTCAGTACTTTCCTCAATTGTATTGGAGGCTCCAAGATTATGGGGTGATCAACAAATTCAATCCATTGGAGATAGAAAACTAGAGGGTTAAGGAACTTCAAAGAGAATAAAAGGTAATCTTAAATATTAGTAGTAGTTTTTAAATCCTAAGTAGTTTATGATGCATCCTTTAAAGAATGGTTAGATCAATGATTAGTTAAATAATTTTTGTTGTAGATGCTAAGGAGTGGGAGTCATTGCATTTGTATGTTGCATACAACTCTAAATTTATGTTAGAATGGATGGATAAGTATGTTGAACAAAAGAAAATATAAGATGAGAAGGCATGGGATGATATATATAATAGACATGGTCATTGCTCTAATAGAGGACTTCTGCATGCCATAAAATAAAATGGCTAGATAGATGCTCATGGCATTGGTTAAAGAAAAATATTGAACATGAGGCAACCAAGGGAATGAAAGGAGTGACAAAAAAACAAGTAGATTTCGTTAAAGGATCTATAAATGGGGAGGTAATATACAAATAAAATATTCGATGAATATTATTTAATCTAAAGATTTTTTATCATTGAAAATATTTAGTTAACTTTTGTGTCCTTGAATCTAATTGGATAATATGTACATATGCATTTAGGTAACATATTACAAAGCAATGTGGATTAGCGGTCATCATTTTCGAATCAAGAAGATAGATGAGAAGTGGAAAACTTATGATAGTGGAATTTCAGCACCATTTGAAGTGTAGTGTCATTCACATGCATATGACACAAACACAATCATGAGTACACTTTAGTATTATGGAGTGTTGGAGGATATAATAGAGCTTGATTTCACATCTTTTTTAAAAAATTTTCATGTTTTAATGGTATAGGCTCATTGAAGTGGGCCTTGAAAAAATATTTTGTTGCATGAGAATGGATTCAATATGATAAATACATCAAGGTTTGAATCTACTTGAACCTTATGTGTTTCCAAACCAATGCAGTCAAATATTTCTTGTTCCAAATTTAGAACATCCTCATATGGTCCTTTGTGATAGATTATGATCCAAGAGGACAAAGAGTCACCTTTTCCGAAGATGTAGAAGGCCATGATGTAATTTAAGAGGTAGAAGATCCACTTGAAGACATAGATGACCAAGAGGAGGATGTTGATAACATGACTATTGATGATGAATATGAACAAGATGAAGTTCCAGAAGGACAAGAACAACATTTTGGTGATCAAATACATGAACATGATGAGTTTATTGATCATCATTTACCTATGGTTGAAGGGGATGAAGATCATGAGAACCATGGTATTAATTTATTTGTGGATATAGGGCCCATTAATTATGGTGTATTCATGCCTCCAAATGAAGAAATTGTAATGTTAGATGAAGATGATTTTATTTAATCATAATGTAAACCTTAAAATCATTCTAAGGACATAACACAATTTGAAATATTTTATGAGTGGATTGCTAATGATTTTTTCTCTATGTCAATGCATACATTGCACATGTTTCCTTGTTTCATTAAATATATCGTTATTGAAGATTATATGAAGATGCACACCTTTTGGTCCTTTTGAATATATATATTTTTGATACATGAAATGAAATGGAAATTTAGTATTGCATATGCTATTATTCATTTGTTAGTGAAGTTGTTCAATGTTACATGTAACTTTGAAGTTTTTTTTTACTATTAATAATTTTGTTTTATGATATTTTGAAGGATCATGGCAAGCCCTTTACATATGCACTAGAAAATCCTAACATGAGAGTGCCGCGAGAAGTAAATCACGTGCCATACTATCTACATCCAACATTGAAACTTTTAGTATTCTAATTCCATCAAGCATGCCAACACATAGGAAAACACCAAAGTTAAGGAGTAACCCTTCATGTGTGGGTTCTCTCTGAATTCACCCTCCAACACCACAACATGTTTCCTTGACAAGTCTCATAGAATCACAATCAAAAATTTTAATGCTCCTACTAGATACTCCTGAATTTTTTGAAGTTAGAAAGGAAGTAATTAAGAAAATTCATGCATTGGAGTGTACATTGCTGGAAAGTACAGGTCTTCTTTTGCACCTAAATAGGTATGCTTATGATAATTAATTATTTCTAAAATATTCCTAACAGCAATCCTAATTAACATTCATGTGCTATAAAACAGTCATAACAACAATTTTTATATTGCATGGTTTCAATAGTCCTAAAAACATTCATGCTCTATACATACAGAAGAAAATGGCATGTCCCCTGATGTACCTATAGGGGAAGCTACCGTGACCCCTATGACTGAAACAATCTCCACATTGAACACAAAAGGAAAGAAAGAGGTTATAATCTTGTTAACCTCGGATGGAAATGTCCTAAAAGATGAAGTGGGATCAAAATTTTCCAATTTCTATTTCATCGCGTAGAATGCCTATTTGGAAATACCATACAAGTGGATTGGAGAAAGCAAGCCAATTCTAAGAAAGATGGACTCTTTGAAGATTTCATAAAAGAGTTTGGAAATCCTGATTTTAACAAGGATTTCATAATGGATAATGCATGGAAATTCATTCATTTTAAAAGAGAAAAAATAAGGTCAAAGCTAATAAATGACCTGAGATATTCCCAACCAGCTTGGATCACTAACCAACCAACATGGGATGAGCTTATTAAAGATGCAAAATTCAAGAGAAATTCCTTCAAAAATCCAAACTACATGCCATCTACATGAGAAGGAGGTAAAAGATGCCTTTGAGATACAACAAAGGCTACCCAAGCTAGGGTGTCAAGTATTGGGTCCCATAAATTGGGGTCAGTGGGTATAATAGTATTCGTGGGAGCTTGGTAAGTGAATAATTTCATTTATTTTTTATATTTTTTGGTGGGTTGAATGTATTGGATGAGAAATGATACTTGATAAATTAAAATATCTTTGTACACTTAGGTTCACTAATTTTGAAAGGAAGCTTTAGATGAAGATCTGAAATATGCTTTAATGCATGGTTCCCAAGGCCTCTGACAACATATGATATATCAAGGGGAGAAATTGGTCATTGAGCATGAATCTGAGGTAATTTTATTATATTATTTGATGACATAATAAAAATTTAAGTATCAATGTTGTTGTAATTTAATTAACTAAAGTATGTTGTTTAATAGGATGTGCAACAATCAAACTCCTTAAAGGGTGCAAATGACAGTGAACAAGAAGATCCCATAGAAGGATGTGATGATTTTGTTGTTGGAAAAAATGACTCAATTGACCTTCTTACAACTCATCCGGAAAATAACCTAGAAATCCAACAAACAAGAGTTCGGGATGATTATCATGTTGCACCATATATTATAGTTCATCATCAAAATAAGACAAAAAAAGAATAGACATTTTTCCTATCCAGATAAATAGATTTAAATTGAATTTTATGTTTATGAATTATTGGCTATTTCATTACCAAAGTGAACTTATTGGTTTTTATGATTTGAATTTTAAGTATACTAGTGAACTTTTAAAATTTTGAATTATACCTTACCAATCAAATCAGTAACTTCTGTGAGGATACATTGTATGTGTCTTCAACATACCTAGTAACTTGTCTATATTGAAGACCTACATGCACGTGAGTACAGACTGCACTTCTTGGAGATTGCACTTCATGGCTTGCTAGTATATTTGTTTCTTTAGCTTTTCTTTCTGTCTAAGTTCATTCCTATTCCTTTGATAGCCATGTACAGTAAATGTGGATAAGAAATTTTAGTTTCATAGATGTGTGATGCAAATCCATCCCATATTTTAATTTAAAAATGCAAACTCATGTAGTCTTCTTCTAATCATATTTGTATTATTAAATTTGTAGGCTTCTTCTAATATCTATGTCTGTCAGAATACACATATATGTGAGGTCCTTTGTTATATTGGTGAATGAGTCTTATGCTTGAGTTTGGTGAATAAGATGAGTCTTATGCAAATGCACACAAATCTATGAGTCTATGAAAATGCACACGATAGCTTAAAGGAAGTTAATAGTATGGTGGGAGGCATGAATAATCATGAGGACTCAACCATGGATGATGGATAGACTGCGCAGTTAACGTGGGAAGCGTGAAAAATGATAATTATTTTACCATGTGTTTTGATCTCGCATTTTTAGACTCAAAGAATAATTGGGAAATGGAATCTCATTCTAGGTATAATTATTAAATAATAACTTACATTCTATGTTTCTTGGGAATCGGGACAAGAATTGGTTAATAATGTAATGTTGGAGATTCAAGAGTAGTTTTTGTAAAGAGTTCAAGACAATTCTTTGATGTAGTTGATGATGTGGATTTGAAACCCAATCTTTCGTATGTCTTGCTTTGTTTCTCTAGTGTAATATATTTTAAATTCCATGCTTACTTATTCATATTCTTTATTGCAAAGATATCAGTTTGAATGCTTTGGCTCATTTAGATCAAATTTAAATAGAAAATAAAAACACCATTTCTTACTCTCTCACATTTTACAAAACTTGGGTAAATTTTGTCTCGATATCTTTCTTCCCACATGAAATCGAGACCCAAGTTTTTGCAAACTTTTTTCTTTTCTATCAAAAAAAAAATTATCTCAAATTTTTAGACAATTTGGCTGATTATTTTCACTTTATGATGATGATTTTACTTACTAAATAAGTTTTTTTTGAGTTGTCTCAAAGTGCATGTCGGTAATTTGGTCATAAAAGTTTCTCTATACATACCCAATCAACCTCATAATAGACTTGTTGGATTTTATTTCCAAGTTTCTCTTACTATCCAAATTTTATCTCTTTATGATACTTCCATAAAAAGTGATGCACGTTGTCCTAAATCTAGGTTTGCACAAATTTCCACAGTCAGATCGAGTTTTTCTTATAAAATGCAAAATTTGAAATTTATTAGTTACTTCAAAACATTTTTAGATACCCATTATTGATATTTAAATTCCTAGGAAGTTTCATGCAATGCCTCTTCACCAATCACTGCCAGCTCTCTTGAGTTCTTCTCCTTTTACGCCTAAATACTTGTATTTTCATACTCCTCCTAGAACTATGTCATGCCCAGTTCACTCAGTGTGAAGCCCTAAGGACTTGATTCCATTTCTAAATGCTTGAGGGTAGAGTAAAATATGATTAGTTCCAGATTTGGTGATTAAGTTCATCATATTTCATAAGATATAAACATTTCTCTACAAACCTTGACCAAGGGTTTCCATGGAGCCCGAGAGGGATGATTTCATTCCAATTTCTTGAATTTGATGTCTAATGTCTTGAGATAAGCTCAATAACCTATGTATTTGTATATATATATATATATTTTAAAACAATCATATATGCATGGAAAGCTTCTTCTATTTCTTATACATAGTGAAAATGTTGCATAGTACAGTGACCAACTAGAGAAGGATAATGACAGATTGAACATTTGCATTTGAATATGCATTCAATTATTGTAAAATACCTTCATACATGTTCGAGGAGTTGGGAAACATCAATTATCTAACCACGCCCCCATCTTGACTTTCATCATGAACTGATCTTCCATAAAAGGATTAATAGGGAGATGTCCAAATAGGGAGATTTCACACTCTACTCTACAAACCCTAACTGTGCACTTACCTAGCCCGTGAGCCTCAAAATGCTTATAAAATGCATGATCCTTGTTTCCAAAGCTTCTTACTTGACATGCAGGGTTGTCTTAACCTTCTCTAGGATCTTGAGCTACCAGTAAGGTTTAGCAATACAAATAATTTTGATTTCCGTTAAGGAGGGGTCTATACATGCTCATAAAAACAGGGTAATTCAAACCCTTACTCTCAATTCAAATAACAGAGACTTATTTCATTGTATAGGTCTCAACCATGGCTTAGATACACTTCATCTAATCCTTCCTACATATTTCATTCGTGCTTATACTCATCACAAAAGCAAATCAAAGTTTGATCCCACAACCCAAGGCACAGTCACAGTACAGATTTCAACTAGTTTATCCATTGGCAATAGAATATCACAAAGGATGGTACTTCTAATTCATGCAATGATCCTTCATTCACTCCTATCATGTGGAATTATCCTTCAAGATTGAGATATCACTCAAATAGTCCATTGTCATATGGTTCCAAGCAAAAATTTGAACATTCACAGTCAGGAATGTGTTTCCTTACTTTTACTAGCCCTGAGTTTTGATGGCTAACACTCTTATACTTCTTGATCCTGTAGCACAAACCAAGATTCTCATTGGAAACCTCCTAGACATTTATTTTCCACACAATAATGGTCTTTCTTTTACTTATTTACCTTCAACTCTCTCAAATATCTCTAAACAGGGTATTTTCACAGTTTATGAGGGTTTCTTCAAATTTGCACTATAGGATTTCTACCACAAGCAATTAAAAGATTTCATTTTCTCTGAGTACACCAGTTACCATCATACTCCTTCCAATGACTAGTTTTAAGAGTTCTTTGTGCAACTTAAGCAAGAATTTCATTCATAGATCCTCTAGGACAGGGTATAGTCCACCAAAGGACAATCTCCCGAGTTTGTCAACTTTATTAACTTTAAGACATTCTAAGAACTCCAAGAATGTTATTACAAATCAATTAAACCTTTATACCAAGCTTACCTCTTGAAAAGAGTTGTTACTTCATAAAATCCTTAGTTTTGTTATCCAAAGAATGGCATGCACAAAAAACACAATTTTGTATACAAGAACACACCCCACTTATCAACTTTGGCCTTGTATCCAAAGAAATGATCTGATATTTTGGGATATTGTATCCAAATAGCATAGATGTCCCAATTTTCATTGGAAATAGTTTTGTTCCTTCTAGGAACAAGTATTTAACTACACCATTTAGTTAATGTCAAATGTGCTAGTACAATATTCAACAGTTTGTATTAAAGTAAACATTTAGTTAAAACTAATGACACAATTCTTATGCTTTTTATAGTAGTCAATTGATCAATCAAATATATTAGTCAAAGATGAAAATCTAATTCCTTCCTTCAGTCCAATTGCTGCCTTTAAAATCAAGTCAATGCTTATACTATCAACATTGCAATTTTAGGTCAAAATAGTCAAATTGCTGTAGAGCTAATGTTGATGTCATAACTTGTCAATGCTGTAAAAATGTCAACTTGTTGGTCAGTGTAGATTTTACTTCAATGTTTGTGCTGGGAATATGGGATTTAAATTGAATAGGTCATTCATTTTCTTATAAATTTATGTAAGTCAAGCACTATAATGTCATGTAGGTTTTTCGCCGAGTCTGTCCTAGGCTAATTTAGTAATTGGAAACTTAAGCAGCTAGGTCTGTCAACTTAAGCAGGTAAAACATGCATCTTAATTAGGTTGGATAGGAGTGCTAAAATCAAGGTTTGGATCCACTTTGACTTTGACTCGATGGTGTCATCTTTGATTTAAAATGGTGTTAAAACATACAACGATGTTGTCAAAAATGTTTAAATGATCTCATCGTGATATCTTCTTATGTCTCCTCGGTTGAATGCCCTCTTGGATTTTTGGCTTGAGATTGTTTCTCATCGCTTGTAAGATGTAACTGATGACTTCATAGTTAAGCAAAAGTCTATTCTGGGTTGCATTAGCACAAATTAGTGCATAATTTTTAGAGGTCATGACTAGTGGTTGGATATGTTTCCCCAAGGTTGAGAGCCAACTTGCAATGCACAAGGGGTGAAAGCTGAAATCAGAAATTGTTTGTTGTTTCAAATAAAAAGATCTATCATACCAGATCATGTTATGACAACAACTGTGATTACACCAGAATTGTCTTGGAGGAACAAGTACTATCATTAAGCAAGTAAATGTTGATGAAATCATCTTTGTGGGATTTAGAACAAGGATTTACTTTATAAGCTAAGTACAACTATCACGGTACTATAGCTTGTTCAAAATAACTAGTTCGGAGGAGTGTATTCAAAGGATTGATAATTGGTATTATGGTGTTATGCTTCAAGCTACCTATTGACTTAATGCTGAAAGAAATGTCATGCTCATCTGCTGGCAAAATTTGATGGTATTCACTACTCTTTGAATTCCCAATTCTAAATTTGTTTATTTCACCATTTGTTATTTATCTATGTCAATCACGAGTAGTTGATTTCAAATTTGGTGTGTCAAAAACAGACTAGATGTTATTATTCTTTTTGAGGCATTAATGTTGTCTTGTGGCCTTTAATTTTATGCAAATTTGTACTTTCATTTGCTAAGAATAGATATTGATGTTGCCTTTGGAAGAACTTTTGATGTAAGTTTAACTGCTTTGGCATTTTATGCTAGAGTATATGCAAGTTGATGGTAGTACTCTTGGAATTGGTCACTCCTGTATGACTTGAATTGTATGAGCATCTGTTTTAATGCCCATGGGAGGAACTTAGTGTGCCAAAAAATGGATCACCCTTTTTACAATTTGTACAGCTGTTATCTTTAATTTATATCAGAATACGATATGCTCTTTTATATTAAACATGATTTTTGTAGGGGGAAAGGAAACCTTCTTCCAAGAAGATTACACGAATATTTGTTGCAAGAATTCCACCCTCTGTTACTGAGGAGATGTTTCAAAAGTCAGTTTTGTTCCTTAACTATGAACTAGTTTTCTCAAATTATTTTGCGGTGTTGCAACATTTATGAATTCACTTGCTTCCTATAATTATCTCAAAAATGTGCTTTATTTAAATTTGTATAATGTCCTTGTAGGTATTTTGAAGAATATGGAAAGAACATGAAGATGACAACTATCGGTGGAGAGGCAGTTCCTCAAAATAAAAGTTAAGAAAAAGAACGTCGAAGTAACACTAGGGAAGCAAATGGATCGCTTGAAGCTGGTGGTGGAGAGGTGGTGTGAATATTGTATGTCAAGGGTTAACGGCATATAGGCACCCTATTGTATTTTATCATTGTATTTCAAGGGTTAACAACATTTAGACACCCTTTTGTATTTTATTTTATTTGATATTAATAAAATGTTTGACCCATTTGTTGGGCACAAGATTCAAATCAAATTGTTCTTAATTTATAATATTAATTACTAGTCCACTCTGACATCATAGATGATATGTAGCCATTGACTGCACTATATAATATTTGGTTATTATTTATTCTTGAAATTCATATTTTTCATTCTTTAAATTTGTATCGTCTCTAGAGAGACAATAAAAATTGAAATTAGTATTGTCTCTAGAGAGACACAAAATTAGTATTCATTATTGTCTCTAGGGAGACAATAATGATATTGTCTCTAGAGAGACAAAATATGTATCAATGTATATTGTCTCTAAAGAGACAATATTAGAGACACCCACTTTGAGACAATAATAGAGACAATACACAACTTTTTTATTGTCTCTATTTGAGACAATTTGGTCAATTATTGTCTCTATTATTGTCTCAAAACACCCCTCCTTGTAGTAGTGACGTGATTAGGATGTTCAATGAAAAGTTGTGTTAGACCATGAATCCTTCAAAACCACACATGGAAAACATACAAATATGCATGTAAAAATATATAATTTTAATTGAATAGTAGAACAACACATCAAAAATCTTTATTCATATAATTAGAAGAATAAAACAACATATTAATTGTCAAATACGTGATAAAGTCAAAATATCATATGATTAATCACTTGTCAAATACCTACTACTCTACAATTTAAGCTTGTGTCTAGAATTTTCTCTACTTCTAAGAGCTAAATTTAAGTTTTTTTCCAAGTACTTTTATGCTTACTCCCTAACACAATCATGATTTGTTTATATAGATAAACATTGCCAAAAAATTAACTCCTAAAACAACGAAACAATATGAAATTATAGTCCAATGGACCCTTTATAGACACATTTGACATTTCCAATCTTTCACAACTTCAAATTATTGTTCATGAATGCTTAATGTCTTTCAAATAGTACTTTCATATGGCTTCAATTTAAAACTTACATCAACATAATGTTGTGTGGCTACCTTTATGCTTGCACATATCTCGAAGTGTTCCATGACATCCAATAGACTTGCACAACTTCCTTAGAATTCCCACAACATCTACCATTCTTAAGATACCTCCAACCATAAATTTGCATGGACTATGCAAGAAATTAGACATTGTGTAATGGGATTATGCACTCACTGATATTGCACAAGAGGCTTGTACATAATAAATAATGTCGCACAGTACTCCATGACTTACCATTAACATACTTTCATCACAAACAGCGCATTAATAAAAAATTAAAAACATATTGAAAATGAGTGACTCAAAATGTTCAAATAATTTTGGTTGATACAATATTTCCTTTGAATCTGCACTCTCCTGCATTTTTCTCCTTCATCGTGCTTTTAGGAGTAGACCCTCTTGGTGTGCGGAATTGCCATCCTCTAAACAACATCCCTTCTTTAAAAAAGTATTCCAAACACGATGTTCTATCCACACTTGATTGTTCTACAAATACTTTTCATGCATCCCTAAGATACTCATATTCCATATATAGCTACTTTGTGGTGTTGAAACCCACCACTTCAACTTATATCATGTTCAACAAGAGATTCCTTTGAATCAATGTATATGTAAGCTTGTTTCATTTTCTGCTTCGATACTTTAATACAAATGATTTTCTCTATAAGACCTTAAACCACTTCATGTTCCTTAGTATAGCTTTAGTTTATTGTTTATTGACTACAATGCATGATGATCGATGCATAACAAAAATTCTTTCCACACATATAGTGTCTCCACTTCTTCAATTCTTACATGATCGCATAAAGCTCTCGGTCATCGAGCAAATATATCCTCTTAATCCCATTCATCTTTTCATTGAAGTAAGCTATGAACTTATTGTCCTAATTAACATTGTACCTATAGTAACTCCACTTTACATCACTATCCACTTTGAAAACTTGATACTTAACTCTAAACTTTCTAGAATAGTTTGCTCTATGATTTTGCGCTTCAACTCCAAAATTTTATAGTCTACTTCCTTGGTCCAAACAAAATCCTACTGAATCCTCTTGCACAACCTTGGCTATGAGATTGTGTCCTCTTAAAGGTTCCTAGCCGCCATGGTTGCTACATATTCACGTGGGTCCGTGAACCCCTCTCAATTATGCATTGATCGGCGGAGGAAGACGGGTCAGAGGAGGCACGATTGCCGAGGATTCGCATTCGAGTTTTTTGAATCAAAAGCAGGAATCCCTTCTCATTGGCGTAGCTATGGAAACTTGTCCTTAGCTTGCAAATCTGATAATAAGGCGGTTGTAAAAATGGCAAGGAAAATAAATCACCAATCTCTTAGATTGACATGGCTTTTGATGCTAACCAAGACCCCCCTTTTCAGAAAATCAGAGATAGAGTTTCTCCGACCTGTCACAAAATAGGGGGTATATCTATTGGGACAGGAAAGGATGGCTCAGCCTCTCCTACAAAACCCAACAATGGTTATGGATCATTTAAAAATGATGGATCTTCTCTCAAGAGCATGGATAGATCCAACTCGCTTCAGAGTCTCAAGGGAAATATTACCAACGCCAATCAAAAAAGTGGTCACACAGGAACCTCTGGTGGAGATAAGTCCACATATTATGCTTCATGGTCTCCAAACAAAAGGAGAATACCAGAAATGAGCTCTTGAAACCCTCCCAGGAGGTCCCAGACTAAAAATCGAGGAGGATCTACTTCTAAAGATTCTTAAGGAGGAGGAAAATCTCTCCCAGCTGGGTCTCATATGCAGATTCCATAAATTTTGGCCTAAGCTTTCTCAGCTCCATGACTGGATAGCCCAGAGATGGAGGGAAAAAATACAAGGTAAGATTGAGCTTTATCCTTGTGCTAAAGCTTACTTCATTGTTGTCTTTGAAACCCCTACAGATAGGGATTTAATTTTTAGCCAGCATTGGGTTTGGGGGGAACATGGGCTTATGTCCAAACCATGGTATCCATCCTTCGACCCGTTAAAGGAGTCTTTTGATACCTACCCAATTTGGGTTCGTTTACTGGACTTCATAGTTACTGCTTTGGAATGCAGATCTTGTCTCATTGCTATAGGAGATACTCTTGGCTCATGTGTGGCAATTGATGATAATACCTCCATTCAAACACATACTACATTTGCTTGAATCTGGTTGATATTGATACCTCCAAACTCTTACTGGCAGAAATCAATCTTCAGATTGGAGAAAGGCTCTGGGTACAGAGGATTGACTATGAGAGACTTGCCTTTAGATGTCGGCATTGCTTCCAAACTGGTCATGTTACAAATGATTGTGAACATTCCAAACAAAAGACCAAAACTACCTAGTGGAAGGATTCTCTACCTGAACATCTTACAATTGACTCAGATCCGGCTAAGGATTCTAGTGCCCCCCTACAAGTTGACTCACCCGTCGTGGTTGATTCACAGACCAACACAGAGAAACTACCTACAGACTATTCTCTGCAGATTGCTGATTCAGTGTTTAAGGAAGTTTTGGCCCCCCTTCCTATGGGTCACATCCCCATCAAATCCATTGCAGTTGCTCTTCCGATTGCATTGGATGCAAGAAATCTGGAATGGACAGTGGTGGATAGGAAAAAGAAGGGAAATGCCAAATCTAAATCCCCCACCACTTCAGACAAGGTATGATTCTTGTCTTTTTGGTGCTATTATTGTTACATCTAGGCAAATGGCCAACGCATGCTTGTTGGGAAGATGTGTTCTTTATTAAATTGTTGTTTTTTAGTTGTTTTTGAAGTAGTTGTTTTGCTTTTGCTAGTTCTTGATAGATTATTTTCTGTTGTTGGGCTTTTTGGGGAAAAATATTGCTTTTGAGCACTGTTGTAAAAGGGTATAGTCCCTTTCAAAAAACTATTTATCAATAATAAAAAAACCTCAGCTATCCCTTTCACAAACTTTACTAAATTCCTTTTTCAACTTAGAAGTCTTTGGAGATAACCCTATGCCGATTATCATGGATACTTTCAACTATTGATTAGGTTTTTAACTACTTTACATTTTACTCCATGGATAAAAAGGGTAAGAAAATATGTCAATATGGTTTTATTGTATCACCATAGAGATGCATGGATTTTGTATTGAGAATGTAAGCATAAATTGAATGATTATTTGGAAAAGTATTCATTATGTATGCATTCCCAAAATTAGTATTGTAGATGCATTCTAGAGTCTTAAACACGCCCATTATCAATCGAAAACATTTTTACACTTTGTCCATCCAAGCTTTAAAATTTCAATTTCACCTTCGGTATATTACATTCATGTTCTTCTTCTCCATTTTTGGTGTTCTCTTTCTTTGTCATTTATAAGTTTGTATTCTCGACAATCTTCTATTCCGGAATTTATAGTGAGAATTATCTTAGTTTAGAGTCTATTGGATTCTAGTCACTTTAGGAGGAAACTCTTAATCGTTTAAATCAAATATGATTAGCTTGAAATTTAAATTAGTTTAATATTTCTCAAAATCTATTAAAGCCACCCTCAATGAGGTTTTAAAGCATTAAAACTTACTCGGATGGACAATTAAATTTCTTGAGAATGGAAAGCTTCTTGTTGAGAATTGAGAGAAAAATGTATAAGAATATCACAAATATGTTTGTCTCAACTTCTTTGATAAAATTGTGAAATCATTATAGATATGTAAAAAAAGAGATATTTATGTGGATTATTCATTTTACAAATAAGTGTTTTACATGTAACAAACTAGCACATTCAAATAACCAAAAATATAGTAATGTATCAATGCTAATATGTGCATTTATTGTGGTCATAGTTCCAGTGATTTCCTATATCAGATACATAGTGTTCATATGGAGGATCGCACCTTTCTTACTCTTTTACTATTTAGATCCTACCAAGGGTGGATATATTTCCCTTTCGATACAATCTACGCACAAATTTGCCACTAAAGGTGTATGTGAAATGTATTCTGCTTCCAACTCGTTGGAAATAGATAATTTCTCCCCATAGGATTTTGTTATTTTTAAGAAAAGTAAAAAAGTAAGTTGTTTTTCTATGCATAGGTTAGTTTTAATTAAATGTCCCTATTTTTAGGATAAAATAAAATAAAATAAATAGCTTTGTTTGCATGAACAACAACATGTGTTATTTGTAGATGATAGTTCTATTTTTAAGATGACGTATTTTCAGAGTTGTGTGTTCTATTGTTAGATGAAAGCCATCTAAATATTGGAGGCAATTATAAGTGGTTACACACACAAATTGCATTAATCTAAAGCTCCGACAAGGAAGAAGATAAGTCTGATTTGAGTTTGGAATACTTTTTTATTTGCAATTGTTTATTTTATTCATATATTGTTCACTATTATTTTTGTCGAGTTTCCACAAATTGGTATCGAGTGTTTCTATTCAGCATATTTCTAGTAATTCACAATAGGTTATGGATTCTACATCGGGTTTGGAGACAACGCAATTTATAAGAAAGAATTACAAGTATTTGTCATTAACCATGAAGGCACTCTTCGATCCTATTTGTGTCGGAAATTGTAGAGAATGGGTACACAAAGCCCATAGATGCAACAACATATATTGTACTCTCAAATATAGAGAAATACACTTTGAAGGAATTAAGAAATAAATGCAAAAATCTCTTTTCTATATTCATCAAGCCATGCATGAAAACATCCTACCTAGAGTGGTAATAGCTAGTAAAGCAAAAATATCATGGGATACTCTCCAATTTGTGTACCAAGGTAAAGAGAAAGTAAAAACCACAAAGTTAAATTACTTTAAAGGGATTTTGAAAATATGTCAATGAAAGATTCAGGTTCTGTAGAATCATTCTTTAATTTTGTAGTTGGTTTAGTCAGTCAAATTAAATCCCATGGTGAAACTATTGAAGACAAAAGAATTATTGAAAAGTTGCTTAGAAATTTTCCTACAAAATTTGATCCTTTGGTAGTTACTATTGAAGAAACCAAGGATCTAATTCAATTTTCAATTGATGAGTTATATGCATCACTAATCAATCATGAACAAAGGTTGAATATATCACATGTAGTTGTAGATAAAAATATTTCATCACCCGTATAAGGAATTCATGGAAAAGGAAGACAAAGCTTCAGCCCTAGAGGTAGAGGAATAAGTTCATCTAGAGGACCCATCGAGCGGTCCATCAAACTCAAGTGGAAGAGGAAATAGTTAAGATCACAATCATAATCATTTTTATAATCAGAAACATGATAAATACATGTGTAGTGTCATGATTGTAAGAGATATGAATAGTATGCTTATGAGTGAAGGAAAAACAACATGATCAAAATAAGAATAATCAAAATCAAGCTAGTAGATCTAGTCTAAGCTCCATGTTTATTGCATGCACAAATATTTCTGAAGCAACACCTTCTTTATCTCCTATTGAGTTTAATCTATTACATGAGAGTCCTAATTATGTATGGTATTTGGATTCGGATGCGGTAATCATATGTTAGGTAACTTAGATTTATTTTCGAATTTGGATGAATCAAGTAAAAATAGATGTTGCCCTTGAGAATAATAATACGTATGTCTCAGTAAAAGTAAAATGAAAAATCAACATTCTAACTAAAAAGGGGGAGAATTTTTATGCGGGATGTTTGTTATGTTACGGTTTGAAGCACAATCTTATGAGCATTGGTCAATTGGTACAAAATGGATACGAGTTTACATTGAATAGAACAAATGTGTGATCATGAATAAAGATGAAAGTACTCAATTGATTGCTAAAGTCAAGATGGCAAGCAATAGAATGTTTCCTTTGAAGATAATACTAGCCACATCCGATCTCATACTACGAGATCATTCTAGAGATAAAGAAATTAAATCATCTTTTTAGTCAGTTGAAAAGATGAATTGTGGCCATGACATATCAGGTTTGGTCATTTAAATTTTGGAGGTTTGAATTTGTTACATAGAAAAATATGGTAAAAGGTTTTCTTTGATTCAGAAACTAGAGAGATTTTGTGAAGGTTGTATTTTGGGAAGCAACACAAAGAATCTTTCCTAGTTGGAAAAAAAGTAAGAGAAAGTGCACCACTTGAAATTTTTCACTCAGATTTATGTGGACTTATGCAAACAAATTCTATTGGAGGTTGTTCATATTTTATGACATTCATTGATGACTATACAAGGAAGACATGGGTGTACTTTTTGAGACACAAATCATATGATTTTGATATATTTCAGTAGTTCAAGGCCTTAGTGGAAAATCAAAGTGGGTAATACATCAAAGTTATGAGGAAAGACAGAGGAGGTGAGTATGTTTCCAATGATTTTCTAAAAAAATTCAAATATCATGGTATTGACATTCATTTTATTACAAGTTTTACACCACAAAAAAATGGTTTGGCAGAGAGAATAAGAATAGAACCATCATGGAGATGGTGAGAAGTATGATGAAGGAAAAACATCTTTCAAATGAGCATTTGGCGTATAAAGAAGCTTAAAATTTTGTTTACATTTTAAAAATGTGTCTAACGAAAAATGATCGAAACATGGTTCCTTAACAAGTTTGGAATAATAGGAAACATAATGTTTCTCATTTTATAATCTTCGATTGTCTAACATATGCACATGTATTGATGATCTAATAAAGAAGTTAGGAAACAAAGGAGAAAAGTGATATATGTTGGATATTCGAGAGTATAAAATCTTAAAAGTTGTTTAATCCAATCACACTAAAAGTCATAATCAAGGTAGACATGTACAATTTTTTGAAAATGATACTTGAGGTGGAAGTATTGAGAGAACAATCAATGTAGCAGCATTTATTCCTCATGATGATATGGAAAATGACACTACAATGCAAAAAGGTATTGTATCTTCTTCGAATCTTGGGCATGCAACACAAGTTGTAACAAAAGCTACACCTCCATCTATAACTAGAAGGTATCCTAGATTTAAATCGGCTTCAACCATGAAAGACACTCCACTAAACATGAAGCAACTTCTTTAGTACAAAACAATGCATCATCGATAACCCTTTACAACAAAATAAGGAGTCTTAGTGAAATTTATGATGTTGATACAAGTAAATCTTTTCAGTTTTGATTTCTTTTCTCAAGATGCAGATCCAATATACTTTGAAGAGGTTATAAAAAATGAATTTTGGGTTGAAGCCATGGATGATGTCATAGATGTCATAGAGAAGAATCGACATGAGAATTGGTAGATCTCTAGATGGAAAGGACGCTACATAGATTTTTGTGACAACAACTCAACAATAACATTGTCCAAAAATCATGTTTTTCACAAGAGGAGAAAACATTTACATACAAGAATATATCACTTCATCGGGAGTTGGCTAACAACAATAAAATTTGATTTGAATTTGTAACACCCACATTATACTCACACAAATACAACACACATAATAACAGATTTTTTTGGGGGCTTACATTGCTTGATATATAACATCACATAAGTTCACTTAGGATAGTGTATAACACATGAGACATTTGTGTAACCATGGACCCACATATATAACATGAAACACAAGATGCACATCAAAGCCACATGTCCAAAAATGACAAAGTACAATAACGACCCATGAAAAGATACACTTACTCATAGGCACTTCCCACAACACATCATTATTCATGGTGAAATATTTATCTCAATCCTATTTTTATTAGTTGACTATAATTTTTGAAGAACACATAACATGGGACCCTTCATTCCTTTACAACTAGGGTGCATGTTTTTGTTTAACATTTCACCTATAGTGGTCCCTTTTGGATTTTCTCATTTCTCTTATGGAAATAACTTTATATAGCATGATTGTGATTAGGAACGTATATACACCCATGCATCCTCTAATACTTGACTTAAGGATTGTATGATGGAGTGTTTATTTGGTTTGGAAAATACTCTCATTACAAGGAGGAAAATTCACAGGAAGAAAAAGGAAGGTTACCAGATCAATAGAAAACCTATCCCGCATTCATTCCATAGCATTTTTTCTTTAATTATAACAATTCACTCATTTAAACTTGAAGTTATTAGTGTCAACTATGAAGGTTAACTAATTAAACTTGATTCACAATCCATTGTTCTATTTAGGAATTCATATTTTCACAATCAAAATGTGCATGGAAGGATACATTACACCTATGTTCCTATTATAGAGGTTTTTCGTATAAATTTAAGTAACGAATTTCACATTTCAAACTACTTCTGTTTCATCATCTTAAGGATTTACTCTCAAAAGCAACGGGTTAATTACATGTTTCGACCATAAATTCTACTTCCTGGGTAATACTAGGTTTAGTATATTCCTATCTATGTCAAGGGTTCTACTAAATTTTACAAGTCCAACTAGAGTGAAATTTCCTTAACTTGCAAGACCTTGGCTACAACTGAAGTTATCCCATTCTCAGGGCTAAATTTTATTATTTCATTAGCATTGTTGTTTAATCCACATTTATGCCAACAAAGCATGTGATCATGCATCATATTTGGTTTTTCGATTTGTTAGGTTGTATTATTCATGGAGCTCTACTCTATTACATTCATTTTATGATCACATTTGACATTTTAGTTGGTTTTGACATCATTCAATGGCATACCATTTCTTTTGTAGCGGTCATTACTTAGTTTAATCTTATTTACCCTTTCACTAACTATATTTACGCAGTTACTTCGGTCTTGTATTAACATAATTTTGGAACAAATGTAATTCCTATAACGCTTATGTTTATTCGATGTTTAAATTTTACCTTTTGTAGAAAAGGGGAACTATCGTGAGATCAAAGAAGGAATTATTAGGATTTAAGGGTGATGTATATTCAAGATACCTCATCCCATAAAACTCCTTCCATCATAGTACCCTATTTTTCCTATTACAGTTTGTTATAATTAAGCGATTAGTTTAAGTAGATTTAACCTTTATACGTGTCATAAATTTCTTTTTTTATGTAAGAGTTTGTGTTGGCTCAAATGCTTGATTTCTCCAAGAACAATTCATATTTATTTATTATTAATAATATTTTTTAACAACAAGAGAATGCCTAAATCAATTATGAAGACTTCAAGCATAACTTTATTCCTAAACAATATCTTATTTACTCTTGTTTCCCATTACTCTTGCATGGTTAATTTGAATTCTTATAGGCATTGTTTTAGAACAATTTTAATTCAAATAACACCTAAGTAACACTTAGGGATTTAAGACTACAAGGAGTACGACCTCACACAAGACAACTCATTTCATTGCTCTTAGACACACAAGTATTAAGGGTATATTACAAGAGAGATATTCCAAATAATCTTAAGCATTACAAAATCCTCCTAAGGATATATTTCAATTGTTGGGTAAATACACAAGTAATTGGAATGTAGTCTCCACTCACAAAATTTAGATCTCACAAGAGATCAAACGTAGGTACAACAACCAACTAGCTTACAAGGCTCTTTGTCCAACCACTAGGGTACCAAGGAAATTATGCACAATGGGTAAATATGGATGGAAATACCTCTGACACCTAAACATGATCACCTCACTCATCCAAAAATGATTTGTTTCACAACATAAAATCACCACCTCTTAAAACATTTAGGAAAAATATCCTTAATAAGATGCCTTAGGTATGAAACAAGAAGATGATTAATGAGGTTAGAGTATTTTATTAACATGATCAATGTTTTATACCCTAGAAATAGAATCAAATGGGAGGAGGAAGTACAATATGCATTATAGCTCGTTATTTTATTTTTGTTAGTTTTGATGAGAGGATATTCTACCTAGCATTTTGGTTGTTAAGGAAATAAACAAATAACTAACATAGCAAATGATTATTTATATATATTTATAGCATAGGTACATCATTGAGTACAACTTCACATCCAATTCGAAACTATAAAATATAGCCACATTGGCATTCCCTTTCAAAATATACAAAGAACAATTCTTCGAAACAACAATACATATCATTATTCTATGGTAATACATATATTGCAAGATGAATATAACTTTACAATGACAACTCATTAATTACAACATATCACATCAAGAAAATTCCTCTTGTTTAGTGTACCTGTGTAGTGCCCACTTCCTTGACACATTTTTGTTATTGATTATGATACCGTTGACTATACTTATGGATATTATTATAGCTTTTGATTTAACATGATGATTAGATGTTAGATATACTAGGACTATTGTTGATTCATTCATATATGATGCATGTGGATTATTAGAGACATTTTATATTGATGTTGATATACTTTATTGACATGGTTATTTATATATATATGTGACATGCAACATCCATCGCTACACTTGTGTAGGATTTGATAATTAAATTAATGTTGTGATCATTTTGACATGGATGAAACATTGGATAGAAATGTTGTTAGAAACTTGTAAATGATATCGTATTTTCCTAGATGATATTAATTTGTATATAGATGATTTTAGATTTATATTACATATTTTGGCATAGATGTTTTAATGTGGCCACGAGGCCAAAGGAGGTATTTTTGTGTTTTGCAGGTAAATTTATTCAAACATCGGGGGATTGGAGACCAACCACATTGGAATTCTAGATGAATTCAACAAGGGTCACCATGGCAACATGTAATTGTGTGTGTGTTAGAATTATTTGGCTAGGGGAAAAGTGTGACCAAGGGGACATGTGTTGTCTTTGGTTTTTAGTTTCCCTTTTTATTTATGTTAGTATGTGTTTCTTTTGAGTGATGTAATTTACTTGTTTTATTTATTTAGATTTTATGTATGTTTTTCCCCTTTGTCTTAGTGGGTTTAAGTGTCTTATTAAAATTAATAAATCTTGTCCTAACTAATTAGAGATGTGACCAAAAGAATTTCATTTATTAGACTTGATTTTCTCTTAGATTTTGTGTTGTGTGTTGAATGCTTGAGATCTTGAGTGTTGTACACTCTACCCTTCATGGGAAACTCGAATTTGGCCTTAAGGGCCAATTTTGAAGGCTTGTGGGACAAGTTAAACTTGTCCCACACTTCTTAAATTTCCATACCAACCCTACCTATGGGTTGGGGGTCAAAATTAGACCCCATTAGGTGTTTTGGGAAGATAAAAAGGTAAAATATTTATTGCACTTCCTTTCTTGTAATTAATTTTGTCCTTAGGGGGTGTGGGCTTAGATTGTGTGTGTAAGTAAAATGTCATTTCTTCAACCACTTATTAATTGTGATTTGGAATATGAGGTTGACTAAGGTGATGTGGAGTGGAGAGGAAATGAGGTGGCATCCTACTTGGAGCCACATCATCCTCCTCTCTCCCTTTTCTATTTATTGAAATTCTTTTGCTTGTTTGGGGGTTACTTCATTATTTTTGCTCTTGCATTTTTGGAAGAGTTAGAGGATTGTTGGGAGTGCTTGTGGATTGTTGGAGCTTGTGGATGCTTTCTTGGTTTTGAGGAGATTGGAGTTTTACTCTTGGAACAAGATCTACTATGGAAAGGTAGGAGCTTTACCTTTCTTATGTTATGCTTTATTTTGTGTTTATATGCTTGTGTTGAGTATTGTTTTCTTTGGAATGCTTGTTGGGTATGGGTAGATTGCCTAAGTTTGGAGTAGGAGGAGACTATGGGGAGATTTCATGTAGGGAGGCATAAGAGTTTACCTTCTTGTTGAGGGAGTTTGGTTTGGATGCGACACCTTGTACAAGGAATGCTTGCATTTCTTTCTGTTTCCTTTATGAGGGAGACATAAGAGATTAGGAAGGCATAATAGTATGTGGGAGGTATAAGGGGTACTTGAGGGAGGAATAAGAGTATGTAGGGGATTTGAGATATGCATTGGAGGCTTTAAGGTGGGCATCCATTCCCATTGGGAGGCATAAGTGGCCTCCCCATAGGTTCTTGCTCCTTTGGCTTTCATTTTTAAGCCTTGTTTATTTTGGTTGTTTTCCTTCTTGTGTTGTAGTTAAGTTGAATGTGCTTGGAATGGTTGTGAAATTTTGGTGTTGTGTTGTGGAATCTTGTTGTTGCCATGGTTGGATTCACCTCTCATTGTAATGTGGTTGGGGCTCGGGGGCCAATGAGGAGGATGGCTTCTCCTCCTCATTGGATATTTTGGTTGGGTGGAGAGTGTTTCCTCTCCCCAATTTTGTTGTGAATCAAGAAAATCATGAAGGAGCTCTCTTGTTGGTGTTGTGAGGCTTGGAGCTTTTTTTTGGACTCCTTAAGAAACTTATTCTTGTGAAAATCCTTTTTGTTGTTCACACCTAGGGTGGAGGAACTTGTAACCTTGTATTATTTAGCTTACATTCTTGTATTATTTTCCCACTTTAAGTGGAGGACATTGTATTAATCTTGTGAAGAAGATTTGCATTCAATTATTGGATATGAAATTTGTATTGTATATTGGAAAAAGAAAGAAAGACATGTGTTATAAACTAGTCTTGTGAAATAGAAAAGAAAGTTTATTATCCTTGTTTGAAAGTTGTAATGTAGGAAAGGAAAGTTTCCTTCATTGTTGTATTTGTATTATGGAAGATGAGAAAGAAGAAATATTAAAGTTCATTATACTACTCAAAGGCATGCATTGAAAAGTAAACTATCTTCTTGCATTTTCTTATATTGTTGTAGGAAAGTTAAGCTTTATTTCAAGTGGATGGGAAGAACTTAAATTTTAAATTGTTACTTGGTTGATTTACAAAAATATAGAAATTCTTAATACTAGTAAGGGAAAGAGGTGTCTCATTGCAACTTAGACCTTAGTCCCCTTATAATGTGCAAAATAATTACTAAGCTATTGTGGAATTTCCTTTAAACTCATTGCACCTTGATATACTAAATTGTAAAAATTTGATTTGGTTTGTTTAAAAACCTCTTACCTTTTCATCATAAAATTTTCACAAGGAGTACGTTAAGCAAGAAACAAAATTTAGCTACCCCAAATAATAGTATGAATTTTATTTTTTTGATAGTAGTATACAAAAAAATAAATTTAAAATATTATTAATATTAAAATATAAATAATACTAAGTTATTATGGCTAAATAAAATTTAGTAATATAGAACAAAAAAAAATGGTCCTTTTCACACACACACACACACATTTAAACACTTATATATTTATTTCTATTATCTTTTTAAATTAAGTAATTTTTTTCTCTCTCTCAAATAAATAACTAAATACATATATACATGTATATAAACACATTTAAACACTTATGCATATTTGTTGTGTGTGTGTGTGTGTGTGTGTGTGTGTGTGTGTGTGTGTGTGTGTGTGTGTGTGTGTGTGTGTGTGTGCATACATACTATATACCCAAATGGAAATACTTATCAAATATTCACTATATCAAAATGGGGAAAACCCACAAGCCCATTTGGGCAAATACAAGGGAAATAAGATAAATAAAATATATAAATACATTTAGAAACCCTAAGGAGGGTATAAACAAAATGAAAATAAATAGGACATGTTAATCCCTCCAAAATCTTGGAATGGCCTCCAATGGCTTCCCTTCCTCCTCCATTAACCTACAAAACAAAATAGAAACAATGAGACAAATGAAATGAGAAAGGAGACTTCATAAGGATGTTTTAGGGTTGGTTACCCTTTTTCCACATCAAGGGACCAAATTGAATCCATCCAAGGGATGAGATTCATCCCTACAAAAAGTAGGTGGAGAGTGGGTGAATAGAAATTGCCCTTTTAATTTAAATGTTTTAATTTCAAATTATGGGTTGACTTTTAAGGGGTTACTTTATGGGGTAGGGAAGTGTTCATTATCCTAACCCAACTTTTAATATGGGACCTTGCTAGTTGTTTCAACATTGTAGAAATTAAATAACCTTGGTATTTAATTTCATTGGCCACTTTTACCCTTGACACCCCATGGGGAATATTCAACTTTAGTAGGAATTATTTTATTATTTAAATAATCCTTAGGGAGATTAAACTTGCCTAATCAAATCAATGTATTAAAGTTTAATGTAGATTTTAAATATTGTGTTATCATGGAATATTATTTTTATTTGAGTCATCGCCTTAGAGACATTAATGTGGCAAATTGTCATTTTAGAAAAATTTGTGGGCACGCTTTTCAAAAAAAAATCTTAATTTTTCTAACTAAACCTAGGTTATTCTTGGGCCTCGTGTGGGTCTTTTTAGTGGGTGTTACAACATGTAATGAATTTTGTGTCATTCCTAGGATGAAGTATGGAAAACCCTATAGTCAAGCATAAACAAGACATTCATCATTTCAAGAAATTCAAAACAAAGTACATAAAGAGGTCAATATAAGGAGAGGTAGAAGAGATAATTTCTTCACACATTCATTTGTTTTTTTATGACGGAGAGAGTAGGGAAGAGAGAGAATTTGTAAAACATTTTCTTGGCTACTCACAATATTTTGACCATTTCTCAATAGATACACATTTTCATTTTATTTCAAAATCATCTTCATTCTTAATCCATTCATGTTTCAAAACAACAATAAGAGAGAGGGGATAGAGAGAAACACTATATATTGAAAAATCCTTTCATAAAAATTAATTGATTAAATAATACTCTACACACACTTTAACACTATAAAAAGATTCACGAGTAATTTATATAACCAATGGGATGCTCAGGAAGATTTTCTATCTTAAGTTGTAAGTGTGTGACAACTAACCAAATCAACTAAAGTGCTTATAGTATGGTTTCCAAAACCACTCATTTTATGTTCAAACATAAATTCATCGATTCCTACCTATCCCCCTATAAACAAAGAACTCACCAGATTCGACGGAATTCAATTACGTCAAACAAGGTTCAATTTATGAAGGTGATTTCAGCCCAATTATCATGAACACATTGAACACTTATGTTGTACGAAGACTGGTGGGCCCCAACGTCCACTTGAAACTCTAACTTACGAAATTATTTTTATGAAACGAGAGTTGGTTTCCATTCTCACATAGGAGTGCTAGAGGTAGGTGAAGATGTTTTCTAGTTACACCAAATTGATATGACATTTGTAAGCGAAAACCAATCACAATTTCATAAAGTGGGAATGTCACCAAGAGTGACTGAAGTGTAAAAAGGGTATTGAATCTCACCTCGTTAAGGCATCTAATCATGTTAGTCATCTTGGTTAAGAAACTTCATGGTGTCTTGGGTCGACATGGGTCTTGTTTGAGGTTTTGGTTCCCATTAACCATTTGACATGGCGCTCCATGCACATGGTTCCAAAGGCCTAATTTTTTTTTTTGCTTAAGATTTTAAAGAAAAATATTTTCAGAAAGGTAAAATCCATGTCATTCATTTCAATTTGCAATTTTTTTATATATAACATGCTGAAATCCAACACATAAAGAAAAAAATGATGAAATGTTTAGTTTGAAGCGAGAGGAAGAGTGATCCATACCTTTTATGCTAATCCCATGATCCCCACATTTGATGAGACCACATCAGCTTTAGGCATTCCGACAAAGAATTTGCGGGTTGTTCATACTTCCTCGCTTTACACACAGAAAAACAGCACATTTACAACTACAACATCTTGCCTTCCTGCATTTAAAGGATATAACTACCAAAGGAGAGATTATTCCCACTCAAGCTGCTTACCCACTTCATTCTAACTTTAAAGCTCTAATTGGAGATAATTTTATCTGTTGGGTGGTCAAAATAGTCCCAAATGATCTCGAGGAGTTATCCAACAAGTCCAAATTACCAAATTTCCTAGAAAATGTGGCTCTCTTCGCTCCAAGCATGGTAAAACTAATTCACAATAGTTAAAAGAATGTGAACATTCCCCAATAATAAATCAACCCTTCCTAGCATAATATTTTGAGCACTTATTAGACCACTGCAATTGAAATTGTTTATAAATTGATTACAATCAAATGATTGGGATTCCTTTATTTTTATTTTTTATTTTTTGAGGAGAAATTAGGAAGACTCCGAGGTTGAAAGATATCTTTCATAAGTCAATCGGTAATATGTTCGCATTGTCAAAACCTTTGACAATGATTAAGATCCCTAAAAATCCAAAAAGGCACAAATCACTCCATACAACAAACAAATAGCAACAAGAAGACGTTTCCTTGGTGCCTTCACAGAGATCCCTTTGCACGGAAGGATGAGTGAGATAAATCTTGCAAATATATACGTGGGAGTAGGAGAAAAAGAGGCACTTCCAATGTCCGAATCAATACAAATGTTCGACTAAAAAGATAAAGAGAAGGAAAAAGAAAAGCATTGCACAAGGCTATAGTACACGTAGAAGAGGTTCTTAGAAGTAGAAGAAGCTCAATCAAAACAGATAAACATTACAATTCCTCCTAACCTCAAACTTCTTCTTCCTCCACATACAAAAAAACAACACATCGAAAGAAGTTTCCTCCTAGAGGCAAATAAACCATGCTTTAGTGAAGATACAGATCTAGATTAATCATTTTGTGTAGGACCAATTTATCCAACCCATAGACTGCTATTAGGATGGCTATAGGTAGAGCTTTGTCTATCACGGTTCCCTGTAATGTTCTGTACGCTACTAATATCCTATTACTAGCAAAATTACAACTTTAACTTGGGTTCCAATGTGGTTACCTTTTGGATCTAGAACAAAGTGTTGTATTTAGTATGCAAGGATATTGAAAGGTCAAAAAAAGCTTTTACGATGTGTTTCTCTCCATCTTCTGCTTAAAACATTGACCCATACACTCGCTACACTCGACACAATATATCCCTTGACAAAGGCAGGCTCAAGTCTCTAATCAAGGGGGCATTACAGAATTTTGTAAATCAAGATCGGTTTGTTGATATTTTTACGAAGGCTTTGGAAAATGAAGTTTTCAGTATTTGAGAAGTTGTTTGGGAGTTTGTGATAAGGAATATGTCTCGATTCGAAGTATACACTGAGTCTAGAATAATTAAATATTAAAGGTCAAAATTAAGGGGGAGTGTTAGAAATAGATAATTTATCCCCACATACTTTTGTTATTTTAGGAAAAGAAAAAACTAAGTTGATTTTCCATGCATAGGTTAGTTTTAATTAGATGTCCCTATTTTTAGGATAAAGAAAATAAAACAAATAACTTTGTTTGTATGAACAAAAGCATGTGTTATTTGTAGATGATAGTTCTATTTTTAAGATGTTCTATTTTCAGAGTTGAGTGTTCTATTGTTAGATGAAATTCATCTATATATTGGAGGCAATTGTAAGTGTTTAAACATATCGATTGTATTGAGCTGAAGCTCTGACAGGGAAGAAGATATATATATACAAAGAAGTGTTGATTTGAGTTTGGAATACTTTGTTTATTTGCAATTCTTTATTTTATTCCTATTATTTACTATTTTATTTGCCTAATTTCTACAATAGTTCTAGGGATTTCCAATAAGAGAATACATATTGTTTATAGGAAGGATCGCACCTTTCTTACTCTATTCCTATTTAGATCCCACCGAGGGTGGACATATTTCCCTTTGGATACAATTTGCTGCACAAACCGGCCACTAAAAGAATCTGTGAAATGTATTCCGTCCCAACTTATATACTTGTCTGGCCTGCTACATGCTTTTACTTTTTCACTTTTCCCTCTAAAGAAATCACCTCCTAAACATGCTGATAAAGTCTTTGTCTTGTCCAGTCCTACACAAGTCACATATATCTTTGTCAGATTGAGATGTTCAAAGAGTTAAAAACATCAAAACAAAATTATCGATGAAAGATGATAACACTTTTTTTTTTTTAAGAATCAAAGAGAATTCTGAAGATGAAATGCAATACAACCGTAATTCTCGGGGTGGGTGATTGCATCTATCATAAATTGATAGATGTCGACACTCCATATTGTGGCATTTTCAAGTTCTTCTCGCAAACAACGCGAGGCTTTAAGTAGCTCGGCATTGAAATTTTGTACCACGATTGGGTATTAATGAACAATTCAAAGCATCTTTTGGCATAGTATTTCCAACCGTGATCAACAAGTTTGGAAAGCAACTCACGGGAGGAATATTAAACACCACAAAATCCCTCGCTTCCCGGGCATACAGTCCTACAATTCATCACATATTAATGAATTAGAGAGTATTCCTTGTGATTTCCCATAATTCAAAAACATTAATGAAAAAATGTTGCCTTACATAAGAGAATCGGACTGACAAAGATGACAACATGATTATTTCATTAGTACGAAGTTGTAGCAGATGAGATAAAAGAGAGCAACAAAGAGAAAGAGAAAGAGCCCGTTTCTTCGGTCTTCATCGGACAGGGCTTCTCAAAGCTACTATCATCGTCATCTAATTTAATTCTAGGTCAAAGATTGAGTCTAAATTTTCCTTTACATATGGTTGCGCTCCTTACGTCTTGCCTACCAAGGTTTCGTTCTAAGAATCCCCAATTTAATTCATAATTTTTAATTCTTCTCAAAATCGGGTGTAAAGGTGTGATTTGATGGTGGGGCTCGAGGCCTCCCAAGAACCCACCTAGATTCCGATCTTTCAAGTGTCAAGGGATTAGTTATCCTTGCATTTACATAGGAAGTTGGGAGGACTCGTGTTGCATTAGTATCGAAAAAACTCTTCTCAAAATCAATTCTTTTGTTTATTCCTCAATTCATTTGATGGTTATTTCGAGAAGGATTCAGCCCTAACAAGAGCCTAGGCGCCCATTAGTCAAGGGTACTTAAATTTAAACATTTTCATTATTTTTCGATTATTATTAGAGCTTTTTTTTTATAATCTTGAAGACAATATTAATTCTCTTTTATGGATATTTCCTCAATTCATTTGATGGGTCTTTCGAGGGAGATTCAGCCATGACAGAGCCTAGGGCACCATTAGTCAAAGGTACTTACATTTAAACATTTTCATTATTTTCGGTTATTATTCTAGCTTTTTTTTTTAATCTTGAAGACATTATGAATTCTCTTTTATTGATATTATTATAAAGTAACATGAATTTCAGGAATACACATAAAAAAGTTATATTAATATTTTTGTAATTAAAAATAAATGTGACATATTTTTTAGCTCATATAATTTTTTTGTATTATTACCCATTCTCTAATATAGCTCTAGATAATTCAGAGTGTATTTTTTCTCAAAAATGGTCATGTATTTTCATAATGTTATTTAATGTAACTAGTAAAGACAAGTATAATTGAAGGAAAAATTTATTTAATTTGTGTATTTTTATAATGTCATTGGTGTAACTAGCAGAGACAAGTATAATTGAAGAAAAGAATTATTTAATTCTCTATTCCTAAAGTTTTGGGGGAAATGTCTCTTTTTAATGGACGAATTAGTAGGTTTGGTCTAGATACCACTCTTCACAAACCGGGAGCTACATAAGACTTTTTTTTTTTTTTTAGAAAAAGTGGTGCTTTGTTAAGTTTTGATTCTTATCACCTATTTTATATTGGTAAATAAGACGAGTAACCAACCTTGTAAAAATAATTGTATTTGTTGCATTTCGACCACTTCCTGTGGTCAATTTTCTCCATCCATAAATTATAACTTGTCTTTATTTCACAATTTTATAGAATATTTTTGTAAGGATATTACTTGTATAAATCAGAACATATACAACAGAATAACATGAGATAACACCAAAATATAGATAAATGATGACAATATGCTCATATAATAGCTTTGCCACTTCGAGGGGGCAACCTCCAATACCACTTCGAGGGGGTAACCTCCAAACCATACAATAACACTCCAATACTCAATATGATCATTAACTACAACCTTCTAACCCCTATATATACCATTCTAACCTATGGTCAATACTGAGGCCGACCTCCTAAGCATAATAAATCATAAATGAATGATATAATAAGATAAGGGGATGTGTGCCACATGTCGGCATCTCCATCAATACATATACATCATAACATCCTTTCCCTAGGTGCATAGCATTTTATTCCTTTTGTATACCAATTTATCTAAATTAGTGATTTATTATGATCCTTATGCAAATTTTAAAATACGATAATGTACGTAACTTTTATTTATTTATTTGTCTCATGTATTCTAGAGGACTAACCGTAACAGAATGAACTTAATCTATCGTTTTTCGTTTATCCTGTTTTCCTATAACATTAGTGTTTTCTAAAACAAGCAACTGTTATTAGACTTTTACATGCGAGAACTCCAGAAATAGTAAACAAATTAAGGAGTAGTTTACATGTTAATGAATGTTCATATTCCTACCTTTATTGCTTTGTAAATGGCCTTCACCACTACCTCCATTATATTGTCAATGTCGGCAGGGAGCTGGGAAAATCCGTTTAATATATCATTGGCGCCAATGAAAATCAAGTATAGACCTTTCCTAAAGGCATCCAGGGAGGAATATTCAGGCCCAAGCTATCTGCAAACAAGATACATCTTTCAACTTGAGCAATGTTGAAATTAAAACTAAGAATACTAAATACTTCAAGCTCAACTGCAGCCCATTAATGCTAGAAAAAGATTTTTTTATTGTGAATCATGTAAAGAGATTGGAACATCAGAGTTGATGACCCATCATCAGAATGGAAAAGAAAATTCTCACATTGCTATAGATAAATATTTAAAACAAAACGAGCTATGTAGAAAATACCTGTCGTGTGTTTGGCAGAGGCATCAATTACATTTTGCCTGAATTTCATGAACTGCTGAGTCTGGAATTGCAGGGAGAAAGGAACCTCAGCAGTTATATTGCAAGCTGTATCTCCAGTCACATCGATTACGTCACAGGCAGTAGCACCAGCCATTGCGAAATTGATTCCATGTCGATATTGTGGTTCAATGTTCTTGAAATATGGATGGAGGAATGGAATATCCATATCAGAAGCTGTTAAATTATAATCAAGTATTAAAATAATATATAGATAAAGTCCTCTTTCTTCCATAGTAACCCTTTACTGTAAAAGAGCTCATCTATAACAGATCTATATGGAGGAGGCTTTCAGCGGAAGTAAAGAGTAGGTGTTAAAGTTTGCAACCTCAGATTTTATCTTATTAAGAAGATATTATTTTAAGTGGCAATATCATGAGTATGGATATGTTTTACTTAAATAATTTTGGATCATTGGTTAAATTATATCGAGTCAGTTAAGTCTCGAAAAAGAGGCCAATTACATCATAGTGTTGAGCACAGTCTCTCTGAAAAATGGTAGTATGGGTCGATTGTTTAACATACATTAATTAGCCTTAGGATTAGCTCACTAACAAAATGAAGGAAAAAAGCTACTTTTTTCATCAACAATTGATTTATAAGTAATTTATATGAGAAGAGTATAGTTCGATAGATTGATTAATTTGTAAGTTATGAAAAATTATATTGAGAAAAGTTTCTCTGTAAGTAAACAATCTTGATGTTTGAGAAGATGATATCTCAACCATATGATCAACTTGTAAGTTATGAAAAATTATATTGAGAAAAACGTTCTCTTTGTAAGTAAATAATCGTGAAGTTTGAGAAGATGATATGTCAACCATATGATCAACTTTCAAATAATAAGAAACTAGTATATTGCAAAAATAATCTATAAGGAGTCAACCTTCAATTATGAGATGAGTATAGTTTAAGTGATAAATTAAGATTCAAATAACAAGAAAACTATATTGGAAAAAAGCGTCTATAAATAATATTCAACCTCAAAGTAATGAGAAGAATAGTTCTGGATTAAAAATCTATAATTAAAAGAGTATACCTCAATTAAGCGATCGAGTCTTCAAGTAAAAGGAAGAGTTAATTAGGAAAAAGGTCTATATATAATCAAAATTGAAAATTGGCCAATCAACCTTAAAATAATGACATGAATATATTGAGAAAGCAGGTCTTTAAATAATCAACCTTCTATCATAATTGCATATTAACACAGATTTACACCATACCAAGTGCTCCAAACCACATGTAAAAATAATAAATGTAAAGATAATTATTCAAATGGCCTATCAGATCATACCAATAAGATAAATGCTTCCCTCTTCTACTAACAAAGGGTGTTAAGTAACTCTTATTCACAACTATCATTATCTAAACAAAAAGAATATATTAATTTTAACTAATGATAAAAAATAGTGAAGAAGTGTTTGGAAATTAGTTTAGTGCTCACATTATTTGGTTGATTATTATATTTGTATGACTTGGTAGATAATTATAACACCTACCATAAATGGGTAGCTGTACAGCGTAAACAAGAATTGTTGAGTGATTTGTAGAGTCTGGTTAATAGGAACAACTCCTTTTTAACAGGAGATATAGTGGTGTGTGTGTATATATATGTGTCTTGAGATGAATTAATTAACTAGAGTGTTTCAGTGATTTAGTTTTGTGCAATTCTGAACCAAAAGGTGGTGTTAACAGGTTGAAATAAAAAGCCTCCTTACACCACCACAGAATCAGTAAAATGGACAAGTATGAGATTAAAACTCAGCGTAGATAGAAGAATTACCAAGAAAGTCGATGATGAGACGGCCGTCAGAGAAACGTCCAGAAGGAGCACCAAAGAAGGTGGAACCATACGGCGGGTTCTCAACTTGAGATCTAAACGGAAATGCCTCTACCAAGTTGCCATTGTCACTGAACGAGTCTCCAAAAACAAACATTGCCGATGCTCTGGGCAGCCTCGCCGCTGCTCTACGACCCAGTAATAACATTAACACCCATAAAACTATTACTATCCCTGACTTTCCCCACCGCAAACCTTGTGAGATTGCCATTGTTGGAACAATTTTATTTTTTTGGTTGAACTCATAATAACTGTTAGAAGAATAGAAGCCCATTTAAAAGGACGTTTGGTTCAGGGTTTTTCTGTCGTCGCAGAGGCGTTATCCACGATGGGTATTCGGCATAGCTTTGAAAGTGTCGCACAGTTTTTAACATTTATTTCTGAATGCTCCAGATGCTTCCGTCTTTTCCTTGACGCTTTCAAAAAAAGGTATCAGTTGGCGGCCCTATAAATAATTCAGTTTAGCGATTAACTTATTTTGCTAACGTGGAATCAAAAGCTGCGTCAGCCCCATTTTAGGTTGTTTTTTTGAATCATAACAGAAGGAAGTTATTTCCCCACCGGGACGTTATAGGTTCACCACTTGTTTACCCCACTCTTATATGTAAAGAGGTGACTAAGCAAATCACGGATCTTGAATTGTGATTGGTTTAAAAATAAATGATAAAGGGCACTATTAACCAATTTGTGCTTATAATTGGGAAGATGTAGAAAGTGCATTTTACATATATATATATACACCAGCATATATAGCAATCACGTTTAATTTCTGATTTGTAAATTATAGAAAACAGCATTAAGAAACATTAAAATGATTAGGGTAAGTTATAAGAAAAAGTAGGTTAAAACATTAAAATTAAACTACCATTTCATGTGACCATTTTGCCTTTTTCACAATCAATTACGTATGATTATGTGTATGGATTGGACCATTATATTCATTGTTCTTTAATGTGTGCAAACGTGTCTTTGATGTTTCGATCATTTACATGTCAATTAAAGTTATTCTCCTTTACCA